>JASFAT010002934.1:600000-1091853 GCA_031353405.1 Baronia brevicornis
AAAGGTGAGACGGGGCGGAAGAAAATAGAAGAAGAGAAAATGTGAAGAGAAGTTAAGCTTAAAGTTAAGAGAAGAGAAACCCTGAACCCCAGCTCGTAACAATATATGGTATAGAGGTATAGATCGTCTAAGTTGAAATGACGCGCCCCACTACCGCATTTATACACACTAGAAAATTTAAAATATGTACACAATACATACAAAAATGCAACAGTTCTACAATTTGTTGTCCAACTAATCATAAATTGTGTAATCACGAGAGAGAGCGGACGTCTAGTTTCATACAATGCGCTAGTGCGGCTCCATACGTAGTGCATTTTCGGATTTTTCACTCGACTAGTCCACCGATTTGTCGGCAACAAACAAATCAAAGTTCACGGAACGGTCAACGCTGCCACACAGAAGTGTTTACCATTAATACTTGCACTCACACATTTAAACCAAATAAATAAGTAGTGGGGCGCGTCATTTCGGCTTAGACGGACTCTACCATAATTTTTTTACGACGGTGACTGTACATAAAACTCACATGCAATTATCTGACGAATGCGTTGACGTATGAAAAATTGATAATTTTATTTTTTATTTTTTTGTTTCAGGTGAGTCGCAACACAATGGAGATGCCTGCAGTTATAGTTATATAAGTGAGTAGAAATAAATTATAAGATAATACACCGAATACCGTAGACATTATAACAGGAATAATAAAGGTTGGGTTATGGAGTCAGGCGTTACTTTGCGGAAATCCATCACTATGTGGACAGTCAAAGGTTTCACTTAGCTAAGATCCGCGACAAGCAGACAATAACAGAAAATTAATAATGTGTATTATCGTGCTGGATGAAGTGGATTTATTTGGAACTTAAAACAAAAACTTATCGAAAAACGGCCAGCAACTCTCCACCCACCATCCACTATACACACCACCAAACACACACTACCACTTTTCCACCTTGTAAACGACACGTGTTTCACCCCAACATGAGGCATCATCAGGTATAGTAGACTCTACGGAAGACAACCGAAAAGTTTCGGTTGTCTTATATTAATTTTCTGTTATTGTTTGTTTGTCGCGGATCTTAGCTAAGTAAAACTTTTGACCTTCCACAAGGTTGGGTTACCTAAAACTAAAGGAGATTGTAGCGACAATGATTTTATAGATATATATGCAGATGTCTAAGATACATCATCACGTAGAGATTATATCATATGCAGAATGAGAAAAGTCGCAGACAAAGGACGAACGGACAAGAAAAGTCTTGCCTACAACATATCAGAGTCGATACGGAGCTTTCTTAACACGAAGAGGTATTTTTTTATGGGATAGGAAGGCAAACGACCAGGCGTGTCATCTACAGTGCTATAGGCCGTGCAGAAGCGTTGCCGACCTTTAAGGAAAGGTCATTATTGGAGGCGGAGGGTTGGCCATTCGGAACTCAACCGCTCACCGGACGAAGCGCGGTAGCTAAGCTACCACTCAGACGCCGGTTTTCTACGAGAGTGTGGTACTTCTCTGGGTGAGCCGCTACAAACAAATAACATGCCATTCTTGACAAAGTATTCGTCTGCAGCGTGGCTCTACCACTCTGAAAACTAAGAACTAAAAGACAAAGAAAATGTCACGATTTATTTCATATCACTTCACTTATACGCCATAATCGAACTATATTATATAATACGACCGATTGGCTCAGTGGCGCGGCCCTCCGCCCATGGAGTCAATGGTCGCGGGTTCGATTCCCGCATCGGAATAAATATATATATGGATTTATAAATATTTATTTCGAGTCTGGTAACTCCCCCAATCCGCATTTCCTTTTCTGCCCTTTCCTTTCTTCTCTATCCTTTACCTTCCTCTCCGCCAATCCAAGGTCTGCCGTGCCAATGGATGCGTGGCTAGGGGCGAGCCTAGTCGAAAGCGTGCCGACCGTCCCGGGATCGGGCTCCCCCGGGTACTATGGTGCCTTACCTCAGCATGCAGGTCTCTGCTGGGGCTGACCTCCATCCTCCCTTGCGGCTCGTGGGATTCACTAAGACGAATTTAATATACCTAATTCGTTGAAAAAATGATGGCGACGTGGTTCGCCACCCGTCACGTCCTGATTCTCACGAGGGCGAAAAGCGACTAATGCAGAGCCGTTTCGCTGCAATGAATAGTAGCGGATGAAGCTCTGTGGTCTCTGCCAATCCCTGCGGGGGATAGGCGTGAATATATATATATATATATATATATATATATATATATATATATATATATATATATATATATATAATACACCACCACAATTAAACAATATAACTGATAACAATATAATATTAATAAAATAAAATAAAAACAAAGTCACTGATGTCTGTTGGCGGGAAAAGTCCAAGAAAAGAGTTATCTGGTGAGAAAGGTCTGCAAGCATCGAAATACATATTTAAGCGCAGCCAGTTCATAGTTATTGCTCTTTTTTTTTCTTTCGAAACTGAAGCTAAAACTGTAGCTTAAGTTAAACTTGGAATTAATAACGTTCCTGTGTATTTAATCACCACTTCAATTAAAAATCCACTCGATAGGTCTCGAAAACAGACTGGCGAAGATAACTTGGCCCATAATATAAGGCGGCAAGACTGGAATCACCTTTAAAGAAATTCCTCTTGGAAGTATTACTTAGTTTGATTATGCCCTAGCGTAAAAACAGACTTGTTTGAGATTCCTAAGTTTGCCAGGCGCTTCGCTAACTCAATTAATAAACTTTCGCTAGCATTTGTAAACTATTGACTGTTTCAATTTGAATATATATTATATATAGTCTTCTTATTTCTTTTCTATTTATTTCCTCCATTCCTTATAATTATAGAAAGGACGTAAACTTATTCAATCTGCCCGGCTGTTTTGTTCGTATTATTCGTTTTATTCTTTGGGCTAAACACGGCGGTACAATACATGTAATAAGGTAAATCTTAATGTTATATTTACATTAAGATTTACCTAATAATGATTGCGGAACTAGCTACATTGTACAAAGTTCACCTATAATGTGTTTCTGTTATTGTATTTATATATTAAGATATTGTAATTCGGTTACTTACAACAATTATATAACCGTATAAACTTTATTAAAATGTCAATAAGACAAAAGTATAAATAAGAGCCAGCCCATTCAAGTTACAGACAAATAATATAGCATTCTTGACAAAGTTTTCGTCTGCAGCGTGACTCTACCACTACGTACGTATCATGTTCAAATTTTCAATCGTTGATAAAATACTTTTTAAGATTATTAATGGTGTCAGGCGTTACTTTGCGAAAATCCATCACTATATGGACAGTCAAAAGTCTTACTTAGCCAAGATCCGCGACAAGCAAAACAATAACAGAAAATTAATAATGTGTGTTTTTCCGTTGGGTTAAGTGGATTTATTTGGAACTTAAACCAAAAACTTACCGAAAATCGACCATCAATTCTCCACCCACCAACCACTATACACAACACCAAACACACATTATCACTTTTTATATATACTACTATACCTGAAGATGCCTCGTGTTGGGGCGAAACACGTGTCGTTTACAAGATGGAAAAGTGATAATGTGTGTTTGGTGTTGTGTATAGTGGTTGGTGGGTGGAGAATTGATGGCCGATTTTCGGCAAGTTTTTGGTTTAAGTTCCAAATTAATCCACTTAACCCAACGGAAAAACACACATTATTAATTTTCTGTTACTGTTTTGCTTGTCACGGATCTTAGCTGAGTAAGACTTTTGACTGTCCATAAAATACTTTTTATTCATCCATTCCAGTTCACATTACTTTTTTAAAAATTGTACTAGACGTTACTTGATATTAATACAGTTTTTTTTTTTTCAAATATTAATTCATTCATTAAATTTAAATAATATGTCAGTAAGTAGGAATTGACATTATTTATATTTTTTGTTATTTTGTTTTTTTAACATAAATTGAAAGATCGTAAATTGTATTTATAAATTATTGGTTTAGTTTAAACTTTATTTTGTTTTATAGCAGACAATACTGCACTCTGCATTATAATTTTAACAGCATCGGTGGAAAATTTTAAATTTAATTTTATATAAAACTTCTTCCAATAGTTAAAGTTCTGAAGAAGAGTGCTCTTCAAAACTAATATCCTTTTTTTGCCTGAAGTTGCAATATTTTACGAGCATAAAAACTATTGAGAAAAAGCTCATACGAGAAGTAAATACGGCCTGTTATAAATCAACTTTAAAACGAACAGAGCGTTGCCATACTCTGTATAAAATTCGAACACAGGAAATCTATGCTGAATAAAGTTTGGCTACCTCTGGTGATATATCGACGACTAAGGAAGAAAAGTGACCCGTTACGCAGACGGGCGAAAACTGCAACTAGGACTCCCCCGTTCACGAATTTGCAATTCCACCCGCGTCTCGGTCGGCCTGTCCGCATAGCGTCTAACTTTTTCCAACTTACAGTTTCCCTATTTGCCGTCTCTCTTTTCTCGCTGCATTCGATTGCAGAGAACCGATTTTCAGGTTTCAGTGAAGCTGGCATTTGTTTCCTCCAAATAGAAAGGATCTGATTTTGCATTCGACAAGTGCATAGAATTCTCGCGAAGAAATTATCTTTGAACTCATTTACATTATTATGTACTATGTAGATAATATAAATATTTGAAAATACATATTAATACCTAATATAATAATAATTTCATTAAAATATTTATATTTTAAATATATGTACATATTTTGTTGGGACACCCATCATAAAAAAGCTTAGAACAAATTTCTACAAAGTTCTATGTATATGTATACTTTGCGTTCTTCTTTATATTGTATTTTAATTTAATTATTTCAATTGTTGAATTGTCAGATCATTGTGCAGTACAACAGTGAGTACTAAATATGTTATTTAAATTACCTAGTATTAGTTTGAAATTTCAAAATACAGTTTTTAGTTTTCACTTCTGTCGGCAATCCTCGTGACAGCCTACGATTTTTTTTTTATATGTGCCACTGGTTTTTAGCGAGAAAAGTCGGCGATTTACAGTACAATTATCGTTGATAAATACAATTTTGGGTAATAAACAAAAATACATTATAATGGTGCTGTACGTTATTTGCTGTTGACACAGTTCCTTATTACTATGACTAAGGTATATGGACTGTTTATCAAATTTCCTGTTATTGACAGAAATCAATGCTTTTCATAGATCTTATCTTCTGTATATTTATTTATTTATTTACTGTGTCTGCTCTCCCGTCGATGTTGCTATCCCTCTGTCGGATATCATCGTTTTATAATTCTGATTTTGTTTTTCTTATTTCAGTTGCATATACTCCAAGAACGGAGATGATCTGACGGTGAAGGTACTTGTAATGCCATTGTAGATCACACAGCACTAATCACATATATATAAATGTATGTACTTTACTCGTCAACGCAATATGAATACATGCTACTTGGACGGCGTCCCAAGATTAACTAATCACCGCCTCGCAATTACTAGCATTTGCGCTCGAGACAGAGATAGCAATATATATGTATTTTGTGCATACACTACAGTACTATAATTGTTAATATTCACTGCTTTGTGATGATAATATTGAGAGCACCGTATTTTTGAAGTTGTTATTTCGCTTTGAAAATTGTGCTAGTGTAAACCTGTTTTATTGTAAATTAATATTTCATTGAAATTGCTTGCTGATATATAAAAATATTATGCATGTGCAATTCATATAATTGCGATCGCTATTTACACCCATCAATATCAATATCAGCCTGCGGCAGTCCACTGCTGGACAAAGACCTCACTTAGTCAGGAAGTCTTTGCTAAGTAATATCAGAGTGGAGGGGTATAGCAAGCGTTAGAGACGGAGATAGTTGTGTTGAATGGGCTGTGACCTTCGTTAATCGGAGAGGCACTGTCAGAAGAAGCCCTAATCCCCTCGTTTGACGGGCTTATTGCGAATCGCAGATTGATTTTTATTTACCAAGTATCCCTTCTAATTGCCTTTGTTGCAATTCATTCAAGATTTGTTTTACAGCCAGATTTTAGAACGGACGTTAACCCACCACGCTTGTCCAATGCGGATTGGCGTGGTTACCAGACTCGGAATAAATATCTGTAGGCTACACATATATTTATTCCGATGCAGAGATTGAACCCGCGACCACTGACTTCGTGTGCGGGGTGCCCCGCCACTGAGCCAATCGGTCGTCATTCAAGACTTATATGGTCTTTAATTCAATCCAAATCAATTTCGTCACTGTGGTCCGCCATCTAACTACATTGGTTCTTGCTGAAAACGAGCGCCAGGTGCTCCAATAGAGCGCCTGGCATACTCTGAGCAAGAATCGTTTCGTGACACTTTTTGAATTTTAATTATTTTTTCGGTTTCCTATATTTTTTATATTATACAAAATTTTTTAAAGATTTACTTTTAGCATTAAGTTAAAATGTGTCACAAATAGACTTTTCTAATTATATTTCTAATTTGCGCAATATAACGCAGATAAACTGAACGCATATGCAATGTTGCATAGATTTTAAAATAAAATCATTGCTCGATATCTGACGAACTTTATTAAACTCGCGTCGAGAGAGTCTCGAAAAGAACTAAGTTGAACATTTTCAATAAAATAAGAGAACTTATCCGTGTTCCAGCGCTCCGAACTAAAGCGAAAGGCAAATAAATGCCCCTGTGAAATATGGCCGGCTGTAATTATTCCCTTTTTTCTTCCTCGCCTCTCTCACGAGCAAGAATCGCTCTTAGAACCGCACCTTCGCAAAATATGGCATCACATAACTCCCAACAAAAAAAAAAATCCTCGGTAATTTAATGCGATCCCGTAAAATAATATGTAAAAATACGCGGCCGGGATAGCCCATTCGGCCCGTTTCGGACAATTTCGGTCAATTTCGGCCCGTTCAGACCATTAAGGGGCCCATCTTTCGCACCGTTATCTGGCCCCCGCGAATAAATCGGGATATTATTTCTACAGGCGTAATATTATTTTCCATATCTAATCAGTGGGTCGAGAAATATTGGCCCGATATGGGAATTATGTTTATGTGTTAGGATGGCTATCGAGATGTTCGAAATATTGAAAAGGCAACGTTGTTTCGTATGGAGGTCGAAGGTAACCGGTGCTGTTTATTTATAGGGGGATAATTCATGGTGAATTTGACATGGGATTGAATTTATTTTTTATGTTCACTTAACACTTTGCCAAGATACAAAGATACCTTCTGAAAATCTGGCAAGTACTACGAACTATAATGGCCGTAAAGATGATTTGAGGAATAAATTTATAACCTAAAGACTAGTTAACAATATGCTTAAAAAATATCACCACAATATTAATTAAAAGTTCACCTAAAAATTGAGTATAACAAACGAGAATATCCGAGTGGTAGAGTCGCGCTAAAAACGAATACTTTGTCAAGAATGGCATATTATTTGTCTGTAAAATGAATGTGGTACTTTCCCGGCCAGCTCGCCCGGGAAAGTACCACACTCCAGCAGAAAACCGGCGTCTGAGTGGTAGCTTAGCTACCTTGCTTCGTGCGGTGAGCGGTTGAGTTCCGGAAGCCCAAACCCCCTCTCCCCTACCCCCCACCCCTTCCCATAATAACCGTTCCTTAAAGGCAGGCAACACTTCTGTACTGCCTATGGCACAGCGGATGTTTATGGGCCACGTTGATTGCTTTCCATCTAGTGACACACCTACTCGTTTGTTTCCTTTCTATCCCATAAAAAAATGTCCAAACTAATCTAATTAATCTTCTCTTACCCTTATAAAATAACAAACTTCCCGTCACGGCTTTACAAGCTGATTTTGTATTAATCAAAATTTCATAATCATCAACTACTGCAATCCACTGCTAGACTTCCCCTTAACTATGTTACTTAGATTATTAATGGAGTCAGGCGTTACTTTGCGGAAATCCATCACTATATGGACAGTCAAAAGTTTTACTTAGCCCAATCTTCCCTTAACACTTCCGAATTTTGGCCTTCCTTCCCCTTCATTGTACAGATCCTCACACTATCTATTCGGAAGATTTCATTTTAGCACTCGTCTACTCCAAAGGGATCAGCATATGACTCACTTCAGTTTGTTCGGTTAAGATTTGATATCATCTAATGTAGACTCTTAAAATTAAAAAAAAATAATCAATGATATAAATTTTTCGTTTAATGATTCGAAATCAAATAAACTGATAAAGTTTAATTTAGTTATAGAGCGATTCATCTCACACCTGTATCAACTTTACTCACAGTATTCTTCTTGTAAAGATTTAGTTAAATTAAAAAAGTTTCCCTCCATTGTCATGAGCGATCTTCTTGCTACAACTGTCCTAATAGTCTTCACGTTTCACGTCGCAGTTTTAAGTTTTGAACATTTTACTTTCATCCTTCTGCTGACAGGTGCAACAATATACAATATTTCTTCTTAACAAAGATTTATATCTAAAAGTAAAACATTTGTATTTTTTTATTTCGTCAATGCATTGTTTTTATATATATTTATATATTCACGCCTATCCCCCGCAGGGGTTGGCAGAGACCACAGAGCTCCATCCGCTGCCATTCATCACAGCGAAACGGCTCGTCATTGGTCGCTTCTCGCCCTCGTGAGAATCAGGACGTGACGGGTGGCGAACCACGTCAATGCATTGCATACAATATAGTTTATTTTTTTCTTCAGTATAAGCTTCACCACCTCCGAACTAATTTTCTCAGTTTCGCCCGCTGGTAACATGTACATACATACATATAAACGACAGAGAAAAACAAAAGAAAAACAATTGAATAAAGAAAAATTCATCTTAAAGCAAGTAAATTCATATTATGACCCATATATGTCCCACTGCTGAGCACGAGCCTTTCCATTTCTGGAGGAACGGATGTTGACCCACCACGCTTGTCCAATGCGGATTGGCGGGTTCTACTTTCTTATTTCTATTTTACTTCTGCTTTAGTATTTATAATAACTCAATGATCGCTGTGTTGAACATCGATGACATTCATAAAGAGGATGTGTTACTTGCTTTTCAAATCGGTGTATATAATTTACACAAATATGTACAGTTTGGGGTATCCTTAATTGAAAACGTTTCCGCTTTAAATTGAAAGGAATTCCACTACTGACCCTCAATACAGCCCACTAATTAACCGTTACCCAATTACACTGCCCTCGGGATTAAATATTAAAATTTTAGTCTCACGATTAGTTGAAGGTCGTGAAACTTGCGCCGATATCGCGCTATAGACTATTTTATCGAGTAGTATATACCTTTGATAATATACCTTGATCAAATTGCCGAAGTTTTTAGGAAAGGCCAGGTCAAGAGGGCCTTAACCGGCTGGCTTGCATTAGGAGAGTGAAGAGTGTGGAGGAAGCAAGGAAAGACGAAAATGAATGGGTCTATTTTATATATTTATGCATTGTACTGTGGCCGCGCAGAAAAAAAGCGTATTCTATTCTAATTTCTAGAGATTCTAGAGACTATTTGCTCCTTTTAGCATTGTAGGCGAGGGCTTTGCGGATATATCAGTATTCGAACATAAAATCGATTCCATCGCGTTAGGTTTGTGGACGATGCGGTTGCACCGTCTGACTGCGGTTACGGGCAATTTACGTCCGTATTTAACCGAATTCGGCAATTAGATTCGCACTTTTGTCGAATATACCATTTATAATAACCTTCGATCGAATCGAGGTATTTGAAGATAACTAATTCCTGCTGCTGAATTCAGCAATTAGATTCGCACTTTTGCCAAATACGGCATTTATAACAACCTCTGATCGAAACGATCGAATCGAGATATTTGAAGATAACTAATTCCTGCTGCTGAATTCAGCAATTAGATTTGCACTTTTGCCAAATACGGCATTTATAACAACCTCTGATCGAATCGATCGAATCGAGATATTTGAAGATAACTAATTCCTGCTGCTGTATTCAGCAATTAGATTCGCACTTTTGCCAAATACGGCATTTATACCAACCTCTGATCGAATCGATCGAATCGAGATATTTGAAGATAACTAATTCCTGCTGCTGTATTCAGCAATTAGATTCGCACTTTTGCCAAATACGGCATTTATATCAACCTCTGATCGAATCGAGATATTTGAAGATAACTAATACCTGCTATAGTATTGTAAAGACATCTCAATAATCGAGGTATTGAGATATCTTTACAATGCCGCCACGATGTCCGTTCGAGTACAGGGCAGTCAAACAAAACAAATCCAGTTGTATCGCGGTGTGAGACAGGGGGATGTCATATCCCCGAAACTGTTCACTAACGCACTGGAAAACGTTTTCAAGACGCTAGACGTGAAAGGACGAGGCATAAACGTAAACGGTAAGTACATCTCACACCTGCGTTTTGCCGATGATATCGTGATCTTGGCAGAATCGCTAGAGGAACTGCAAGGGATGCTGAACAGCCTAAATGAATCCTCTCGACGAGTCGGTTTGACCATGAACTTTGATAAAACTAAAGTCATGGTCAATGATCATCTGGATCCACAACCGACCGTCGTCAGTGGTAAAACTCTCGAAGTTGTCCAGGAGTATATCTACCTCGGGCAAGTCTTGCAATTGGGTGGAGACAACTTCGAGAAAGAAGCCGATAGAAGGATTCAGTTAGGCTGGGCAGCATTTAGGAAACTCCGTCCGGTCTTCTCGTCGCCCATACCTCAGAGCCTGAAGACGAAAGTCTTCGACCAGTGTGTCCTACCCGTACTCTCCTACGGCGCCGAAACGTGGACGCTGACAGTCCGTCTGCTTCATAAGCTCAGAGTCGCTCAGAGAGCTATGGAGAGAGCTATGCTCGGAGTTTCTCTGGTAGATATGTTTCGGAATGAACAAATCCGCCAGAGAACTAAAGTCACCGACATAGCCTTTCGAATTAGCAAACTTAAGTGGCAATGGGCTGGTCACGTCTGTCGGAGATCCGACGATCGTTGGAGCAGACGAGTGCTGGAGTGGAGACCGCGTCTCGGTAAACGTAGTGTGGGACGCCCTCCGGCTAGATGGTGCGACGATCTGCGCAGGCGCAGGCGGCTGGCAGAAACTGGATGCGTGTAGCCGAAGATCGGGCTAGGTGGCGCTCCATGGGGGAGGCCTATGTCCAGCAGTGGACTGCCGCAGGCTGCTGATGAATACCTGCTGCTGTATTCAGCAATTAGATTCGCACTTTTGCCAAATACGGCATTTATATCAACCTCTGATCGAATGGAGATGTTTGAAGATAACTAATTCCTGCTGCTGAATTCAGTAATTAGATTCGCACTTTTGCCAAATACGGCATTTATAACAACCTCTGATCGAATCAATCGAATCGAGATATTTGAAGATAACTAATTCCTGCTGCTGTATTCAGCAATTAGATTCGCACTTTTGCCAAATACGGCATTTATAACAACCTCTGATCGAATCGATCGAATCGAGATATTTGAAGATAACTAATTCCTGCTGCTATATTCAGCAATTAGATTCGCACTTTTGCCAAATACGGCATTTATATCAACCTCTGATCGAATCGATCGAATCGAGATATTTGAAGATAACTAATTCCTGCTGCTGTATTCAGCAATTAGATTCGCACTTTTGCCAAATACGGCATTTATAACAACCTCTGATCGAATCGATCGAATCGAGATATTTGAAGATAACTAATTCCTGCTGCTGAATTCAGCAATTAGATTCGCACTTTTGCCAAATACGGCATTTATATCAACCTCTGATCGAATCGATCGAATCGAGATATTTGAAGATAACTAATTCCTGCTGCTGTATTCAGCAATTAGATTCGCACTTTTGCCAAATATGGCATTTATATCAACCTCTGATCGAATCGAGATATTTGAAATTGCCATTTATAAATAATTCCTGCTGCTGAATTCCACTTCCGTACAATACGCCGAAAATATTCATCGCCACCATCTGGATGAGTGGCGTTGCACTACGACGCATTTTTCCCGAAACTTCATTCCACGTACCACTATTCTGTGGAACCTCAGCACTATTTCCAAACCGATACGACTTCGATACCTTCAATAAACAAACCTACTCTTATCTCAAATGCCGGTAACATTTTGCACTTGCCTAAGTCTGATGTCTCATCATCTGTCTCAGGACGGCGTTGATTGCTATCCATCAGGCGTCACACCTTTGCCTCCAAATATAAATAAAATTACCAATAACTATTTTATTAGATTTTCACACAAAAAAAAAACAAGGGGAAGAAATTCAAACTTATAAAAATTGATTATTATATTATAAATGATAAAATTGATTATTACATTATAAATTTCGTATAGTACTAAAAAACAGGCACAATTCAATAATTAAAGCTAAAATGAAATCCTCATTTTAGAAATATTAAAAAACTTTAAAAAACGACTACTGAAGTGTTTTATGCTATTCAAAAATAAACATCTTGTAAAAACACAAATGTTTCCAATGGTCTTTATATAATAATTAAACTAGATAAACCTGGGAAGCATTTACAAGTTTTGCAATTACCGCATACCAAAAAAGAAAAGTACTGGTTTTATGTTTTAAAATTAATTTTGTTTAAATTTTGACCTACACGTCGGCCACATTCATAGAATCTATCCACAGTATTGTGCCACTATCTGAAGCAGTGATCCTGCGGATGTTGTTAACTACGCGGACGATTTTTTCTTTTAGATCTGAGGTGGTCGTCGGGTTTGTTTCATAGACGTCGAGACGCCTTTTAATATTTTAGGAAAGAAATCACGAAGAAACTCCTTGAATAAAACTCTAGTCTGAACGGGTAGCAAAAATTTCACTTACAACAAACATTACTAGTATGTATTCTTTGAAAAGAAAAAAATTACATAAAATTTTATTTAATGATAGGGAGATATAAGTTCGAGCGGGCCGGATGTGAATTATTCCTGAACCCCTGACGTCAGTGAATCAATCGGCAGAAATGCAAATCTGCCATAAATTGTCAATAAAGCCCCTTGGGCTGGCGGACCGTGGCGATTTATGCCGTAAGTTTTAGATGGAAAAACTTGGTAATCCCCTCGTATGGGATCCCCGGGGGATGCTGAATCGTCGTAACAGAGTTAACTATTTATTACGGTAATGGTACCACTGTCTGCGTGACCAACTACCGTCAACAAATTTGTGTATTTATTTATTTGCAAGACTGTACTTGACTGAAGTTCCGTATCACCTCTGACTGCCTTTAAAAAACTAACAGTGTTATGAATTTTGGTATCAACCTAGCCGATTCGGCTGAGGTAACCTCTTTGATGTTTTTTTATTTTATTTTATTTACAATTCTCAATCAATCAATATTATATATAAAGCTGCATTACTGACTGACTAACTGACTGACATGTTATTTGGGAAACTGTAAGAGATGGAGGAGAAGTTTGTTCTAAAGATATGTTCGGATAGAGCTCGACGCAGAGGAATTATGTCTAAACCATTAAGATCTGAACCTGGTAAAAAGTTTTCTCGAACAAAAAATCGGTGACAAGTGCGAACACATTAGAAAAAAATCCGAAATCGTGAAAAACAATAGCCGCCATACAAAGCTAAAATCGTCATTTGTGGGGCCGATGTCGCTAAAATTTGGCAGAAGTCCGAAACGCTCGCTATTCTATTATATATTACTAGATTACCCTATTTATTTTATTATATACGTGTTTTACTTAATACTCGTGCGTTCATCAGATCTCAAAGGAACACAGATTTCTTTGTTTGTCTTCGTTTATTATTTGTGTACACACGTACGCAACCTATCGCAATATAGTTGTACTATTTCCAAAACAATACAATCGGATGCGTTAGTATTGCATAAAGGACAAACAGACAGAGAGATATATGTACATTAGCTTTTATATATCGACGCAGAAAAGCGAAAACGCTCTAGATGACACATACGTCAATTTTTTTTATTGCATATTCAGATCAGAAAAAAATAATGCGTCAAATGGTACGAGTCTCACAGCTCTATGACTGATGGAAACTTCTATACAGCGTTGAAAGTGGTTTTTGAGTGATCAGATACAATTATTTTCTGAAATCTTATATCTAACCTACATATAAAGTTGTGTTACCGGTCGATCCCAAATTAGACGATTCCCTATATCTGTATTTTTACGTACGTTTTGACAAGTAATCACTCAGACGCCGGTTTTCTGTGGGAGTTTGATATTTCCCCGGACGAGCCGGCCTATTCAAGCTACAGAAAAATAATATGCCATCCTTGACAAAGTGTTCTTCTGCAGCGTGGCTCTACTTTTTCAATACTCATATATAATATACTCATAAACCGTGACTTTTTAATTACTCGAAAAAACTAAAACTCGCGTTTGTAAAAATATGTATGTCAGTAAGTAACATTCAAATATTATAGCGTTCATACAAAAATATTTTTTATGGGACTTCAAAGAAATCCTGTAAATATTATGCGACCAAATTAAGTTGGTTTGGGTGCAGTTCATATTGGAATGATAATGATGTCTATTTGAATTAGCAAGATTTTTTGTTGTATAATTTTTGGTGTATATTAAGGACATTTTTACATTTTTTTTTTCTTCGTCAAGTTTAATGTATATCGATAACTGAATATATTACTTAATTTTCTCGGGTAATTAAAAAGTCACGGTATAGAATTCAGTTTAAACATTTTATTTTTAATTCTATAAAGAAAATGGTGGCTTACATTCGAGTTGCAAAATAGACTTTCGTTTTAAGCTATAAAGCTCGGTAAGATGTGCTCCCGGGTATCACAAGTCGCCTACATAATAACGGTAGGCTAGCCTCTGAAATTTGAAGGCCGGTGCCGTGTATTCGAAAATCGCCTGTAAAATAAAAGACTTAAAATTCTTAGTAGCCCTCGAGCGCGCTGCGGCTGCGATAATCTTGTTCGGGAGTCATTTTTGACCAATTTCCCTCGCTATTGAAAAATGTTTCATAGACAATGACGTCACAAAGTCACGTTCTACCTTTGTGCCCGTATTACTCCTTTTATCTCTATTTTCTATTTAATGCTCAGTTTTTTGCTTTTACGTTCAGCTACTAAAAGCAGCAAACACAACTAGATTTTAGGAGCATTATGCATATTTTCTATAAGGTTTCATGAGACAATATTTTCGCTGTAAACTTAGATAATAAACCTTAAGACTAAGTATTTGGACATCCCCCGGCTAGAAGGTGCAGATCGATCGCACAGGGCGACTAGCAGAAACTGGATGTCTGAAGCTGAAGATCCATCCATAGCCATATCTTGTCAAAGATCACTATCTTTATAAATATCTTTGTATCTTTTTAGTTATTCGTTTATTAAATTTTTTTTATGATCCTGATGATAATGTATCACCAACCTACTTCAAAATATGTTTTTGACACTGTCCATCCTACGGTTGTCTAGAAGAAATCGCTATTAGCGATAAGACCGCCATTTGATTAAATATTACAATCAATAATTGTATAACTTCATTTTTGGTGTACAATAAAGAATATATCTATCTATATACCTTCCTTCACTTGATCGGACCATCTTGTTTCTTGTAGGCGACGGTCCTCGCGCTATGTATATATATATATATATATATATATATATATATATATATATATATATACATATATATTTATATAAGATAGAAAAATGTGGCACCACCAATACGCTGTTATTTTCGTAACTTACATTGAAAAAGTCGAACGTTAAACGACTCGACAAAAGGAAAACCCTAGTCTGTAATTAATGAACAATTAAAATGTTATAGAGTGCCTCCTCCTTTTCGTACTCCATTCTCATTTTTGTATTTCCCCGTTTCGTTCGAGCCTCGGTGAAGTGAGAGGGGGGGGATTATATAATTTTGTTTTCGCATTGCAGTTGTTTCGATTCCACCGGTTGCCGGTCTTCGATAATTTATAACAATTTGCTTGATTTACAATTCACGAGTTGGATTAACTTTTTCGGAATATTACGTATAAATACATTAGTAATGTACATACATATATGTTGGCGAAGTTTTTATTATTTATTATTATAGATGACCCACTGAACTTTGTTTCACCTATAACTGATTTAATTCAAGTTAACGAAAATAGGCTTATCTTCTTCTTTCTTTGAACCTTCTCCTAGCTTTGAAAAATAATGCATACCTAAGTACTAACATACATAGTACTTAGGTACATACATATACATACATATCGTCACGCCTGTCTCCCGTAGGGGTAGGCAGAAACCACAGATCTCCATCTGCTACGATCTCGGCATACTTCCCTTGCTTCATCCACACTCATTATTCTCCTCATGCAAGCCCACCGGTTGAGGGTACTCTTAACCTTACTTAGGTATGCATTTTTTTTCAAAATCGCACAAAAGAAACGACATTTTGGTATAACACAACTTCCATAAGACGATAAAGCCGCCATGAACGCCATCTATTGAAAGTAATTGGAACTAAAATAATTTTTCATTGTCAAGCTGTTCTTCTATGTTTTCCCTATATGTTTTTTATTCATAAACCTTTCCTGTATTATGGCGAACAAAATAAAAAAAATATTCAGTTTGGTCGAACCGTATTTTAGTTTTAGCGAGACTAACAAAACAACTCTAAGCAATATGTTTATATGTGTATGTCAATATTTTTATGATGACCACAATGGCACCGTGGTGAGGTATTCGCACTCGAAAATAAGAGCAGTGAATTCGATTTTCGAATTAAAAATTTATGTTTGTATGCATACCTATAGGTAGTTATTATCGGTATTCCGTGTCTGAGCTTGTCCAAATAGTTCAACCCAGACAACCCTAGTATAAAGCTAGTGTTACTATGTAAATAAAATATGTCACTGGAGAAATCTTCCATAAGTAATAAAAAAATTTTTTCTCACTTCTCTCTCACGTAACGGATAATATTAACGTGTATATTCGATCATAAAATACTTCGAGTTTACCTCAAAAATATTCTAACTTTTTCTAAGCCTAAAGTAAGAATGATTTTATTAAAATTTCACAAACTATGAAAGAAAATCAGTTGTTTATTTTTTCTGATAAATCTACTCATGTGGACTTACGAATGCTTTTAATAAAGCCGACGATATGTCCCATCACCCACCGCGCTTGTCTAAAGCGGATAGACGGGTCACCCAGACTCGGATTAAACACCTATTATTTGATGATAATTGAACCAGAAAGTCGAGACTTCATTTTTGAGGCATTGAAATCATCAAATAAATATGTAAATCACTTATTGACACCTTTTTTATTTTTAAGAAAATAAAACGAACAAACACACGTGTCAGCGATGAAATAGCATAATGCGCGTAAATAAATGTGTCAGCGCGACAATATAAGATGGCGGCCGGTAATTCTGAATTTGAACGCGCTGCGTTCGAAATAAGGAGACGAGAAATACTGGCCGAATGTGTCCCCAGTCGGCAGTTAAGGTATTGGAGGGTGACACCGCAATTCGCCTCGCATTTTGATAAGACTTAACTGTGCCAATGTAATTTTACTTGACTTGATTTTTCACCTGTTCATTTTTTTGAATAATAAGGAAGGCTAGCTTCATAAGCTCAGAGTCACAACGGAATAAAAAAAGCACCGGCGAACTAAAATCACTGATATGACCCGTCAAAGCTAAACTTATCTAAATACATTATCTTATTATAATTATATGATCCGTATTCCTCGCCTATACAATATATGAATTGACCACAATACAAAAACATTTGATTATTTTTCATATTAAAATAGTCGCTCAGAGAGCTATGGAGAGAGCTTTGCTCGGAGTTTCTCTGGTAGAAATGATTCGGAATGAACAAATCCGCCAGAGAACTAAATTCACCGACATAGCCTTTCGAATTAACAAACTAAAGTGGCAGTGGGCTGGTCACGTTTGTCGGAGATCCGACAATCGTTGGAGCAGACGAGTACTGGAGTGGAGACCGCGTCTCACGTAGTGTGAGACGCCCCCGGCTAGATGGTGCGACGATCTGCGCAGAGCGGCTGGCAGAAACTGGATGCGTGAAGACGAAGATCAGGCTAGGTGGCGCTTCATGGGGGAGGCCTATGTCTTGTAGTGGACTGCCGCTGGCTGTTGATTGATTGATATCAAAATATACGAACTAAAGCGATCGCTCACCTTCAATTTGATTTAGTTGTTGTTTGTACATTTGACATAATAAACATAATTTTGGGTATCTCAAATGTTCAACGCAAGGAGTTCTAAAATACTTTTACGCGTTAAAATATGGTTTTTACGTCATATTACGTAATACCCAACACTAATTACAGCCTGCGTTGTATTAAGCCACAAAACATCCACTCAAGTACAAACCGAAACATCAAAAACATCGGGCACCTAAAATATGGCCCCCAGTCAAAGCGCTCGTTATGAATGAAGTCGTTGTGCAGTAATTTATATATACTTTAAAAGGACAATGCGTTCACTGATGCCATTGTGGGGACTAAAAGAAAGTAAACCACACATGTTAGTCTATTTTTGAAGTTACCAAAATAATGCAAACGCGTTTACAACGAACGGTTACAAAATCTAAATAACTATTACGTTAATTAGCTAAAGCAAATAGCATATAGTTTGCAAAACTGTTATTTGCATTATAAGTTTATTATAAGCCGTTATTTACAAGCAGCGCTGAGACGTAAAAAATTTTTTAAATTAATTGTGTAAATGCTTTTAGCATTTGCGTCTTTAATAATAGTTAGGTTTTGAATTTCAAAAGTATTTCAAGAAAATCTTAATACTGTAACAATTAGACAAACATATGTCGCTTATATAACCTAATTAATTATTTTACAATATAATTTTTTCATAAATAAAATAATAGACTTATTATGTATATAACTACAAGATGCATTATAATGTGTTATTTTCGTTTTGAGATTGTACTTATATGCAGTCCATAACGTTGGTTATAGAAACATGTATGAAAATAACCATAAAAATAGCTGATGTGATAACATATGAAACCCAGTAAAAATAACGACTTACGATACAGTGATGAAGTATTCGCGCTTATAGTCAGTGATCGAGTATTTAATAAATTTTCATATGGGTATATTCATTTCGTTTTGTATGTTTTAATAACACCCATGATACTGGCAAAACTAACATAGATTCATTCATAAAAAAGTTTATTTATTTATAAATGAATCTATGTTGCGTAAAATATAGCAGGGTAACTTTATAACGACAATTATTATGAAACCTGTTACACGTTATATGTAATGTTATCTAGAAAATTCAATTGTGTTTTTATGATACTGGCAGTTAAGAATATTAGAAATTTAAATATTTTTCTTCTGTAAATCAATAACAAAAGAGTAATTCATGTTTAGCAGAATTATAAAAGCTATTTTCCGTTCTCATCACTAGATGGGATAGAGACGTAAAGATAAGTTTATGTGTTTCTTTAAGTCCCGTCTGAGATACACGTTGGTTTATTGTTTAAAACGCGACAAAAGTTTTTTAAGTGCACTCTAGGTGCTTGGCGTGTTGGAGTTCAATTCTGGATTTACGACTTTTGCTCGGTAACGAGTGAGAGACTTGTAAATTTATTTTGGAAAAAAATATTTTGGCTTGTTACTAACAATATTTTTAGAAACAGAATATAAAATATAAATAGATACAGGCGTATCAGCTCTTTACTGGACATATGAGTCGTGTTTTTAAGAAAAGTAAAATAAGAATTACATGGTAATGTGAAAAAACGATAAATCAAGCGTAAATAATGTTTTAGTCATGCAAATCACAAATCACAGCCTATATATAATATATCCCACTGCTGAGCACGGGCCTCCCCATTTCACAGACGTTTACCTACCACGCTTGTCCAATGCGGATTGGCAGGATTACCAGACTCGGAATATATGCATATCTGTAAACCATACATATGTTTATTCCGATGCAGGGATCGAACCCGCGACTGACTCCGTGGGCGGCCGCACCAGTATGAAAACACACATTATTATTTTTCTGTTTTTGTTTGCTTATCGCGGATCTTAGCTAAGTAAAAGTTCTGTCTGTCCACATAGTAATGGATATCCGCAAGGTAACGCCTGACTCCATTAATCATACCACATTATAGTTTATGCCAACATCATTGGCTGCATAGCATTGGCGTTCGATCCGGTCTCCATGCAATGATACACTCATAACTGTAACACACAATCTATTGGGTCCATCTCGAGCTGTGTCGGTACAGTCGGAGAATAAATTTGAACTAGTAAAAATAAGAGATCGCTCGCTAAAGTGCCTCCCGATACGCCCACATGTCGCACAACCACTCCAAATTGATCCGTTACCAGACTCACGTGCTCAACGTCCGATGTACTGGGACGGGGTCCATCTAAATCGGCCATTGCATCTTCCGTATTTTTATTTTTCTTACCACTATCGGCGTTTTATCGTGCCACCAACGCTGCTTACCCCCCGTACGTATCGTTATGATATTGACTCTTAAGTGTGGCGTTCTATGGGACGAATCTATTTTATGGTGGTCCACGTCAGTTATCGGAGTTTATGGGGACGATGCGCATCAAGTGTCCTCTCGGATTGCCTTACTCGAGACCGAGTAAATAATTTGATGACCATAAAACATAAGTTATGTGGTTTAGTCCACACTGAAAATAATCTAAAAATTTATTCAGTGATATCCATCGTATTTCAAATAAGTAAATTAAAGACGCATTGGGCTCGTCGCGTTTGTCGGAGATCAAACAGCCACTGGAGTAGACGAGTGCTGTATTGGATGAAACGCCTCCCGGCTAGGTGGTGAGACGAGCTGCGCAGAGCAGCTGGCAAGGACTGGATACTGTGAAGCCGAAGATTAAGCTAGATTCTTGGGCTATTTCTGAGCTCGTTTATTACTATTTTTCATGTGTCACCTGATGAAAAGCAATCAACGCTACCCGTAGACATAGACATATACATTGCAGAAGCGTTACCCCCCTTTGAGAAATATATAAGCTTATTTTTTAAAAGTTCCAATGTCGTATCGGTTCTGAAATACCAGTAAAGAAAGCTGGTTTTGGAACCAGCTATCTTCAGCGGTATTTCAGGTGGTGGTGTGTGGAAAGAAATTTCGAGAAAAGCGCATTTTACTGTATCGCCATGAAATTTCTTATTAATGTTAAATCGACTAGACTAAAAGCAACAATGGACCGGTTAGTCAGCCCTGTGATAGAAATACCACATTTCTTCCCATCGGTGGCATACGAGATGGATTTGAAGGCCAAAACCTATTAATTGGCAGCAGCATCAATCTAATTAACAAATCTACTATCCTCACTTCACTTTCCATGCATGGCTACTAGCTAGCACTCCTCACTTTTCATCAAGCGTCGCAAGTAGAGCTGGATCGGCCACACTCCACCGGAAGCTCAATCACATCCCTAAACAAGCCCTAGATTGGAACCTTCAAGGCAAATGGAAGCTTGGTCGCCCCCGAGCAACAATGGCGACGTACGGTGATAGCACTGGAGTGACCTAGAGCTAAATAAAGCACGCAGCTCAAGATAGAACGCGGTGGTGGAGCAGACTGTGCACGCCCTCTGCCCCACACTTGGGACACATAGGAACCTAAGTCAAGTAAGTCCTCATTTGTGAGGCTCGTGTCCAGCTATGCGACTTTATCACCGCATTGATTGATTGTTGTGAAAACTGAAAACTTCAAAGTCACTCGCGTACGATTTTACTCCCTAGAAATGTTTCATGTTTATTTAAAGAACGATAAAATATATACATACATACATATATTCATTAGCACTAAAATATGAATACAATGACTTTAATGATAAGAAAACTAATTATTAATTCCACGATAGTAAACCCTATTTTAAATATTATCTTATCTCGTTAACACAATTTGAAAGGAAAATATAGACTTAATAAGTCGAAAATGTCGAAACAACTGAACATATGTAGATTTGAGTTTTAATACTTTATACGATAAAAATAATTCTGCGCGAAATATATTTTGTTTATACATACATACATATAGTCACGCCTGTCTCCCTGTAGGGTAAGGCAGAAACCACAGATCTCCATCCGCTACGATCCCGACACACCTTTCTTGCTTACACACTCATCCATCTTTTCATCCATCCTTCCTCTCAAATTCATCGTAACGAAACGGCTCTTCGTTCGTCACTTCTCGCTTTTGTTTATATTTGGATAAAAATTATTTTTTCATCTTATTTTTCATACGAACTTTCAAATCCTTGTTATAGGAATTTATAAGTTTAAAGGCATAGTGGATAAGAGACGATGTAATTGCTTTCGGAATCGATAAAAGTGAGTTCTCGATTCAGGAACACATATACTATATCTATGGCCTACAGATGAATATTGCAAGTCAAAATCTCCGTCAATCCGCCTTGGAACTGCATGACGAGAGTTAATGTGATTTCCACCTTAAAACAAGCCTACACATTCCTCAGCGGCCCGCAACGCTTCTGCATTGCCTATGGCACTGCGGATGTATGGGCGACGTTGATTGCTTTCCATCAAGTGTCACGCCTGCTCGTTTGCCTTCCTATCCCATTATAAAATGGCATCAAAACCCCGTGTCCAGTGATAGGAAATATTGTGAGAGAGTCTTTCATCCATCCTCTCTATGTATGGGATTTATCCTATACACAGAGAGGATTACATTATTTTTTTTTTATATATTCACGCCTATCCCCCGCAGGTGGCGACGTGGTTCGCCACCCGTCACGTCCTGATTCTCACGACGGCGAAAAGCGACTAATGGAGAGCCGTTTCGCTGCGATGAATGGTAGCGGATGGAGCTCTGTGGTCTCTGCCAACCCCTGCGGGGGATAGGCGTGAATATATAAAGGATTACATTAAATAGGACTTAAATAAAATATTTTAAACCACACGCACAAAATAGGTCAGTACACTGTCATTATTCGTGAACACATTAATCAATTTAAGGCTCTATTTGCACTGTCAGGGCGGGTGGCTGACGCCGGAGGGGGCGTGCCTACATTACGCTTTCACTTTTGCCGACGTAGACATTGCTTTGATACAAGGCCGTTTTGCTTCGCGGCGAAAGTACCAAGTCAACGATATATTCTAAATGAAAAAACTGTATTAACATAAAGTGTCAACCACTACAAGTTTAAAAGAACGTATTTGAACTTGATGATGGATTAATATAAAGTATTTTATTGACGATTCAAAATTGAGTGCGAACTAATAGTAGGAATGTCGACAGTCAAAATTTTTACTTTACTAAGATCCGCGACAAGCAAAAAAAAATACAAAAATAATAATGTGTGTCCTATTGGAAGAGGAAACTTAACGGTTAACTTCCGTAGAGTCTATTATGCCTGATGATGCCTCGTGTTGAGGCGAAACATGTGTATATTGTGGAAGAGTGGTGGTGTGTGTTGATGATGTGGATAGTGGTTGGGAAGTGGAGAGTGAAGAGAGAGTTGAGAGACGGCCGTTTTTTTTTTGGTAAGATTTAGTTTTAAGTTCCTCTCATAAATCCACTTCTTCCAGTAAGAAACAAAAACACATATTTTTATTTTTCGTTTTTGTTTTCTTGTCGCGGATCTTAGCTAAGTAAAAATTCTGACTATCCACATTCTTATTATCAGTTCACACTCAATTTTCAATCGTTAATAAAATACTTTATATTCATTCACTCAAATTCAAAAACGTTTTTTTAAACTTGTAGTGGATCACACTTTATGCTAATACAGTTGTTTCAAATATTAATTTATTCATTAATTTTAGTTTTAATACGGTATTATTAATTTATTGTTAAACCAACTATTAGCAGCTACAAACTAGGCATAAGCGACCGACAGCATCGCCTATTACCAAAACGGTTGACACGATTTAACTAAATAATTAACAAGGACACCGCCGCCTTCGTTAAGCGACTGAAATTGCACCGGATTCATCCAATATTTAAGAGCTTTTCATGAATTTAAATGGCATTAAATGCGGACACATAATTATCTCCCGTTTTGTGCAAACATTTGTTACCGAGTGCGTCCCCGTTTGCTTGTGTTTGTTCTGATTTAAAATTGTCGATCGCAATCGGCAAATACATTATAAATTTATTGTGACATTTAATTTTAAAAGGGGTTTTACGCTGCGCTATGCCGGTCGATTTCAATCTAAAGTCAATTACCGAGCTATGTTTTGAGTAAACATAGTTGTCATCTCTTCGTACTGACTCGAGTGCTAGCCGCATTGCACAAACGGTGATACTATCTTTCTGCAAGTCCCACACTACGTTTCCAACGATGCAGTCTTCAATCCAGCACCCCAGTGCAGTGCAGTAGCGTCGTTTGAAGATGTTCGAAGATGAAATAAATCTGTACCGGCGGTTGGTTAAAGTCTGTTTGTTCTTCTTCTAAGAGTGCCTCTCCGACTTGCGAAGGTTAGCAGCCAATTCAGCACAACTCTCCTTCTATTTATTGGAGACCAAAATTTTCATTTGTATTATTTAAAGAATTTGTTTTTGAATCTGTTTTGTTGCCAACGGATGTCAGTTCTTTGAGAAACGTTACCAGCCTATTGCCACTTCAGTCCGCAGACTCGGAGGTATATGAGATGACGGTTCTTTGAGAAACGTTACCAGCCCATTGCCACTTTAGTCCGCAGACTAGGAGGTATATTTTATGACGGCTCTTTGAGAAACGTTACCAGCCTATTGCCACTTCAGTCCGCAGACTCGGAGGTATATTTGATGACGGCTCTTTGAGAAACGTTACCAGCCTATTGCCACTTCAGTCCGCAGACTCAGAGGTATATTTGATGACGACTCTTTGAGAAACGTTACTAGCCCATTGCCACTTCAGTCCGCAGACTCGGAGGTATATTTGATGTCGGCTCTTTGAGAAACATTACCAGTCCTTTACCACTTCAGTTTGCTGACTTCGTGGTTTTTTTTATGGGATAGGAAGACAAATGAGCTGGCGTGTCACCTGATGGAAAGCAAACAACGCCACCCAGACTTCCGCAGCGCTATAGGCAGTGCGAAAGCGTTGCCGACATTTAAAGAAAGTGTCATTATGGGATTGGGAATAGGAGGGGGAGTAGTGGGAGGGGAAGGGTGTTGGGCCTCCGGAAATCGGCCGCTCACCGTGCGAAGTGCGGTAGGCTACCTCTCAGAATCCGATTTTCTGCGGGAGTGTTGTACTTCCCCGGATGAGCCGGCACATTCATGCTACAGACAAATAATATGCCATTCTTGACAAAGTATTCATCTGCAGCGTGGCTCTACCACTATTAAATATGTGCCTTGTGGTTCTTTGGTGGATTCCTTCATTCCCCTGCCTCATTATCTCGCAAATGGATGGAGCCCAAGCGAGCCGTATTCGGACTACGCTAGCGTATTTTGGGTGGGACATAAATTGGTAACGCGGCTACGGGCCGCCTCCGATGATTAATTGACCCGATCCGACCCCACAATTACTTCAATTATTCACCTCCGGTCTACTGTTACTGTACAATTCGATAGGTTACTCCTTTAATTTGAATTATGGACGAACCGTTCCTTTTCAGTCGTCGCTTCTAATTATGACGCACTTTATGACGGAAAATATTTTATATATATTCACGCCCAACCTCCGCAATGGGTTGGCAAAGACCACAAAACTCCATCCGCTGCTATTCATCGCAGCGAAACGGGTCTTCATTAGTCGCTTTTCGCCCTCGTGAGAATCAGGACGTAACGGTTGGCATATTTAATTCGTCTTAGTGAATCTCACGAGCCGCAAGGGAGGATGGAGGTCAGCCCCAGCAGAGCCCTGCATGCTGAGTTAAGGCACCATACTGCCCGGAGGAGCCCGATCACGGGACGGTCGGCACGCTTGCGACTAAGCTCGCCCCTAGCCACGCATCCATTGGTACGGCAGATCGTGGATTGGCGGAGGGTAAGGAAAAGAATAGAGAAGAAAGGAAGACGGTGAATAAGTCTATTAATATATTAGAAATTAATTATAGTTGATTAGTTTGTTAAATTTAATTAATGCTAAAATAAGGACCTAAATAAACGTTAAATTTAACATAAAAAGAGAAAAGCAATTTAAAACCTAAGATGTGCCACGAATGGTTCTTACTCATCGTAAGCTAGGTGCTCTTTAGGAGCACCAGGTTTTCAGCGAGAACCCAACGCCTGTACTTTGTTAAGGCGATTGAATCAGAACAGAACATCATAACATCCATTATACAACTATGTTGCTGTTAAAAATGAATAAATTATATAATAATATGGTATTTCTTGAACATATATCTCAGGGCTTGAAATAATATTTTTAATCGGAAATTTTCCGCTCGTAAACATATTCTAACATGTTGGGGATAAAACTTGAAAAATTCCTCGGAGCACTCCTCATGGTAAAAGCCATAAAAGATGGTAAGAGATGTAACCCCTAAAGTTCGCCTGGCCTGAAGCTCCTGGAATAAAGAAAGAAATGCGTTTCTCTCAAAATCTCTTTCCACGCACCAACACTCTGTGGACTCATCTGAGACCCCACCTCGTCACAGATACGAACGACGACGACGAACAAAGTGTCACAGATATCTATTAGCAGCATTGTTTACCTACTTAAAGCAAGACGAAAAGCTTTCTCATGTCCCTCCCTATCCCATAAAAAAGTCATGCGTTAAGAATTCGTGCATAACTAGAAATAACACAAAATAACAGCACTGACTAAATGCAATAAATAAAAAAGGAATAAAGAAGCGAGACTATCTATGTTTCTATATGTAACACAAACCAAACACAGCGACATAAAATAGTCCCACCCACTTGACCTCGATTCCGCGCGCTCCTTCCAACAATGCCGGCGTCATGCTATGATCAATACTAGGCAAGTTAAATAAATTAACAAGATTGTGTTCGCAAACTCTACTCGTCAGCCGATAGAAAGCGTTCTACACATCCCACTTTGATCTTGGATCATTACAAAAGGTAAACAAGAAGCGACTAATTAGTGGCACATAAGCGGATCGCATTGGTTTTCGGTTAGTTCATGTTAATCTGTTCGTTTTATATGTTTGATGATCTTGTCATTTTAATATATTAGATATATAAAACATTTAAGAAGGATATATAAAACATTTATTTAGATATATAAAACATTTCCAAAAGAATAGATACATTCATTACAGAATAAACAGATAAAATAAATATTAAGAAAAACAAACAAAATGACGTAAAGAAATAGGTTATACATGCATTTATATGATTAATGGGGTTAGGCCCCTCCTCCTCATCCCAATCCCACTCCCATAATGACACTTTCCTTAAAGGTCGGCAACGCTTCCCCACTGCCTATGGCACTGTGGATGTCTATAGGCGCTATAATTGCTTTCCATCATATGACACGCCTGCTCGTTTGCCTTTCTATCCCATAAAAAAAGATTGTAACGAAACCTTTCTTTGTGGTGGGTTGTGGGGTTCTAGATCAGAGTAGTTCACTTTTATTTATTTGAGGGTACACGGCAAATAATCATACGTGTTTTTAATCTTCATCATAATTGTACTGATTCATCTGACATTGATTTCTGAGCTGATTAAACTCTGTCGAGCCCTAGAAACCCCAGAGGAGTGTTAAATTAAACTACGGCGTCCCGAGCGCATAAATCTTAAAAAGTCCAAGTTTACTGCCACTGTGATGTAGTGGTTGTCTCGTGGAGTAGCGGCCAATCCGACTCCCTTGAGTGGCGTGCCGTCACTAGCTGCAGCCCGTTTGACGCCATATGTGCCCACTGCAGCAGCAAAACGGCACTAATCCACTAACCCTTCGAACAAATGCAAGTCGTATCACCTTCGATATAAGGTCAGCAATTGAATGAGCGTAGCAACGAAGGGTAGTTGTGGCGGTATGGGGTAGAGTCCCAAAGGTGACGTACGGCGCGCCACTCATCATTTCCCCATTGTCTCGTTAGTACAAAAATCAAAAACAAACACTCGCAGTTGGGATTTTTGGATCTAAGTCCGAATGATTCGCAATGATTGTGCTGATCGCTCTGGTCTGTTTATTTGGTGTACTGCGGTCGATTGTGCCGTTGGGATTACAGATCTCTATGATGTTGTCGAAACTTATTATCTCGTCATAATACCAACTGTTTTTATTGAAATGGATTTATTTCAATGAAAATTGTAGCTTCAAATATGTACATATTTCCAATAAGAACGGTTAAATGTTTTTAAATATTACTTAATTAATTCATTATTAAAGTTTTTAAGAAAGGCCAAGTCAAGAGTACCCTCAACCGGCGGGCTTACATGAGGAGAATAATGAGTGTGTAGGAAGCAAGGAAGTTGTGTCGGGATCGTAGCGGATGGAGATCTGTGGTCTCTGCCTAATCCTACGTGAGACATACGAGACTATATATATGTATTTACTACATGTAGTTTGCCTATAATCTTAAAGCTATCGTCTATAAGTTTAGTTGCTTCAAGTCGCTTTCAAATTTCATTTTATAATACACTGTAAATTAATTTAATTACTCTATTGAGACCAATTTAACATCTGTCTCCGAGCCATCTGATAAGTTCGGTAACTTGTTCAGAACTTTCTATTGGAATTCGTATAAATAATTATTGCTTTACAGTATAGAAACTGTAAGTTTATCTCTTATTCGATTGAGAGGTATTATTATTTTGGTTAAATCTCCTTAACTACTATCTCAACTCTAAATTTAAAGGCCAGCTACTTAAATGTAATTTACTATGTATACAATTGAATGATAATTATTACATTTGTGAACACTTTACAGAGGGTTTAGTTTAATAAATACCATCTATACTCATAATATCTTGCTGAAGAATTACTCAATTGATCAATCAACAGTCTGCGGCAGTCCACTGCTGGACATAGGCCTCCCCCAAGAAGCGTCACGCATCTTCGGCTTCATGCATCCAGTTTCTACTAGCTGCCCTGCACAGATCGCACCATCTAGCCGGAGGGGTCCCACACTACGTTTTCCGAGACGCGGTCTTCACTCCAGCACTCGTCTGCCATAACGGTTGTCGGATCTCCGACAAACTTGACTAGCCCATTGCCATAGAATTACTCAACTATCACTAATTTAATATTTAAGTTACAGTTATAATGTGACCTCCATCACCAAAACTGCTGTAATTAATCTTCGACCACGTCTTGGCGTTTCAACTCTCAATCTCAATCATGCCGATGGATCCTGCTACTTAGCAGACAAGGATAAACATAAAGGCTGCATTTGTTATGTCTGTCATGTTGTAGTTGTCTATGGACGGCGTTGATTGCTTTCCAATCGGGTGACACGCCTGCTCGTTTGCCTTCCTATCCCATAAAAAATCCCTTTCAGCAGTTGGATGTATGTAAACCCTGCAAAAAATCGTTCAAAAAAAAAACCTTTTAAAATGCAGCTATTTTTTGTATATTTTACAATCTAACATTTTATTGTAAATCATCATAAATATTATTTCGCACATCATATGCAGTAAAATATATTTCGCCAATGTTTCGGAATACACGGCGAGATCGCCTCGTTCTTTATCGGAGTTCCACATATTTGCATGAGTTTCATTCGCCTCTATGCATTGAATTACTAGTGATTTCCCCGTCCTTTGGATAAATGTAATTCTTTCTTCGGAGATTGCGTCTCCGCCGAGTCTCGCGTCTCTCTCGTACGTGATCTCAATACCGAGCGGCGTTGTCTCCAGCCTACTCTTATGTCTGTCATTTATTCCTTCGATACGCGAACGTCAGCGTTTGACAACAACAGTTCATGCCGAATAAATTGTCGGTGAAATTGCGCGGCTAAGATTGAGTTACGGCTGTGGACGGGGCCTTTCGACTCGGCTGTTTTGCTTGGAGCCGACTGATTTATCGTTCGCTTTGTTTTATCAACTTACTTATTCCGAAGATATTCTGCCACAAAATAAATATCTTCAAACATATTTATTTCGAACATTTTAACCACAAAGATTCGTCCCCACCATCTATCTGGATGAACAGTGTTTCAGTACGGTCTGCTTTTTCCCAAACTTCTTTTCATGCACCACCATCCTGTGGAGCCAAGCTGCCTTTGACTGTATTTTCGATCAGATACAACATTGGAACTTTATAAAACAAGCCTACCTATACCTTAAAGGGCAGCATCCCTCTTCCGTTTTTATTACTTATGGTGTTGTGGATGCCTATAGATTGCCTTGTATTCCGTTGCGGTAGTATCACATCCCTATCATCCTGTTCCGAAGGTCCAACATCCTCTCCTTCCCGCCCACGCCCACTTCCATAATGTCACTTTCCTTAAAGGCCGGCAACGCTTCCGCACTGCCTATGGCGCTGCGGATGTCTGTGAGCGGCGTTGATTGGTTTCCTTCAGGTGACACGCCTGCTCGTTTGCCTTCCTATCCCATAAAAAAAATTGTCATTGAATTGTAACAATTGAAAATAACAGATTTTATAAAGTTTCTATAAAACTAATGTGCTAGTGTAAAAAGTTCATCTTGTTCCCCGTGTTCCAGTTGTGGAATAAAGGACAAATAGCATACGGCTTTCAACTTCGCTGCTCTTTATTAACGTCACGGTGGAACGTTTTAATTTTAATAAAACTGAACATCGGCACGCCCGACCTATTTGTCAACCTTCCTTACTTTTGCTGGCGTAAAATCATACAAACGCACTTTGCGTACAACTACAACTTCTGTTCTATAGCACGGTGAGAGCGATCAAAAACGAACTTTATGTAAATACTGTTAAAATAGAAATTCGTTTTGCAATCTTCCTTTAGTATAGTATAAAACGCGAAATCTTTAAAGACGACCGAGCACGATTTAAGCTTTTCTTCTTAAAGTAATAAAGGTGTGTTTTATTTGCGCAGAATCAGATTATACTTCGGGATTTGTGCCTCGAAACACGTAGGTGTACCATCGCTCATGTGACAAATTTCTACGTTTGCCTTAACGCGGGGAGCCGTGATTAGAATATTACATTTGAAATTTGGGACTTTGAAACATTGATTTGCATATGGCAAGAATGGGAAACGTTTATTTAATGGAACCGTGGAAGTTTATTTTCAAATGAATCACAATAACTGGTTGGTTTACTAAATGAATCACAATAACTAGTTGGTTTACTAAATGAATCACAATAACTGGTTGGTTTACTGATACAACGTTTTAACTAAAAGTTCCATCTTTGCCATCTGTATGAGTGGTGCCACAATATCTGGGTTCCTTTCGATTACGAAGAGGATTGAGCCTCCTTCGTGCTGTTCCTCCTAGGGTGTCCGGTGGGAGAAATAATTAATAACACATCACTTGTTCTGACTTCGTTTATCATTATCAATTCTTAAATGGAATAGCAAGGCGAATAAACAAGTATATCGCTTGTTGGAAAGCAATCAATCGCACTCATAAACATCTGTAATACTAGAGGGATTGCAGTCGCGTTGCTAGCCTTTAAGAAGGATTTATGTATTTATTTAAAACAATATCCACAGCACATCTTATTGCTAAAACTTAAATAACACTTATGGAGTCAATAACGGACTGACAGTTTACTATCTTAACTAAAAATATATACAAATTCGTCGGTCACGGCGTTAATCTATAAAATATTTGTATATACATGTGTGTGTATATGTGCATGTGTGAAAGGCAACGGTGTAAATTTAATAATAATTATTTTTAAAACGTTTTTACACGATACAAGCTTATTTTTTCGAATATTCCAATATTGTATTGGCTCTCTATTGGTCGCTTCTCGCCCTCGTGAGAATCAGGACATAACGGGTGGCGATCCACGTCGCCGTCACTTTCAACAAATTAAATTCGTCTTAGTGAATCCCACGAGCCGCAAGATGGAGGATGGAGGTCAGCTCCAGCAGAGCCCTGCATGCTGAGGTAAGGCACCGTAGTACCCGGGGGAGCCCGATCCCGGGACGGTCGGTACGCTTGCAACTAAGCTCGCCCCTAGCCACGCATCCATTGGCACGGCAGACCGTGAATTGGTGGAGAGGAAAGGAGAGAATAGAGAAGAAAGGAAAGGGCAGGAAAGGAAATGCGGAGGATTAGGGGAGTCACCAAACTCGGAATAAATATTTATAAATCCATACATATATTTAATCCGATGCGGGGATCGAACCCACGACCATTGACTCCGCGGACGGAAGGCTCCGCCACTGAGCCAATCGGTCAATATGTATATATGTGTATATGTATGAAAATAGTACAATTTATAGAGGGACAGAGATAGATTGTTTTGGTAGTCACATAATAAGGCGTGGCTGGATGCCTCCCCAGAGACTTCAGGTTTGCTGGTTCGTTTGCCCGACTTTGTGTGATTCAAATTGTAGTTTCTCTCTTGTAGTAAGTAACGAAGATGTAACAATACGTGCGTAAAGAGATTCGCGTTTATTTGTCGAACGCTTTCGCGGATTCTTTTCGGAGGGTGGTTGTTCCCACTCCTTACTCGTGTAGACGTGATTTCGCTGCGAAAGCGACTTGCCAATTGTATATTTATGAGTTCACTATTTTGTCGAATTGTATTTCAATGTAATTCGATTTTGTTGTAACCAAATTTCGCTGTCGGCTTGCAAGACGAATGGGGGGAAAAGGATTAAAGATTTATTTGAAATAAAAAAAAGAGTTTACACAATTTTTTTTTATTTACATACATACATATCGTTATGCCTGCTTCGCGTAGGGTTAGGCAGAGACCACAGATCTCCATCTGCTACGAACTCAGCATACTTTCCTTGCTTCCTCCACACTCATTACTCTCCTCATGCAAGCCCGTCTCTCCATTTCTGGAGAAACGGACATTAAACCCACCAATGCGGATTGAAGGGGTTACCTGTCCTAGGTACCTGACTCGGTACAAATATTTATAAATCCCTACATATATTTATTCCGATGCGGGGATCGAACCCGCGACCATATATGTGTATGTGTGTGTATGAATGTGTATACACAAATAAATTACTTTTGGCTATACCTCGAAACAAAATATCGTAACACAACCCTTCCGCTATTGCAAACCAGATCTACCCTATTGATTGAATTATACTGAAATATTCTATATTACGTTTAGTTTCAGTTAATTGAATAATATTCTATTAACTGAAACTATACTCATTATAACAGTACAGTTGTGCAAATGTTTTCGTAAGGAATTCCGTGGAAAGTGCACGTGAAGTTTTAGCGCCGCTGGGCGTGAGTTACACAGCGGCCCGCAATGCAGGGGCGCCGCGCGGTACACTGCGATTACGAGAACAGGCCACACTACACTGCAGCGTGTGTTCGGATGTTGTCCTTGTTATTACAACGCGGATGCGGTGGGAACCATTTGCAGCGAGTTTATTTCGTCTTAAAATTACATTCATACATCACACTAGACCACATAACATCTATGTTATGTGGACAGTCAAAAGTTTTACTCAGCTAAGATCCGCGACAAGCGAAACAATAACAGAAAATTAACAATGTATGTTTTTCTGTTGGGTTACGTGGATTTATTTGCCACCAACCACTATACACAACAAAAAATGGTGGGTGGAGAATTGATGGCCGATTTTCGGTAAGTTTTTGGTTTAAGCTCCAAATAAATCCATTTCACCCAGCACAAAAAACACACATTATTATTTTTCTGTTATTGTTTTGCTTGTCGCGGATCTTAGCTAAGTAAAACTTTTGACTGTCCACATAGTGATGGATTTCCGCAAAGTAACGCCTGACTCCATTAATAACAGCTATGTTGTTCGCTCCTGTAAGGTAGAAAACGTACGGACCAGCTAGCGTAAATGACTAGGAGTCATTCGCGCCTGCTAGATTTTATTTTTTTATAGGATAGGATTTGTAACATATACTTCGGTGACTTCTATATGTGCTTCGATCGGTGAACAATGAGAAGTGGAAGTCTTCTCCCTCCCCCTGCTCTCACTCCTCACTCCATTCTCTCCTCCCTATGCCCTTTCAGCAAGTCATTATCTGCAGTGTCCTCAGAACCAGGCTATGCCTAGTTCAGAGACAATGATAATTCTCAGACGTTCTGCAAACCACGAGAGTATGATTTCACAGATCAGCAGTTCCCTAAGAGAAAATGCGGGACATACCAAATAAGCCACGATACCCATTCTATTGCTAGAATGGAACAGAAGACTCCTTTAGTACAGCAGAAGACAACTTAAGTCGGTCATTTCCGTTGCGTTGTAGAAGTCCATAGGCGATGCTATTCATGCAGAATGGCAATACTCTCATCCAGATAGATCATAAATCCATTGATCAGTCGTGTAACAACTCGTCGGTCCACATTATAACAATGTAGAATCCATCAAAAACTGACCGGTCGGCGGTTATCATCGCGGACGTCCTGTGCGCAACACAGCTATCGGGCCTTATCGCCGCCAGAGGAAACAGGCAATATTTTTATTTATGTTATTCCACTTCGCCCACGCGTGGTGATGTTATTGGATTCTAGAATATCCACAGTTTCAGGTCGCGAATAAATTTATTGTGTTCCCCGAGGCCGTACGCGATAAGTATCTTTGCCACCTTCAAAAAAAAAGTTTGTAGTTACGTTGTTTGTGTTTCATTATCTTATGTTATCAATTATATTGTGTAATTGCAGTAGCATATTATACAATATAGTTCGATTAGGGCGTATAAGTGAGGCTATATGAAATAAATGCGTGTATTGTGACCTTTTAAGTTGACTGAAAAGCCCATAGTGGGTGGTGGTATATATAATAGCCCCCATTTTATCAAGACTTTACGTGATAAGCTGACTAGTTACACTTCAAGAGATTTGATATTATTGCATTTTAATTGACATTAGCGTAATAGTTATCACTAGTTGCCATCAAAGAAAAGGGAAGAAAAATGTACGTAAAGTGTGTGTCGTGTATTTAGTTTAATTATATTGCAAGTGATTTGAAGTGTGAACAACGCTGGATTTGTAATTAATACGTGTTTTAATTACTATATAGTTTTTTAAACTGTTCTATTTGGATCGCATCAAGAATCAACAGAAACTAAGGTATTAAAGTGTAAATATTCAAATCTGAATTGAAATTAATGCAAGGTATTTTAATTACTTCACTGATTCTTAATCTGTTCTTATTGGATTGCGTCACGAATCAACAGAAACTAAGGTATTAAAATGTAAATATTTAAAGCTGGATTAAAAATTAATGCAAGGTGTTTTAATTACTTCATTGATTCTTAATCTGTTCTTATTGGATTGCGTCACGAATCAACAGAAACTAAAGGTCATACATATTTATTTATTTATTTAAACTTGAATCCAAAAGCGGATGAGAATACAGGCAAAATAAAGGTACTAAAGGTAGGCAATATTTCTGCGGGGTTCATAATTTTGCGGTTGTCAATGAGTAGGGCTGGTTGCTTACCATCAGGTATTCACCCGCTTGCTCGTTTGCCTATCTGTTCAATAAAAGAAACGAGAGCATCGTTTAGAACTATTCAGATAGAAATATTATATATAGAAACGTTCACGAAAATCTCTATAATCCGCTACTCCCTCTAATCGTATGAGACCATTAAAGAAAACTGCAATGAATGAACCGGCCTTGGGGTACCGCTCTCGAGACGGCGAGAGAAAAACTTTTTAATTTAAAGCAAACATCCCGAGAGGCAGAACTGAAAAGATTCGAAGAAAATAAAATTAGTTTCGACTGTACCTCATTACTGGACTTCGTAATTGAGTATGCAGATTGCATGGAGAAAAGATTTTTTTTTTCGCTCTGAAAACGATGTCAAGTCGTTTCTTACAGCCGGTTCGTGATGCCGGTGTGAATGGGCGGAATCCGAATGCGAAGTTTTCTAAGAAATAATCTTGTGTTAAATAACTGAAAAGTGTTCAACGTATGTGAGCTATTCAGAACTGGCTGTTACTGAGTTTCTTGCTTTTTTATGGAAGAGATAGGCCAATAAGCAAGTGGGTCGCCTGACGGAAAGCAACCACAAAATGGTACGCGCCACAAAAATAGGTTCCATGGTTCTACCAGTGCAAAAATACTAAATAAACTAATGGACTAACTTTTGTTGGCCCAGAGACCCAAAATGGATCTTGGCCTCCGAAAGATTTCACGCCATCGTGAAATCTTTTCGTATCCTGCGCCACCCTCTGCCAGTTACTGACTTGTAGTTTACCCAGATCAGTTTCTCCAGCTGTGTCTGGGGCATCCCACAGGACGGCGTACCGTGTACGTGTACGCGTGTTGGGCGACCCTTTGGGATAGGAGGGTAAACGAGCAAGCGTGTCGCCTGATAGAAAACAATGGACAACCGCGACTGTTTTTTGAAGGTGCCAATGTTGTATCGGTTCGGAAAGACTGCCGAAGGTAGCTGGTTCCACAGAGTGATGGTGCGTGGAAAGAAGTTTCGAGAAAAGCGCACCGTAGTCTTGTTTTTTGAAGGTTCCAATATTTATTCTAATGCTAGAATTGACTCCATAACTCTTGTACCTCAGAAAGGAAACACTTCTCTACTGCACGATCCGACTCGTTTCATCTGTATTATACTTCCTTTAATTCTTAATCAACAAACGCGAAGTTATTGAATGCGATAATTATGAACGCAAACGGTGGAACCCTTTACAAAGGAAGACCAAACAGAGACAATGAGCTTGTTAGGGAATTTTCCAAACCCTCCGCATTTACCACTGTAAGTAACCAGTAGGTAGAGACATTCGAATGAAGAACGGTAATTGTAAACGGATTGCATAAAACTGAGATGAATGAAGATTATTCGTATTGTTCATCTTGATTTTGTGTATTTTTTTCGTATAATATTTATCTTAATATCATAGGATGCTTAGATAGTTTGTACACATAGACAGGATGGATGAAAGACCACTGTTAATATAATTTTCAGCGTTCAGTAAATAAAATGTAGTGGTAGAACCACGCTGCAGACGTATGTTTTTTCAAGAAGGACATAATCTTTTTCTATAGCATAAATGGTACTTTCCGGCTCGCCCGAAAAAGTACGACACTCCCGCAGAAAACCGGCGTCGGAGTGATAGCTTAGCTATCGCGCTTCGTACGGTAAGCGACTGAGTTTCTGAGGCCTAACACCCACCCACTCCCATAATGACACTTTCCTTAAAGGTCAGCAACGCTTCCTCACCGACTATGGCGCTGCGGATGTCTATGGGCGGCGTTGATTGCTTTCCATCAGGTGACAAGCCTGCTCGTTTGTTTTGCTAACCCACAAAAAAAAAACAAAATTTTACGTTGCGGATGCAGATAGAGCGATTGGCAGATCAAGGAGAACATACCTTGACCAGATCGCTGAAGTTTACATGAAAGGCCGGGTAAGAAATACCCTTAACAGACGAGCTTGTGTGAAAAGTGATAAGTGTGGATGAAGCAACGAAAGTATGCCGGAATCGTAGCAGATGGAGTTCTGTGGTCTATGCCTACGCCTACGAGAAACAGGCGTTTGTATTTTATTGTATGTATGTTTAACACACGTTTAAAGATTGTAACTTTAGTTTTTTTATCTCAGTAGATATATGAAATCGTATATTGGCTATGTTCTTTGAGGAAATGTTGAAGCATAAATAATATTTTCTCGCACAAAGTCCTCGGTCTTTCATTAATTCGAGTTTTTTGTGAGTTAAGCTTCGAGTATTTATTTGCCCTTCTGAAATAAGGCGCGACGTTACTTAATAAAGTCTCGAGTACATCAAAGATACGCGAGTTGATTTCATGTCGGTGACGTCTTCCGTGTTTGCGTTGTTATTTTGATAGGAAAGCCAATATGCTTTGGAAATATTAATTTTTTTTTATGGTCTTGGAAGGCAAACGAGCAGGCGTGTCATCTGATGGAAAACAATCAACTCCACCCATAGACATCCGCGGAAAGTGTCATTATGGGAGAGGGAGTGGGAGGGGGAGGGTGTTGGGCCTTCGGAACTCAGCGAACACTCAGACGTGGCAGTTCTCTGTAAATCCACGTCTTCTATGAAAAAAAACATATATAATTATTTGTCTATTTTTGTTTGCTTGTCGCGGATCTTAACTAAGTAAAAGTTCTGACTGTCCACATATATATAGTCTATTATATCACAGAATTCTTAGCTTATTGACAATTCAAACAAAATTTCCAATAAACCTTTGATGAAGATGTTCTAATATTCCGTATACTACGGATTTATATTGTATATCATCCATTACATTGAAATATAAAAGAGTGAGATTTGCCTTGTATTATATTATTTATTATACTCGGAAGCTTTATTGTATCTTATTATAAACTCTTTTGTACGTATTTTTTCTGTGGCTTACATTTTCATAACCTTTGTTATGTATTATATTTTTGATTCAATGTCTGTTATATTAAATATCTAACAAGTGTACCGACCAATTTTATCAAGGTTTAATGTTAGTACGGTTTTTGTTTTGATATCAAATCATTTAAATTTATCAACCATTGATAAGCGTTATGAAGTTATTGGCGATTAGCGATTTCTTTCTTTGACACAGTATCCGATTTAGTCAATTCATTGATATCTCAGAGTTTCTCTTTATCCAGCGCGTCCTGTCTGTGCCGAAACGTGGACACCGACGGACTGTCTGCTTTATAAGTTCAAAGTCACTCAGACAGTATAAAGAAAGTCATGCTTGTTATTTCCCTGGTAGAGGGAACATGGAACGAAGAAATTGCCGGAGAACTGAAGTCACAGATATAGCTCTTCAAATTAGTACTGAAGTGGCATTGGGCTGAACACATTTAGGCTCTCCGTTGTTAGAAAGAACGATATCTCCCTATGTGGACAGTCAAAAGTTTTACTTAGCTAAGATCCGCGACAAGCAAACAATAACAGAAAATTAATTATGTGTGTTTTCCCGCTGGATGAAATAGGCCAGCAACTCTCCACAAGAGTTGCTGGCCGTTTTTCGGTACGTTTTTGGTTTAAGTTCCAAATAAATCCACTTCATCCAGCAGGAAAACACACATTATTAATTTTCTGTTATTGTTTGCTTGTCGCGGATCTTAGCTAAGTAAAACTTTTGACTGTCCACATAGTGACGGATTTCCGCAAAGTAACACCTGACTCCATCAATAAATATAGCTCTCTAATTTTGCCCGCGGAGCTTTAAGCCGCACACTAACCTACTAATGGCGATAGCGGTTTGTAACTGAAGCGTTTGTCCCGGACAGGCCTGGGCCGCCTGCACCCGTACGGCTCGCGCAGCGGGTCGAGCAGCGGCAGCGGGCGGCGGCGCACGCGCAGCCGCGGCCTCTCCGACTCGCCGACCGCACCCACCACACCCACATCCGCGTCCGACAACGCCTCCGACGCCACGCTCACCGACTCCGAGTTGCCGCTCGCGAGGGACTCCACTCTGCTCGTGCAAAACGGTGAGCTCGCATTACATTAATCTGCACCAGAAGTATGTGGACAGTCAAAAGTTTTAGTTAGCTAAAATCCGCGACTATACACGACACCAAAATATAGTGGTTGGTGGGTGGAGAGTTACTGACGACCGTTTTTCGGTAAGTTTTTGAAGTTCCAAATAAATCCGGATCTTACCTAAGTAAAAGTTTTGAATGTCCACATAGTGATGGATTTCCGCAAAGTAGTCAGGCGTTAATTTTCCATTAATCCTGCGTTAGAAGTGTTGGACGATCGTTGATTAGAATCTCTAGAATCTCTAGAACTCTTCTTTATTATATTACTACTAATATATAAAATTATATATACATCCAACGCGGCCCCCTATCGGGTCAATTCGATAACACTACACATTTAATGTAAATGGCGTTAGTTCTAAGCAATATAATAATTTATCATCGTCCTTAGTCGTGTCTCAACCAGCTAAGATGACCCTTCTCCCGAAATAAATGTTCAAGTAGTTTTCTATACATATTCCGTCAATTCTCTCCTCGCATGTTTCGGCTAAGTATTCTTGAACCTTTGTGAAACATAAAGGGAATTCTTGCAACACGACGTAACTGGTTCCGTTTCAGTATCACATGTCAAACGCTATTTTTGCGTGCTTTCATCGCGATTGGTCTTTATTTCGCTTTTGTTTTCTCCCAAGATACATTTGATACGTTCCCGCGTTTTTATTTTGATATTTTCGTTCAACATTCACTTTGATGTTGGCGGTTGACTAAAATGTTTCCCGTACAGAGCTTCGCGGCTGATTATTTGTTTCTTTATTTACACTGTTACGTCTATATTTATGATCTGATGTCGTGTGATTCAATCAATCAATACTGCCGTAACAGATAATTGTACCTTGACCTTTCAAAAAATTAAAAAAATTAGATAGTATCGTTTGGTTTACTTGACGGGCAGATTGAGTATTCCAGATTTATTTTCATTTCTCAGGTTGTTGCTGCTCATATACTAATTTTTACTCTCATAATCGCCCCATACGATACCCATAGAAAGAATGAGATGACCTATTTTATTCAAGAAACCGCATAGCAAAATTGATGATCAAATAAATGATTTAGTTATAGGCGTAAACAATAGCAATACGACTATGCAGTTGTCTGTGGCAACGTTGATTGCTTTACATCAGGCGACACGCTTGCTCCATTGCATACCTTACTTTAAAAATAAGAAAAAAACTAGAAATATATCTATATCTATATATCTATATCTGCTAGTATTTAGTATTTGACTGCATCTTATTTTTGGAGTCATGTCGATCTAATCAATGCGTAAAAATTGATAGCAAGATAAAAAATTAAGCTTATCATTGTTATAGTTTAAATACTCGATACGTTCTCGATAGAAAAGGAGAGTAGGAGAAAACTTATAAGGAACTTAAGAAACACTTCTATAAAATCGATACGACATTGGCACCTTCAAAAAACAAGCCTACACATACCTAAAAGCCCGGCAAAGCTTCAGTGACTCCTGCGGTATCGCAGTCATCTAAGGGCGACCTCGATTGCTTTCCATCAGACGACATGCTTGTTCATTTACCCTCCTATACCATAAAAAAACTAGTATAAAAACGTATATTAAGACTTCAAAAAGAAAAGTTGAGGAATTAGAGAAAACTACATGTACATAAGACAAAGAGGATCAATTTTAAACTTAGTTTAAATTTCGAAATGTTTAAATAAATAATAAAAGAGAATAAGTAATTTTACACATATGACACACCGTAGTTATGGTATATTTAAATGAATTATACTTGTATATAATATATAACAATAATGGTAGGAAGTAGGAAGGTTATACAGCAAAAGTGTGTGCGGGAATGTGAAATGAAGCATGTGATTGCTGGGGAATCGCGTTATACCAAAGTCCTGAATACCAAAGATCTTTCTGTTACTGGAAGGGAATATTTTTAATTGTTAGTCATGTAAACGATCTTGTCATGGTTTTTTTTTTGTTTGGAGAGGAACGAAGTAGGAAAGCAATAAACATCTGAAATACGTGAACTAATAATGCAAATGCATTGATTGACTTTGAAAAAAATAAGAAGATTGGAAATACGTATAAAGAGGAATATAATATAATAATATATAGATAAAGAGCATATATATACATAACCTTGGAAAACATATCATAAAAAATATTAAGAATTATTTTTCAATATTAATAATAAAATGTAAAAAATAAATAAAATATATTGAATGAAACTGCAGTGCCGAAATAATTGTCTCTACTAATTTTTAAGGTGGTAGAGCCACGCTGCAGACGAATATTTTGTTATGAATGGCATATTCATGCATATAGCATAACATGTGGAAAAGTGGTAGTGTGTGTTTAGTGTTGTGTATAGTGGTTGGTAGGTGGAGAGTTGCTAATGCCGTTTTTCGGTAAGTTTTGGTTTAAGTTCCAAGTAAATCCACTTCATCCAGCAGAAAAATACACATTATTAATTTTCTTTTATTGTTTGCTTGCCACGGATCTTAGCAAAGTAAAAGTTTTGACTGTCCACATCTACAATAAAATCAAATTCGCCGACACTTTTATTAGCAAACTAATAAAGATTAATTTCTTAACGTCCAATCCACGGTCGCTTCCAGTAGTAGGTACAAGTACTCCTCCAGAAAAACACGGCGACACCGAGACCTCTTTGAGCGCTTACGTAATAGATTTTTATCGCCGTACTCCACGGAAATTGAATAGGGAATCCAGCGGAGACCTGCTTTTAATTTGCCTACCGACAGAATCTATAATCGCTTGAGATTCCTTTGAATGCAATTAAATTGGAATCCTTCGACAACGAGGCTCGATTGTTTTAATGGCCCATTGTAATTCAAAATACATCTCGTTCCTTTGTTTAAGAAAAAACTACGATTTCTTTCTAAGAAATTTCTGATATCAAACAGTCTGTCTGTTCTTATATATATTTAAATTTCAATCTGAGATAGTCATAGAACATGTAATAAATACATTTGAACTTATTATTCTTCTTTTCAATGGTATAGGAAGGCAAACGAGCAGGCGTGTCACCCGATGGAATAAAATTAACGCCACCCATAGATATCCACAGTGCTATGTGCAGTGCAGAAACGTTGCCGGCCTTTAAGTGAAGAGAATTGACATTATGAGAGAAGGAGGGTGTTAGGCTTCCAGAACTCAACCGCTCATCGGACGAAGCGCGGTAGTTTAGCTACCACTCAGGAAAGTGTCATTATGGAAGTGGGAATGAGGCGGGAGGGTTTGAGGCAGGGGGGAGGGTGTTGTCCCTTCGGAACTCAACCACTCATCGGACGAAGCGCAGTAGCTAAGCTACCACTCAGCCGCCGATTTTCTGCGGGAGTGTGGTCCCATTCATGTTACAGACAAATAATATACCATTCTTGACAAAGTATTCGTCTATAGCGTGGCTCTACCACTTTTCTTTCTTCGACTAAAAATATATACTCCTGGCAGAGTAGTCATGACGATGAATCGTCTGATAGTAAATTGGATACTAAATTATTTTTAGTGAGAGTCCATTTTCCTCTATTTTCTTCTCTCTCTCTCTCACACACAAATTAGTCCCAAATAACGTTTCGGTTAGCACGAAACTGATGAAACCTTGATCGTTATTGTTGAACTTGTTGCGAAAACATTACTAGCGTCCGCTCCCGATCCGACCGCATGTTTTCAATGTCCTCGGCGTCTGCGGTCCGAAAAGTTTCCCCACCAAACTTTCAGGTCCCGTGTTTGTTTGCATACAGTTTTTGGGGGTTCTAATTTGAACTATCGCAGCTTTTATTTGTCATTTAGTGCGCCGTTGGCCGTGCCGCGGCTCTCGACCCGGCCCTTTGTTTGCGGCGGAGTTTCGCCGACCGATGTTTTGGTACCGCCAAAATTCGTCGGTGTAATTTGTTGAGGTATACAATGGAGGCGACGTTTAATCTTTAATTTGGGTCGGACGACGTTGGTGTACCTACTTCATTTTAAGGTGGTACGTTAATTAAAGTGAGCGATGTAATCCTCGTTGGGTGGGTACCCTTGTTTGTCGACCGTTGCTTATCCACCTGCTCTACTGTCCCTTTTTTTTTTGGGCAGAACGTAGAAACTAATACTTTGTCAAGAATGGCATAATATTTATCTGTAGAATGAATGGACCACCGCGCGCGGGGAAGTTTCACATAACCGGCGTCTGAGTGGTAGCTTATCTACCGCGCTTCGTACCGTAAGCGGCCGAGTTCCGGAGGCCCAACACCCTCCCCCCTCGATCTACCCCTCCCCCTCCCATTCCTACACCCATAACGACACTTTCCTTAAAGGTCGGCAACGCTACCGCACTGCCTATGGCGCTGCGGAAGTCTATGGACGGCATCAATTGCTTTCTATCAAATAACACGCCTGTTCATTTGCCTCACAACAAGTTTAAGAAATCAAGTGTCATCCACAACTTGAATGTGAATAAAAAAAGGTAACTTATAGTAGGAATTGAAAAAACGCACATTTGGCTCCATCTATCGCCAGCCGTAGCCTCAGGCATGCGTTTAATGGCGGCGATTAAAGACGACACTTGTCGACCTACCGAAATATCGCAATATAAAAACGTCGGCCGTAACGCGTATCACACTGTTTAACACATACGCCGCGCCGGCTCCATTTTACGACTCTTGGCTCGTTTATGGCGACGAATCCCGACGATTGGTGACAACGAGAGTTTTGTTTACGAAATTAGAATCCATCGGTGAATGTCTTTCACAGCCATTAAACTGTATAACGTTCGGGGTCATTTCAATTTAAGTTTATAAGGGGAAACAAAAGATCCCAAGCATCTGGTTCCTTTTGAGGAGATTCTTTCATGTGTTATCGGTTATATACGGGCAGGGGAGGGGGGAGGGTGTTCGGCCTCCGAAACTCGGCCTTTCGCCATACGAAGCGCGATAGGTAAGCTACAACTCAGACGCCGGTTTTCTGCGGGATTGATGTTAATAAATACATTTTTATTTTTTCAAATATTAATTCATTAATTAAAAATTTAATTAAGGATCTCCTTAATTATCTACTTCTATCTTCTTCCTATATCCTTAATAATCCAAATATAAAAAATCCAATCTACTTGTGATGTTTCTTTCACCACTGCTTCCCCGTCCAAAGAAGTTATTCCGAAATATATACCTCATTACTTATATAAATAAAGCTTGTTCGTTACCGGACTTCCGGACTGGCGATTGACAAATGGATTTTTTTATGATGCAAAATAAAGAATTTAAAGGACTTTTCCCGCCAACTTACATCAGTGACATTTTATGATCTTATATTATTATCAGTTATATTGTTTAATTATGGTGGCGTATTATACAATATAGTTCGATTAAGGCGTATAAGTGAAGTGATATGAAATAAATGCGTGTATCGTGAATTTTTAAGTTGACTGAAAAAGTCCATAGAGTGTTTTGGTAAAATAGCCACCATTTTATCAAGACATAATGTGACAAGCTGACTAGTTACATTTCAAGAGATTTGATATTATTGTATTTTATTTGAAACTGGCATAATAGTTATAACTAATTGCCATAAAAGAAAAAAAAAGGATTTAAATTTAGCTATACTTTATAAGAAGTAGTGTCTGGCCTATATTAGAAAGATTCATTTTAGTGTGTACCGGAAATTCGTTAAACATTGGACACGCTTCGTTTATTTTTATTTACGTTTCGTTAATGAATGAATGAATGAATGTCTTTTAAATATCCTCATGTGGCTGGGATCTTGAGAGCCGCGTTGTTCTGTGACTGGAAATCTATTAACTTTTTTTTGTAAGCGTCCTAACCACATCTTGTTGTATTAATTTTCAATCTCACCTGCACTCTACTAACTTGTAAACAAGGTAATAAGTACCTAGGTGATGGTAGGTATCTCCCTCTCTCTTCGGTCGATCCTTCATGTCTTAAGATCGCGATCATCACACTTCACCCAGGCTCTTCCATTTCATGACAACCTTGCTGTTTTCTTCGTGACTTTCACGATGATTTTGTTGGGAATTTAGTGCAGTAGTTTCTCGTTGCCTTTTGCACCAGATATTTTTTTTAAAGTTATTTAGACTTTAGTCTTTAGTTTCGTATATTTGAACAGGACATTGTTATGGGAGATACGACCCCAATGAATGAGTCGTCAGACAGCTCAACACAGCGACTATAGTCTCATTTACTACATCACACTCCAGAACTGCGGAATTAAGGTTTTCGCATTCATCCATCAAGGGGATCCCGTGAAATTTCCTGCGCTCAAAACGCCCATTATGTAAACCTTAAGACGAATATCTCAACTTCGCGCATGAAACGCACCAATCGGGACGTTGTGACGAGTAGCAAAAAAAAGTATAATTCGTCACTTAATCCAACGCGGTGTTGGGGGCTCAAGTTACAAATATCCGACATTACCCATGACTGATGCAGCTCCTTGTGCCTTCACTGTTGTGAAAAGGAACGATGAATTTCTATTACGATGTTTATTACCTAAAATATGCGTGTATATATAATGTTATTTACTTCGTCAAAATAACATTATTAGTATTTACAAATAATACACAACCGTATTAGTAATACAAGACATATGGACATTTAAAAGACGGCCAATTGGCTCTGTAGCGGCGCCCTCCGCCCACGCAGTCGATGGTCGCGGGTTCGATCTCTGCATCGGAATAAATATATGTATGGATTTACAAATATTTATTCCGAGTCTGATAACCCTGCCAATCCGCATTGGACAAGCGTGGTGGGTTAACGTCCGTTCCTCCAGAAATGGAGAGGCTCGTGCTCAGCAGTGGGACATATATGGGCCGTTAAACAAAAAAAAAACTTTATAAGTCCATGCCCCTCTTCGATGGTTGTATGAATTGAAATAGAATAGAAACAGAAAAAACTTCAGCAATTTGGTCAAGGTATGTTTTCCTTGGTCTTCCCCTACCGACCCTTCCATTCACATTCGCAACGTAAATTTCTTTTGCCAGTCATCTTTCATCCATCCTCTCTATGTGCATAAACCAACTAAGCATCTATACTATATCTATAAGCAACTAAATATAAGTATAAATTATTTATCGATAAGGATAAATTCAAAACAGCATGAAAACAAAGACCCCATTGACAAATGCAAAGGATTCATAGAATAACCCAAGATGTCCCTTATTATATTAATTTCGAAAAGTTCTCAGTAAATTGGTTTTATTACTTCCAGCTAGCTATCTTCTAGCGCACCACTTTGCGACATGTTTCCGGTTCTTATTTTCCCCGATACTCTTACGGACAAACTCGAGTGCAAAGCAACTCACGGATCCTGCTTAGTTTGCTTGAAAGCACAAAGGAGTTCCGTATCAGTCGCATTCGATGGACCCGAAAATGTACGAGGCCCTTTGAGCGAGCAATCCTTTAATACTAATTGAATCATAATTCCAAAGGCGGAGAGTTTCTTTTTATGTAAATCTCTTGGCCTGCGAGGGCTCAAAGGCACGAGAAATGGGAGCGTAAATAATCTTGAATTTTGAAAGTCCGCGGACGAGAAAAGAAGCTTGCGTAATCTGGATTAAAATTTATTACGTTTTCTTTCTTTTTATGTGGCAATCCGCTGAATCGCTTTGCGATGCGTAATGGATTTCTTTGACTCTTTTCTATATTCATATTAGCATTTAGGAAACTTCAAACAGTGAAACGATCATCGGTACAACCCCAACAGTCCATTGCTACCTTAACGTTGAAGAGTTTCAGTATGATCCCCAGTCTCGAGGATTGGGGATTGAAAATTTTTTTTATTACTTAGACACACACCGCTATCCATATAATAATATACTCCGTTTTTTATGGGATAGGAAAGCAAATGAGCAGGCGTGTCGCCTGATGGAAAATACGCCACAGACATGCGCAGCGCCATAGGCAGTACGGAAGCGTTGCCGACCTTTAAGGAAAGTATCGCTATGGGAGGAAGGAGGAGGGGAGAAGAGGGGTTGGGCCTCGAGAACTCAGCCGCGCCGTACGTAGCGCGGTAGCTAACCTACTCAGACGCCGGTTTTCTGCGGGAGTGTGGTACTTCCCTAGACGAGCCGGCCCATTCAAGCTACAGACAAATATTATGCCGTTCTTGACAAAGTATTCGTGTGCAGCGTGTGGCTGATGTGTGGCTCTACCACTACTTATCGCCCCGTACGATACTCATGGAAAGAAATTGGACAACTAACTCAGCGGCTCTGCCCAATCTATTGGTCCGACAATGTAGTCTAGTAAGTAGCAAGGCAGCAGCTCCGCTGTTCGAACGTCGGCCAGCGAATGAGACCGATCCTTGCCGGCTCGGTGCTTTTATATCTCTTTTATTTTTTTACCGTGAACATTGGTGTGTTGGCACTGGTTTCTCCGGAACACCCGACTATAAAGTGCAATATCGATTGCCTAGATTCGGTGTAATATCATAGTGATTGTGAGTTATCTCATTCCCTCTTGTTATTGAAAACTTTACCCTCTACGCCAGACAACGCACCCACAGTGATCGTCTAATGTCGAATGTGACCGTGGTTGGCGACTGTTATTTACCATAAGATGACGTGCCTCATTTTTTTTAAACAACAGGTATATTTTTCAACATGTTGTTATTGTAAGAAACATCATGTTATTATTTTCTCGATTTATCTTCTGTTATATTAGCTTTGCAGTGTCTCCTAATACACCTTACCTTTCACGGTTGCCGTAAAATCAAAAAACAATTTCGCACGGCACAGGCGGCGCGGTGATAAATCTCGCAGACAATTTCCGAAATTTTTCTATCTCAGAGATTTATACATTGGCTCTCGTCTCGCGAAAGAAAATCGCACCTACAATCCCATTATCGATCCCTATTCCAGTACAATTTGCGCGCTGGCGCCGGCGAGCGCTGGCAATTTTGAAACTTAAATGGAAATAAAGGCGACAGCAATAGTGACGTCCGATGCCCCGATAACCGAAATATCCGCAAATATATCAGACTAGCCTTTGCCCGCTGCTTCGCTCGCGTGGAATTTGGTCTGCCACACAGTGACAGATCATTTTTAATAAATATATATATTTTTTTACTTAATTTATGGTTGGTCTATTCAAGACAAACAATCCTACGGTACATTATTTTTATGTAACTCCAATGGTTCAGGCAGCGTACGCCAAGATAGCTCTTAGGGACCAGATTTTTTTCCGACTTAATTGACATGTATCAGAAAATTACGACCATAAAATCATTACAAATTGTAGCCTATATGTTATTCCGATGATATAACCTATATTACTGTAAAGTTTCATCCAAATCCGTCCAGTAGTTTTTTCGTGAAAGAGTAACAAACATACATACTCACAAACTTTCGCATTTATAATATTAGTAGGATTAGTAGGATATATAATCACACACACTTATGTTCCTATGACCCCCATGTGGGGCAGAAGGCGTCCACAGTGCCCCCGCATTCGCGTTCTATCTCGAGCTACGTGCTTTATTTCGCTCCAGGTCATTCCGATGTTACCCGCTTCTGCTATCACCGTATATCGCCATGTTTCCTGGGGGCGGCTATGCTTCCCTTTACCTTCGGAAGTTTCAATCTAGGGCTTACTTAAAGATATGATTACACCTGCCTTTATTCACTTTTTTAACCTGATGTATGGCGATGATTATTTAATATCAAGCGACTGGCTTAACTACATTTTCAGTATTCCGCGCTACTGGACTTTTAGTCTTCATGTTTTTGATTGTTTATAATTAATTTTTTTATATTATATGTCTATAAATAAATTAAAATTTAGTATATACAGATAATCTCTGGTGGCTAGAATTCGAAATGAAGAAATTCGCCGGAGAACCAGAGTCACTGACATAGTTCTTCGAGTTAGCAGACTGAAGTGGTAATGGGCTGGACACCATTGCTGAAGAACCGACAATTGTTGGAGTAGACGAGTGCCGGAGTGGAGAGCGCGACTCAGCAATCATAGTGTGGGACACCCCCCTGCTAGATGGAGCGACGATCTGCGCAAGGCGGCTTATAGAGACTGGGTGTGTGTAACCGAAGATCGGGTTAGGTGGCGCGCCTTGAGTGAGGCCTATGTCCCGCAGTGGACTGCCGCGGGCTGATATTGATTGATATTGATGTACAGATAATAAGAAATATTTAAAATTAATCCCAACTGTTTTATTTCGCATCACTAGAGCGAAGTAAGAACGGAGCAAGCTCCCCCGCTTTCAGTAGCGTCTTGAGCGAAGCTTCGATAGTTTATATTGTTAAGGTGACCGGCTGACTTCGTATTTAATAATATACTTTAAAGAATTTTCGCATTAAACTCCGCAATTCGATTCTTTGACTATACTAATTTTGAGTATTATATTATCAAACGAATGTCTACCTTCGACAAACGAAACAACGGCCTTTGAATTAATTTGCAAAAAAATAAAAGGAATATAATCGCTTAGCAAGCAACGCGTCGTATATTAATTTTGAAATCCAAAAAAAAATCCGCCCGTGTTTATCTTTTCATTTCAATTGAGTGGTTTACGTTCGGGCTCCTAAATTCGATGGAGGCTTGAAACGTTTTTTAAATCACTTCCTGATAACAGACGATTACGTGTAGGTACGTGGTTTGTGTATATACGCAGATTAATGCTAAGATTTTTATGGAGTAGGTAAGCAAATGAGTAAAACAGCCACCTGCCTGCTGGTGAGTAAACACGTGGACAGAGTAAACAGGTGCAGCAAGCAATACATGTATAGAAAAAAACCTCGTAAGCTGGCCGTTGAATTTGAATGAGAGATATACAGAGATCGGCTCCCAATATTCACCGTACGAAACGCAGTAACTTTACAGAATACCATTACTATGTAGACAGTCAGAATTTTCACTTAGCTAAGATCCGCGACAAGCAAACAAAAACAAAAATATAATAATGCGTGTTTTCTACTGGAAGAAATGGATTTACGGGGAACTTCAACTAAATATTACCGAAAAAACGACTGTTAGCAACTCTCCACTTCTAAACCACTATAAACGACACCAAAAACACACCACCACTCTTCCACGACACGTGTTTCGCCTCAACACCATGAGGAGTCATCAGGTATAGTAGACTATGGAAGACAACCGCTAAGTCTATTAGTAACTTGATGATACCTCGTAAGTGGCGATAACGCCGATGTTCTTTATGCATTACTCCTTGAATCGAGAAGACCCATTCGTCGATCAATGTAAACCACGAATAAAAAGCAGTCAACACCATCTTTGGAGTTATCATAATCAATAATGCATCACATTTGTTATGCACAGCTATCTGAATCAGAAGGAGGTGTACTATACAATTTGAAAACGGTAAAAAAATAATATCAGTGTGTGTTCTGTGAATATTTTCGATCGCGGCCAATTTTTTATTTGTTATCTGGCTGTCCGAACGGATGCCTTTGTCTTTTGAAACAACGCATACAATTTTACGAACACAATTTTTCTTTTCCGTCCACAACAATGGGCACTAGTTGATAGTTTGACGTGAAAAATGGTGAAGTAAGGCTTTATATATAATATTGAATGCAACTCTTCTGGAATATCTAAGTCAATATCACAGACTATCACAAAAATAAGCAGTTAGTAATAAAACAACAATCGTTAAATAATAAATTAATAATCTCGGAATACGTTACGAACTAATTTTGATACAATAATGGGATTGAAATTGAAAAACCATTACATGCTAAGATCATATCTGGACACGACATATAGAAATAAAAAGGAAAATTAAAAAAATGGATAAAATAACTTAGTAAGAAGCAAATCCACATATTTTTTACAGGGTAGTAGCATCACTTGCTAGCACTTATTTTATGGTTTTTTTTTTAAATATGTATGTACTTATTATATATGTATGTACTTATTTATATATGTATTCCAAATTTGAATAATGACCGAATCAGAAGGTCTCAGCACGGGCCTGCCTAGTGAGACCTAATATGCGCCATCCAACTTCACCTGTAAATTGTAATACATAAAATAAATAAATAAGGGTTTTCATTGCTCGATAGATAAATCATTTAAGATGCGAAAACGATGTTAAAGTTGTGCTTATTGTCTGAATTGCATGTGACAAATCGCTTAAGCTAGAAATAAATGAAAGAATTTGTAAGAGACCTATGTATTTCAAAAGGAATTGGTTTATTTTGAATCTTTCGTAGCTATCCGAAATCCACTCTTTGGATAAATATATCATTGTATTGTAGCATTATCAGCGCTTAGACAAGCAAAAACGTGAACTTTTGCAGACCGTCAAAGGTAAAAAAGTTGCTTACGTGGGTCATATTATGAGACATGACAGGTACATATTGCTGCAACTGATCATAATGGGATAAGTCAAAGGCGAAAAACAAGTGGGTCAGAGAAGGAAGTCTTGGCTACGTAATATAAATATGGGCCGGGATAGCGTGTGCTTCAGAACTGTTGCACCTCGCGAAGGAAGAGGAGAGTTGTGCTGAATTGTCTGTTTCTTAGAAGAAGTACCGGTGAAGTTGTAAGATTTATATAGTGAGAAATTAATAACGAATTCAAAAAAACGCGGAATAAGACTAATTCCACGCCGACATTACATCGACATTAAATCGAGACTCCACACAAAACATTAAATCGAAACTCCACACCGCTGAATTCAGGTACCTCCTGAGCTAGGGGTATATCCCAGTAGATGCGACATAGAAAACATGGATTAGTGTCCAGGGTCAGGTAGCTGCAGTAGGATAAGCTGTGTCCCGTTATATGCCTTGCCTTTACTGTCACAATTATATAACATCAGTCTCATCTGTGTCAAGGTATAGTTACGCCCTCGTATACAGACATAATAAAACATAAATTATTACAAGATTTCCCTCGCAACAAAAGAAAAGGGAGATATAAGGAAAATACGCAATCTTGGCGTTCCTTGAGAAATTTCCTTGTCACCGGTGAACTCATATTTTCGGCTTCAGTGATCATTATGACGACCTCGTTTAAGCCGACCGGCTTACACTTCGACCGCGAAAGGTCTTCCTATGTTTTTAACACGTGTACAGTGTCTGTTTTGAATAAAACCTCTTTTTCGTACCGTACGAAAAAGAGTTTCGTACATAACGTACAAATAGCTTACAATGTTATTTTTTCAAAGCCCTTTCATTCTTTATTCTTTGATTTATTAGAAAGAAGTTTAGTAATGATTTTAATAATATTACTAGAATTCTTGTTAACCATTCCAACTAAGCTAATACTGCTTTGCAAGGAAATGGTTCACATCCAATGGAAAATCATCACGATCACGGCTTTAGTCGTAGCCATAGTTAGAGCATGGATTTAAGATTTATTTTATTTACTAAATTTATTGTGCTGCTATATTTTGCCTCAAATTAAGAGAAAAAAAAATCTTAAGTATTTAGTGAAGTCTATTTATTTACCTTTATCGATAAAAAAGGGTTTATTCCAATGAAAAAGCCACCCTTATAGGACATAAACAATATAAACTTAGCTAAATTATATTTATCTATTCTAGCTAAATCTACTAACTTAAAATTAACAATAAAAAAGTACTGTTCAATCGTTTCTTCATTTATTCTTATCGATAAAAAAGTGTTTATTCCATTGAACATGCTACCCTTATAGCCACATAGACAATATAGACATAATTAAAGTATATTTATCTATTCTAGCTAAATCTACTTCTTAAAATTAACAATAAAAAAAGTACTGTCCAATCGCTTCTTCATTTATCTTTATCGAAAAAAAATTTATTCAATTGAACATGCCACCCTTATAGTCCTATAACACAATATAAACATAGCTAAATTATATTTATCTATTCTAGCTAAATCTACTTCTTAAAATTAACATTAAAAAAATACTGGCCATTTTTCTCCATTTATCATTATCGAAAAAAAGAGTTTAATCAATTGAACATGCCATCCTTATAGGACATACACAATATAAACATAGCTAAAATATATTTATCTATTCTAGCTAAATCTACTTCTTAACCTCTTCAGGGACGAATTTTTTTAAGTGAGAAAACATTGATAAATTTTTTCTTTTTATTACGAGTTATTCACCTTATATCTATAACAATTTAGTAACATAAGAAAAAACAGAAAATATAATAGTAATTTTTACATTATATTCAGTTCAACATGCCACCCTTATAGGACATAGATAATATAATCATAGCTAAATTATATTTATGTATTCTAGCTAAATCTACTTCCTAAAATGAACAATAATAAGAAGTACTGGCATATCGTTTCCCAATGAAGTCTATATTAAAACTTATAAACAACCACCAAACAAAACACACCATTCGAAACAAAATGGCGTTGTTAGAGACCCACAAGCACCTCTTTTATCCTTTTTTGCCGATTGATAATTTTGATAATCTAATGTTGAATAGTGAACTTTATTACAAAGGCTTTAAAAAAAGTCAAATAAAATAATTGTTTATCTAGAATACATAATTAAATACATCCGAAGGATTTTTTCCATCGTCATCCAATGCAGGGAGCGTGATGGGAAACTTTGGACAGGGTGCTACTCGTAAAAAATTAAAAATAATAAAAATTATAGTATTAAATAGAATAAAAATGTAGTAAAAATGTATCACGCACTTCGCTCTTTACTTGTACCAAACCAACGTAGATGTTTTGCGACCTGTAAGCAAAATACGTAAAGATTTTCAAGTCGGTCGGCGCTCTTTCAAAGGAAACGTGTATTGATGACTTTAATTAAGGCGGGCATTTTGTAAGAGCCGACAGAATCTGCGCGCGATAAGTTGCTGAAAACTGTTATGTCGGGGAAATTTCAATTACTTGATACTTTCTAATTTTCCTTCACAAATTTATTCTTTATTAAACTGAAAACATTAATGAAAATAAAATTTACCGCATACAACGTCCATGACGTCTTGATCCAGAACGTCTCACCCAACAGCTTGATTCTCTAGCATTGCGGAGGAATGTCTCACCTTTCAGCATCTTTTATCGCTTTTACCACGGGGAGTGCTCTGAATTCCATTGCCGCACATTTCAAAGGGAACTCTTCATCGCCGCCATCTGGACAAGAGTCTCTCTAACACAAAATCTCTATGAAATCAGCTGCCTTCAGTGGCATTTCGGAACGGATATATCATGGAGTACTTTCAAAATCAAGACTACTTACATCTCAAAGGTTGGTAACGCATTTGTCATAGCCATGGTGTTGCAGATTTTTTTTTATGGGATAGAAGGGCAAACGAGCAAGCGTATCGCCTGATGGAAAGCAATCAACACCGCCCATAGACAACCGCGACACCGCAGGAGTCGCGGAAGCGTCACCGGCCTTTTAGGTATGTATAGGCTTGTTTTTTGAAGGTTCCAATGTCATATCGATGATTTCTATAGGCGACATTGATTTCTTGCGTAGAATGCTTTCGCTGTGGTTTAGAAACAAGGGAAGAGCCTGACCCTCTAATCATCTTCACCTTTGAATATGAGTGTCACATCTTAATTTTCAAAAATCTACATACTTCTTCTGCAGTCTGCAGGTTATCCTATTTACATTCCGCTTAAATTTTAGCGTAAAAACTCAATTGACGATCTCAAGGGATCTCAAGTTCAACATACTTAAATATAGCAAAGGTTTCAAAGCGAGTCCTTTAATGTTTTGCACTTGTCAAAACCCAAGTGAGCCAGTTCAGTCGTTCGGCTTCAGTTTTGATAATCTTTCTCCATGAAACTCTTTTGCCTAAATGTGCCACCGGAAATAGTGTACCGACACCTCTCGACACAAAAGAGCCCCTTTTCCCTCTTCACATTGTCGGCGCAACGCAAATGCATCATTACATCTAGTGATGTATGTGCAGTTATCGATATATTGAGAAAATATATGATTTTTTTAGAAGAACTTTAGGTTGAATTTTAGCAAAATGAATACATAATTTGTGTGATTTTTAATGATTCATCGAAATATGATTAAGAAACAAAAATATAATGTGAAATTTTTGTATAACTTAAGCATGAATGCTGAATGATTGTGTTATCGTAGACGATATCGATATAGTGAAATTTCTAAAGACAAGCCTACTCATATTTTAACAGCCAGCAAGGTATCTATAATGCCTATGGTGTTTAGATATCTAGGTTTGTTTTTATCAGGCGAAACGCTTGCTCGTTTACCTTCCTATTCCATAAAAATATTACAATAAACTGCGCACAACAATGTCTCAATTTTTAGCTAGACGTCTCCCACCTATTGATATTTGCTCTCATAGTCGCTTCGTACGACATCCACAGGAAGAAACAATGTGCCCCTATTTATTACTGGAAACCACACAGATCATTAATAATTATATAGACATATTCACTCAAAGTATAATGATGTTTAAAAGTTGTATGACAAAATTGTTAAAGAATAGTATTCATATAATAGTATTTTTTTAATGATGATGTTTACACAAAAGCAGTGCATAGCCTGCTTTTTTGATCTGTTATAAGATCGATAAATGTTACTCAAATGTTTTAGTGATAATTATTCTATTGTGTGATTTGTCTGTATGCTTATAAATGAATAAATAATTAGAAAGTCTCACAAAAAAATATTTTTTATCGATATTTAGAACTGGACCATTCCTAGCTGTCACGTACAATGCGCCCCCATATAGCGAGCACGCGTGTGCGTGACAATACATTTGTTGCAGACCAGACGCACGGATGGTGCGAATGCAATTTGGCGATCAGCAGCGAACTCATATAATTCACTAGTTTTTTTCCACATCCCATAACTGTCCGCAAGCAGCAAGACGCAAGCGTGCCGACCGTCCCGGGATCGGGCTCTCCCGGGTACTATGGTGCCTTACCTCAGCATGCGGGGCTCTGCTGGAAATTGGCCACAGCCAATTTCATTAGTGTGGTCATCAAACTTTTCGGTGGTTTACCATCAGGTGATGCGTTTATTCATTTGATCTTTTTCATAAAAAAAGTTACACGCCTATTAAGTTACGAATATCACTAGCTTTATATTCTACTTATGCCTTATACTCAAAATCCCGTCTGTGAATTACTTGAATGCACAAGAGTTTGAAAGACAAAATATGGTTCTTACTTGCTAATTTAATCTTACTAGTGTCTCGTGTCTCTTGTATAAAGTTGTGAGTTGTAAAAAAATATTCAACAACAACAATGTTTTATAAATAAAATTTTAAAGAATTTTATTTACAATACAAATTTATTTCTTTAAAAGTCTATATACAAAACATTGTCTGTTCAAATTTTGAATTTACTACGTCTCCCATTATAAAATTTACAAATATAAATAAGGCTTAGAATACACTTGAAAAGTATTAAAACATCGTACAAATAATTTGGCAAATTAAATATGAATGGTTCAAATTGTTTACCTCTTTCGCTTCGAATACTTGTAAATTAGTGAAGAACTCTACAATTAGAAACTTGGTAAAGCTTGCTTTGCAAAGTTTTTGTCTTTAAATTTCATTATTAATTTAATTATTTTAGAAAGAGCAATGCCCGGTGTTTCTTTGGTAGATTGTTTTCTAAATGAAGAAATGCAAATAATTGAAGTAAGGACGAAAAATATTAATAAATAGTGCAATATATTTTAACAGTAATAATACGTTTATTTAGTTAAAATTTTACTGGCCATTTACATCCCATTGTTACAAGGGAACACCCCATTTTTTGCGAAATGGGCATAAATCTACTAATAAACTTATCTATTTATATTTCACTACGCTTGTTCAAGGCCTATTGGCACGGCAAAAAATACCTATTGGCTCTCTAGCCACCCATTAATAACCCGTCCACGCTACCACCTTTCGGTAAAGTACCGTTTACAAGTGACAAAAATACAATGTCACACCAAAAATCTGTTTCGGTTCCAATGCTATTGTGTAGCATGTCAACACTCCGTGATCCTGGCGTTATCCCGTACAAATCTTTACTTACCTCCGCCTACACACGCGCCCTCGGGCGTTGTATTGGAAAATAGACGCTTTAGAATAACTTGTTCATTTTGGTGACAAAGATATGAGCAGATTGTCTGGTTTATATAAATAGAAATGGAAAAAAATGTATTATTCATGACACCTTTTTCTAAAATTAAAACCTACATAATATTATATATATATATATATATATATATATATATATATATATATATATATATATATATATATATATATATATATATATATATATATATATATATTTTAGGTGTACAAATAAGTTTCCGCAGTTTTTTATAAAAAATTAGGAATTTATTGTAAAGGAAAAGTACATTACGTTTTATTCAAAGTATTTTCCATCATTTGCCACTACTTTTCCCCATCTTTCTGGCAACATTCGGATACCCCGTCGAAAAAACTCTTCATCTTTTGACGCTATCCACAAATCTACCCAATTTTTGGTGTCTTCATATGATGTGAAGCGCTGCTCAGACAGACCATGTGCCATCGACCGGAACAGGTGATAATCAGAAGGGGCTAAGTCTGGTGAATACGGCGGGTGGGGTAAAACTTCCCAGTTGAGTGTTTCCAAGTATGTTTTTACCGGCGCCGCAACATGTGGACGAACATTATCGTGTAAAAGAATAATTTTGTCGTGTCTGGAGTAGTAATGGGCGCGTTTTTCCTTAAGTGCCCGACTCAATCTCATCAATTGTGTTCGGTAGAGAGCTCCAGTAATGGTTTCGCTTGGTTTCAGCAATTCATAATACACGACACCAAGCTGATCCCACCAAATACACAGCATGAGTTTTTTTCCATGAATATTCGGCTTAGCTGTCGATGTTGATGGTTCGCCGGGCTTAACCCATGACTTTCTCTTCTTTGGATTATCGTAGTGAATCCATTTTTCGTCACCAGTGACTATACGATGCAAAAAACTCTTTTTTTTATTCCTGGCAAGCAGCATTTCACTCATGCATAATCGGCGTTCAACGTCTCTCGGCTTTAGTTCATATGGAACCCAATTTCCTTGTTTTTGAATCATTCCTAACGATTTTAAACGATGTGAAATTGCTTGTTGAGTCACTTGTAGAGTAAGTGCAAGTTCTTTTTGCGTTTGGGACGAATCTTCCTCCAATAGTACTTCTAATTCCATGTCTTCGTACACTTTCGGCCTTCCACTGCGTTCTTTGTCTTTAACGTCAAACTCACCGTTCTTAAACTTTTGAAACCATTCCTGACAACTTCTCTCACTTAAAGCAGCTTCACCATATGCTTCTAGAAGCAATCGATGCGCCTCAGCTGCAGATTTTTTCACATTAAAGAAGTAAATCAAAAGTTCCCGCAAATGATGCTTATTCGGAATAAAACTTGACATTTTTGCACGAAAAAAATTACGTGATGCTGATACGGAATCACTAGTACTTTAAGGTTATGGTGTTGCCAGATGACTAAACTTGGGATATTACGTTTTACATCTGACAATTTCTCCATAACCTTCTGGTGGGGCCATCTTTTGACAAACCGCGGAAACTTATTTGTACACCTAATACATTTATTTTATAGCAGAGAAGGCAAACGAGCATGCGGGTCACCTGGTGGTGAGCAATCATCACTGCCCATAGCATACATACATCCACACCGCAAGAGCCGTCATAGGTGTGTTGCCCGCCTTTAACGAACACACACGCTCTTCTCTTGAATACTCCATGTCATAATCACGTGGGAACATTGCAGGTGGTAAATTGTTTCACATTTCAACAGTTCGTGGCAGAAAACTGCGACTAAATCGCACGTTGGTTGAAGGCCGGCCATCCAGGTGATGGGGATCGAAGCTATTTTAAGGGCGCGTAGTGCGCTGGTGGAACTGTGCGGCTGGGAGGAGATTAAACAGAGACATTACGCAGAAAGATGATGCATATGCGTAAGGCGCAAGTTTTGTAAAATACATTCCCGAAAAAAATATATGTATACCATGTATGTACATGTGTACCATGGTATATGTATATTAACCCCAATATGGGAATTGAACCCGCGACCAGAGACATTATTATAGCGCACTAATTATAAATAAGAAATTTATATAATGATTTAGATATAATGACTGCGCTATTTATAAAAATAAGTCGTTAAAACGATATCAACATGTGCAGAACTTGAAAGCTCGTGCAGTGACTATCGATTTCATTACATTATAAGACGCTTGATGAAACGCTTAGGTCTAGTATGACCTACAAGATTAATAAAAAATCCCAAATAATATTGTAATCCGTCCGATTGCATATTTGAGTAAGTTCTTAGGCCCTAAACTCATTGCAAAAAAATAATAATTTTATAACTAATGATCTCTATGTTTTGGCAAGTATGCATATGTTGATCAAACATTATCATCATTAGCCTACAGCAGTCAAATGCTGGACAGAGGCCTGGAGAGAGAGCTGGAAATATTAGGTTATGCGCAATACACGCAGCTAGCAGACTCTAATTTCTTCATGAATCTTATCAAAAGTCATTCCTTGACGGCGGAATTTACCTTCACTGATAGCTATCAATAAAGGTAAAAGTGTAAATTCCGCCGTCAGCAGCATTATTCAAATGTTGAGTAAAGTGTAAACCTCTAGAAGTTTCCGTTTGTACATCGTATCAAAAAATAAAATAAAAAAGCATACCCTACTTTCATTATAACCCGTGAATTTAGATCAACAACTATTGCTATAATTACCCCACTCAGACAAATTAAAACAAAAGTGAGATTATGCAAAAAACTATTTGAATTAAAATCATCAAAAATATACAAAGTTTATCAAAATTAATATAATTGGCTCGTACAGAAGAAATATTCACAAAAAAAATATTTTTACTTTTCATACGTAAAATAAACAAAGCGTACTTATCTCATTCCACACGTTCCAGATGCATGAGGGGAAGTAATCCTGCTTTTTATTTAATTTTGTTGTGAGCAATTCAGTTAGAATATAAAATGTCTCCTTTTACATTAGATTACACACAGTTTTTATATATTTTGATAGTGGTAGAGCCACGCTGCTGACGAATAAATTATCAAGAATGGCATAATATTTGTTTATAGCATAAATGGTCCGGCTCGCCCGGGGAAGTACCACACTCCTGCAGAAAACCGGCGTCTGAGTGATAGCTTAGCTACCGCGTTTCGTATGGTGAGCGAGAGTTCCGGAGGCCGAACACCCTCCCCTTCCCTTCCCCCACCCCTTCCCTTCCCCTCCCACTCCCATAATGACACTTTCCTTAAAGGTCGTACTGCCTATGGCGCCGCGGATGCCTATGGGCGGCGTTGATTACTTTCCATCAGGTGACACGCCTGCGTACAATTTTGACTTAACTAAAATACTTTTAAAACTAACTAATTTTATAGCAATACGATAGCTACAATATAAATCAAGGATTCCCAAAGTGGTCGATATTCCCCCCCCCCCTTGGGGTCAAAACTGATTTCCTAGGGGTCAACATAAACTGATTTTGGGGGTCGACGAGGACTAAAACTCGACCTCTATTAATTAACAAACTTCTTATTTGAAACTTTCAAGATACGTGAAACAAAAAACACCAGGCACACCCATCTCATTGACTAAGAAGCAAGAAATCTGTTGTTACTTTTCTTATTATTTAATATATATTTACATACATACATATCTTCACGCCTATCTCCCATAGGGGTTGCCAGAGACCACAGAACTCCATCCGCTATGATCCCAAAACACCCTCCCTGCTTCCTCCACACTCATCCGAGGCGTGGCGCGATCCGTGGCGAACCACGTCGCCGATATATTTAGTTATTTAAATTTTAACATTAAGATATTTTTCATAAAACTACTGTGTAACAATGTAAAATTATTTCAATAAATGTTTAAAATCATAAAATAAGTGTACAAACACAGTATCTACGAGATAGTTTTATTTTAATTAAATGAAAATTACTTTTGGGAGGGGGAGGTCGATGGAGTATTCGAAAAATTATATAGGGGTCGATAATCAAAATTTTGATAACCCTGGTATAAATCATCAACTAATACAAACGTAATTAATACAAATGAGAAATGAGGAAGGAAAAATTTTAAGAGAGGCTACGCAGCGCGCATCTTGTATACTATATAAACAACCTTCAAAAAGTGGTAAAGACTTGTTAGGTATTGAATGGCTGGATCGATTGAACTGGAGAAGTAAGTACTTCCTTTACTTTCCTCTTCGCTTCCAAATACTTCCTTTTGCCTCTTCCATTACTTTTATCATTAACTTAGGTAGTTACCGTATCTTCAGTGTCACTATATGTTATTTGTGCTCTACCCGCAGTATTTACCATTGCGGATAGAGCACAAGAGCAAAAAAGATGTCTTAATTATGCTCTTTTGCTCTACCCGCAAAGGTAGGTGGTGTTGTCCTAGTGTAAATTGCTCGAAGCCATTGGTCCCTCACACAACTTCCTGCAAGCACATATGTAGTGTGTCGGTTACTACATCTGCCTATTGTGTCGTTTATGGCTTCCTCATCGACCAGCTTACATTCCATCGATTTTCGTGGCAACAACGCGCTGAATGACTACCCCACTATTGATCTCTATAGTACCGCGATAATAAATTATCTATCCTTGACTATATGCAGTTATAGAAGTTAAGAAAAGCTTAACTCCTATGTTGTTGTGAATAATTAAGTTATAATTGAGAAACGTATTATGATATATAACCAAAGTTATACATTCTAAAATTTTTATACATACAGTCACGCCTGTTTACCGTAAGGGTAGGCAGAGACCACAGATCTCCATCCGCTACGATCCCGGCACATCTTCCTTGATTCCTCCATACTCATACATCCTTCTTCTCGTATACATCGGCGACACGCTTGCTCGTTTGCCCCCCTATCCCATAAAAAAAAGCGAAACAACTCTCCGTTAATCGCTTCTCGCCCGGAATCAGGAAGTGACGGGTGGCGAATCACGTCGCCGTCATTTCAAAACTTTAACATACTAATATAATTTATATTTATAAATATAAAAAGCTCAAACAAGGCTATACGAGTAGTATAACTAACGGGTCTCACGAGCTGTAACGTGTTAGATTACAAAATTTTAATAGAAACGACTTAGTAATCGGAGGAAAGGTCCAAATCTAATCTATTTATGTCTGATAAAACATAATTATAAGCAATAGTACTATCAACATCAACCTAGTAAAGAATTTATTCAGTGAAAATTTTTTTACTTTTAAAGCACTTTTTCTGTGATTTGTGAATAACGTTTTTATATCTGTGATGTTTATAATTTAGATTAAATCTAAGTGGTTTTGAATATTTTCTAAACGAGTATCTCTGACAGCAGAATAATTATGGGTAAATATTACCGTAATATAAAAAATCCTAAAAAATATATTTTTTACTTTATTTTTAATAGGTATGTATGTATATACTTTATTGACAATCCGCATTGGGCAAGCGTGGTGGGTTAATATTCGTTCCTACAGAAATGGGAAGACCGGCCCAGCAGTAGGACATATATGATTTTTGTTTCAAATTTTAATTTTTAATAAGCCCACTGAATAATGAAAAAGGATAAATATTTGTTGAACTATTTTTAATTTTTCAGTTACTAGGTTAGGAGTTGTGCTGTGGTTATTTCTTTTTATTACTGTTAAACTTTGTAAATACTCCAAATAGTTGTTATAAAATTATCAATTTTTTCCGAATATATTCATAGCGGAAGAATTTGTGAACCGTCTGCTTAGCGATGAGGCTCGTGAGACACCTTCAGACACCAAGAAGATTGAAGAACTTACTGTTGACCTTCCCGAATACTTTGACGAAACTAAATTTAATCAGTGAGTAATTAATTAAATTAACCATAAAATAAAATTACATGATGTTCTGTAAGGGTTATGTGAAGTGTGCTATAAGGGAAATTTGATACCGTATGAGTATACGCTGCGTCTTGATAAACGTAGTGTGGGACGTTCCATGGTCAGATGGAGCAACAATCTTCGCTGGGCGGCTGGCCAAACTGGATTCGCGCAGACGCATTTTAGGGGAGGCCTATGTTGTTGTTGGTTACGAAAATATGGAACATTCGGAATTTTTATATTTTTGTTAGCAAATTTATTTATAAATTTACGTGTGGAGCGCATAATGTCTAGCAGTGTACTGCTGCGAGCTATTGATATTGATGTAACAACGCTTTATTTACATACAGAGCGCGTCGTTTTTACTGGTACAACTGTTATGGGTTCACGATGGCAATGCTGTTGGGGTTGGTGAGCGTGCTCGCCGTGCCATCTATCCTCAAAATTATGATCGGTGCGCGTCGCTCGAACGACGTGTATCCGGCGTTCAAACGATATTTGTCTACTTTCCTTCATTCAGTATCCTGGTTCGAAGAAGATTTAAAACCTGGCAGCTTGTGAGTGCATATTTCACATTTGCTATAAACGCTAAAAGAATTTTTATATAAGAGAGCAGGATATAAAGAACCGTACACAGTCTTAAGATAAATATAATATAACTAACTGACCCGGCAAACTTCGTACCGCCTCAGAATCAATAAATCAAAAAGCTGAAAGGTTATTGCAGAATGTTTCAACTTTAGTAAAAGATGAAAAAAAAGAAATCGTAATCAATAAAAAAATGCTCGATATGAATTAGGTTTTATTATTATTTTTAATTACATATGATGTTGCTTGAAAAATTGTTATGTCTATAGCGAAAATATTACTATAGCGAAGCACTTAATAATTTTATCGTATTTTCACAGTTCATGGCAGTCCGTACATGCTGTGCGTAAGCTCCACATTCGCATGGGGCGGGCAGCAAAACTAAAAGGGCAGGGAATCATATCCCAGAGAGATCTCGCTCTCACTCAGTTTGGTTTTGTGGGTTTCACCTTCCTGAAACATGCCAAATTTGGAATAAAAACGTTGCAAAATGACGACTGGGAAGCCTATAACCAATTCTGGAAAGTCATTGGATACATGATCGGTATTGAAAACAAGTACGAAATTTTTAACTTGTATTAAAATTTCTGGATTTAATTTTTTTTATGGGATAGGAGGGCAAACGAGCAAGCGTGTCGCCTGATGGAAAGCAATCAACGCGGAAGCGTTTCCGGCGCATTTAATTAGTTGCGACTGAGGAAATTTCTTTACCGAGTCAAAAATAACTACGAACATGAAACTGCCTAAATCAACTTACTTAAAAGCTTTGAAGGGCCTCCGAGTTTATACACAACTTTAATGACCAAAATATATCGACTTATACGGTAACTAATAAAACAAATATTACTGTCACTGGTACGAAAACACAAAACATGTATTAGCTACTATTTTATATATTTTTTTATAATTAATTTTTTTATTTATAAGTTTATATACTACGGGAGAAAAATAATGAGTTTAATCCTTGTAGTCAAATACTTTTCAACAATATAAAGTCAAAATATGAAAATTAAAACTTGAGGACTGAGAATTGATTGATTGAGAACAACAACTTCAAATATTATATATACACATACACACTAATTATTATTATAGTATTTAATTTTCAAAACATACAGCAACAACACCGAAATCACGAAGTATTTAATATTTTTATATCAGTTATAGTTAGAATAGAAGCTGATGTTGAAATTTATTTGAATTAGTCTGTTTATAGTAATAATAATTATAGGTTAAAGTGAAATCTCTCTGTCATTTCAGATACAACATATGCCGGGAAAACATCGAGGAAACACGACAAGTATGTCAGCATATTCTTCAACGGGTATTCACTCCCTGTATGACCAGTGTGCCCGAGTACTTTGAGTACATGGCGCGCATAATGCTAGAGGGTGTCTCGTCAACCAATCCCACCGTGGACACAACCTCACTGCTCTATTGGACTAAATATTTAGCGGACGTTCCGGGCTATGTGTATACGGAGGCAGAGAGAATACAACTACAAAAACTGTTACAGGAAAAGTTGAACGGCGGCTCTTATGATAAAGGTGTGCTTTTCATTTTTGATTATTACTTTATTATATATAAGCAAATACCTGCGATTACGTCTGCATTAAATTTAAAAAGAAAAAAGAATTTTCTTAGTTAATTTTTTACTGAAATAACAGGCACTCATAGGTGAAATACCTATAACATATTTTTTCGACTTTAGTATTCTTTTTTATATTTTGAGCGGGGTAAACTGCCTTTAAAAGAGGGGTTGCCATGTAATTAAAATTTATGTGAATGGTTTGAAAGTAGTTTGCTATTTGCTACAACTGCCTTCTAAAATAGTTTTTTTCAGAGTTGAGCCTGAACAAGCACAGATATATAAAATTATGAAGATATCACGTACACCAAATGCTAACAAAGCTAACTATCCTTCAAAGTTTTTACTTTTTTATTTCTTGCTACAAAAATCGTTTCTTTTTTTATTTCTTAAGTATAAATTAATTTCTAAATACAATCACTATGTGGCTTAGAGAGACCTATGAAATGGTATAACAAGATATGGAGAGAACGTACATATGTAGTTTACTAAGCGACTTTTACTTCTTTATTTGAATTGACCTACCGTCAATTAAAATTTTAAAAGTGTTGGTAATTTTTTTTTTGTGAATATACATAATTATGTAGTATGATTCATATTTCAAATAGATTCTTTGATTTGTAATTTTGCGAATTACAAGGTGCTCTTATTCCAATCTACATAAAAATTCCTGTCTACATATAATCCGACAAATTCGATAATCCAATATCGCCCTGCAGAACGTTTGTCGGATTACCAAGTCCACATAAATGACAGCCACGGAGGTTTTTGTTCTGTAACTTGATAAATTTTCTTTAAAAAAATCATTTGTCCACCAGGTGTAGAAGCATCAGCTCTCTTCTCAAAGCCTGCAGTGGAAGAATTACCTGAAAACAAGACATTATTATACATTCGAGATTACGACTCTTTTGGAACAATTCCTGAGTACAATCAACTGTCAATTACCTCCAAGTGCATGTTGGCTTTCAACTCATTTTTTACATCGATTTATTCTACATATATCGGTAGGAAAGTCCTGAACGGTCTATTTCTTTTAAGTTTGAAAGTCATGAAGTACTATCCTCGTATCGCTTTCCTTCAATTTAACATTAAAATATATCTTGCTAACTATTTGTTGAACTTCCCAATAGACAACGGTGGCTTGAAACCTAACTCTACATTCTACAAAAAACCATCGAAAACATCATGGTTATATTTGATTCCTTCGATATTCAGTACGAAATGGTTAAAATGTCCTAACAATATGATAAATAATTAAAATACATTTCCATCGCGGGAGATACTGATTTTTTAAGCGAGCAATACAGTGCCTTTCCGATTAGGGAAGGTTGGTAGCCAACTCGGCCGTCGTCTTTCGCGAGGCGAAACAGTTTAATAGCATTCTTTAATTAATATATAGCCACGACTTATGTACATAACATATTGTATATAGATATATAAAATGCTTTTGATTACTAGTGTATATATTTTTAATATAAGCCACTTATTACTTATTATTTTTAATATAACTAATGAATCTGTATATATACTTAATATTATATAAGTTCATTTAATCAAATTATAAATCCATGATTGACTCCGGAAGTTTTCCGAATTTGTATATGTGTTAGTATATGATATGCTGTGGATTTTGTATCAAATAAATAAATAATAGAAGAATAAACATAATTAGTAAGTTAGAAATTGTTTTGATATTGCTGACTGCAGCTACAAATTACAGTATTTTCCTTCTGTCTTATGTATAGTATATACACATCGGAATAAATATACATATAATACATATGTATAACTTACAGATATCCGCATTGGACAAGCGTGACCGGTTATTTCCCCCCCCCCTCTCAGAAAGCAGGCGGCTTTGTGTCAGTGAGATATATATAAAACAATCTCAAACTCAATGAATCCCATTTCCAAAGCGCATAATTAAAAAACTCCCCGAGATATTGATAACTAAAATCTCGATCTCGGTTGTCTTCAAATCGAGCAGAAACAGGAGGCAAAATGGTTTCAGTGTCATATTGTTTCGGAAACCGCTGAAGGCAGCTGGCTCCATAGAATGGTGGTGTGTGCGTACGTAAAAACTCATACGGATTGTACGGCAGTGAAATTCAGCGGCAAGAATTATTCCGAACAATTTCTCGGAGCTCTCCCCGTTGTGTTGTGGTGAACGCCCAAACTACATACTACTAAATATGACGACGTCCCCCTCGGGATGGCACTCATATTTGACAACAGTCACAAACATTTACAGTTGACAATAGATAATTACTGTATCACTCCTTGTCTTCCGTTGCGATAGTATTATATCCCTATCATCCTGTCTAAATCCATATTTTCTTTCCCTGCCTTTTCCTTTCTTCTCTATCCTTTTCCCTTCCTCTCCACCAACCCGCGGTCTGCCGTGCTGACTGTCCTGGGATCGGACTTCCCCGGGTACTATAGGGCCTTACCTCAGGATGCGGGACTCTGCTGGGGCTGACCTCCAGCCTCCCTTGCGGCTCGTGGAATTCACTATGACGAATTTCATTAAAACTAATTTGTTAAAAATGACGGTGACGTGGTTGGGCGAATGGGGACGCTACCCCTCACGTCCTGATTCCCACGAGGGCGAGAAGCGACTAACGTTTCGCTACGATAAATGTGAGAGAAAGGATGGATGGAAAGATGGATGAGTATGGAGGAAGCAAGTAAGGTGTGCCGGGATCGTAGCGGATGGAGATGTGTGTCTCTATCTACCTCTACGGCAGACAGGCGTTACAATATGTAATATGTATGCAATAACCTAGAAGCTTAAATTCATAAAATAGTTCGTAAACAAATTATGTATTTAAGCAAATAAAAAAATATTCTTATCGGGCAATTATTTTGTTTATTCGTGACGTTGCACGAAACGCTTTTATCAATGTACCATTATAAAACCAGACTTGTTATATCAGTCTGTCTGGGCTTGTGCAGTGACTTGAGTTAAATAACATTTGATAGTAATTATATAAAACGAGTTTTTAGATTTTAAATACATTCGATAAATTATTTACTCTGACGCGAATAATAATGGATTTAACTGGTAAATATTATATTAATTATTATTTTTTTTATAAACATATTACTTAGGTGCTTATATTTGGAATTCTTTTTAAATGCTTTAGAGATTCACCTCAATGACAATGGATTCACAACCTAAGACGTCATTGTAGTTGCAATGTTTCTGTACAAGTTGTATTAATTCTTTTTAAAAACTTACTTTACTTTTACAAAAACTTACTAGACTTTTATTTTATTTTTATGGAAAACTTCAACTAGACACTAATATAATTATCTAAACATAGAAATAAGACATAATAAGATGTAATGGAAATAGTATGTAAATGACAAAAAAGGAAAATTAGGACACGGAATGCCAAGCCCAAATCGATGGAATAATTATCTAAACAGAAAAATAAGAAGATAAATATTATAGTTCAAGGTTACTGTTCTCATACGATAGTATCAGAGTGGCCAAATTATATCACAGAGTAAATTATTTTTTGTAATATTTTGAATTAAATATTAACGCATATCCTTTTATTTCAAAACAGATTTATCTCGCGTTCCCCCTAACTAAAGGGCTATCGCTAATTAAAAGGCTGACTCGGTGGAAGAATATATTTTGCCCTCATATATCTCGTGTGTGCCCATGGAGTTAATATAATAGAATGATTTATTTAATACAAAATGATAGCGAGTAGACTTGTTTGGCGCTTTTAATGTAAGATTTCAAAGTAGCTGAAGGCAATCCGCAGCACCCTACGGGACTTAAGAGTTATAACGTTTTTTAAAATATCCCTGCGTAATTGACGGGGAAGAAGCGACGAGCGTAATGACTTCTAGATCTTATTAACTGATTAAAATTCTTCGTAACTATTCGTTTAACAAGAAATCCAACTTAACCAACCTTTTTTTTTACTTACATTTTTAATATTTATGTACTTACAATGCATTATTAACTAAGGGAAAAGCCTAGATTCCCACAACAGAAGGAATCCTAGTGTGGGATCTAGAGTCATATATGTGTGTAAAATTTTGAAAATAAAGGTATTATTATTATCACCACACACATATTTCTCTCTTAATAACAATATTATTAATATAAAAAATGGCTATAAAATAATATTAATACTAAGGTTATTATAATATTACTAATAAACTAAACTATAATAATATTATAACTAATCCTTCTTGGCGGGAGAAACCAAGCACACGAAGGATTATGCATCCAAGGAGAGCGATTATTATTATTAATCATAGTGCTTGCGCCCTCGGTACGTAAGCGTAATCCTTAGCAATTGAATTATTGCTGCTTAAAAAACGTTGCAGTTATCCATCCACTTGCCTCGCATGGCGTTTGTAACAATATAGGTACATGTCTAATCTAGAAGACCACGGAAAACATACCTTGACCAAATTGCTGAAGTTTTTAAGAAAGGCCAGGTCAAGAGTACCCTTAATCGGCGGGCTTGCATAAGGAGAATAATGAGTGTGGAGCAAGCATGGGAAGTATGCCGAGATCGTAGCAGATGGAAATCTGTGGTCACTGCCTACCCCTACGGGAGAAAAGCTTGACGATATGTGTGTATATTTACCCTTTCATTTAAAATGATTGTATAGTCATTGTTGTGTCGCCAGTTCCTATATCAGCAGGTTGTACCACGTGCAGGTAAGGTAGATAGTCTTTAAGTTATCATGACATGGTTTCAACGCAGTTCTTATTATCTTGCGTAATTATTCAGCGGAAGAGTTTGTAGACGGTCTGCTAGATGAGCAGGCCTACAAGCAGCCATCTGATTCTGTATCGCCAGAAGATTTGGAAATGAAGCTTCCAGAATGGTATGATGAAAAACTTTATAACAAGTAAGTATTTCCCACTATTTGAATAAATATTTGTAATCTTAAATATTGGTAATTAAAAATATTTTTTAAAACAAAAATATTTGTAATCTTAAACAATACTAGCAATTTTACTAACGGTACAAGAAATATATTTTTTACTTAATTAAATTTAATTAACAAAAATTCATTGTAATAGTCATCATCATCATCAGCGCAGGCTGAGTGCAGGCAGTCCACTGCTAGACATAGGTCTCCCTCAAGAAGCGCTACTTAGCCTGATCTTCGACTTCACGCATGCAGTTTCTGCCAGCCGCCTTGCACAGATCGTCGCACCATCTAGCTGGGAGGGCGTCCCACACTACGTTTACTAAGACGCGGTCTCCACTTTAGCACTCGTCTGATCCAGCGATTGTCAAATCTCCGACAAACCAGCTTATTACCACTTTAGTTTGCTAATTCGAAATACTATGTCGGTGATTTTGGTTCTCTGGCGGATTTCTTCATTGCGAATCATATCTACCAGAGGAACCTTTCTCCATTTAATAGTATATATGTATATATATATATATATATATATATATATATATATATGTGTGTGTATATATATATATATGTGTATATATATGTATATATATATTATATATATATATATATATATATATATACATATATATATATATATATATATATATATATATATATATATATATATATATATATTTATATCTATATATATATTTTTACGCCGTTTTTTATCTCTCCGAACACAACTTGTTTCCAAAGCGGTGTTAATTTAATACTTATTAAGGTAATTAATATTAACGTTAAAAACCATTACTTGTGTATCTATTATAAAGAATACAAACTTTTTTAAATAATAAAATATATTTTATTTCTTTGTCCAGAGGCTGCCGCTTCTTTTGGAACTTTTCTTTTGGTTTCGCGATGGCGCTGATACCAGGACTGATAGCAATATTCGCTGTACCAACTATACTGAACGTTCTCACCAGCACGCGACGTTCTAACTCTAAATATACTGCATTTAAACGTTACGTGGCCAGTTTCGTACACATGAAGACCTGGTTCTCTAGTGAACTGAAACCTGGTAGTAAGTAAGTACCTTATCGATTCGATTGTTTCGCGATTACCACCTCATCTTCAATCATGTCTCTCCAGCGGTACCTGGGGCGCCCCACAGGACGTCGTCCAGTTGGGCGACCCACATACGCTCTCTTGACGGCGCGATCCTCCCCCATCCTCTCCACGTGGCCGAGCCAACGAAGTCGGTGAGCTTTAGTCACTCCTATTACATTAGGTTGGGCCACCAGATGCTCGATTTCGGCATTTTTTCGATATCGCCAACTGCCATCATCACTTTTGGTTGGGCCCAGGATCTTTCGGAAGACTTTTCGTTCTGCAACTAAAAGTTTCTTCTCTTCCTTTAGCGTCAGTGTCCAAGCCTGACAGCCATACGTTAGAATAGGCCGAATAATCGTATTCGACTATATTCGGACCGATTCGGAGTTTCGTCTTTATACTGAGAAGCTTGGACACCAACACCTTGTGAAGAGCTGCGCTGCACCGCAATGTATTTTGTATGCGAATGTCGATTTCGTCCTCTCGATTGTTGGTTTCAGTCACAGTGCACCCTAGGTATTTAAATGTGCATGCACCCTTACACAATGCATCTCCAACTTGAAGTTCTTTACAAGGGACGCGTGTGTTTTTGTATCGTCTCATGTGGAGATACTCTGTTTTATCGTGACTGATTCTGAGCCCTACCTTCTTGGCTTCAGCTTCTAGAGTAGTGGCGGCTATTATGACTTCCTCACGAGTTTCACCTAGGAGAGCTAAGTCATCTGCATATCCTATCACCTTATGTCTCCCATTTAGCTCTACGCCAACGTCCAACTGTAGGACCTTTCTCAAGGTGTATTCAAGCACAAAATTAAAGTGCATAGGTGACAGGGCATCCCCCTGTTTTAATCCGGTTACTACTGTGAAGTCGTCCGTCAACTCACTTTCAACCTTCACACGCAAACTGCACTGCGATGTAGCAACTTTAATCATTGTGACAATTTTACGTGGAATATATATATATATATATATATATATATATATATATATATATATATATATATATATTTTAATTGCCCATATATCTCCCACTGCTGAGCGTTACAGTCATGTTACGTCACGAATGGATCATTCTGATTGAAGAACTACCACATCCTCACAGAATGTCGTGGTTGGACAACGTAGTTGAACTGCCTTTGCAGATGTTCATAGGCGGCGATTATTTTTTTTTATTTAATACTTTATTCTACACATAAAACTCAACATACAAGAATTAAAAGGAAAGAAGATGTACAAAGGCGAGCTTAACTCAAAATTGAGTTTTCTTCCAACAAACCTAGGAGTGAAAAAGAAATAAGATAAGCTGTGAGTATTGAAATAAGTGTACAACAACAAAATTTACTATCAGGTGAACCAATGAGATGAACTTATATAAGTAAGACTCAGTAGAATTATTTAGATTAGTAAGTCTCATTGCAAAACTCTAGAAATGATGAAATATTCCATTTAAACTTGTGGTTTGTAATGCGATGTTATTTTTTTTCAGATCATGGCAATCTCTGTACTCAGTTCGTGTACAACACTTGAAAGTAGGAAGAGCCGCTCGCCTGAAGAAGCAGGGCACTGTATCGCAGCGGGATATGGCTCTGACGCAGTTTATCTTCGTGGGTTTCGTCGTTCTCAAGGCCGACACATTTGGTGTGAGGCAAATTGAGCACGATGATTGGGAAGCTTACAACCATTTATGTTCGGTGTTAGGTTACATGCTTGGCTTAGAAGACAGGTAATTACAAAGACTTTATAGGTAAAAACCGCTTCATGGGGCCACCTCGAGATCGTCGGACCAACTAGCCGGGGGGTCGACCTACTTTATACTTTCTGAGATGCAATCTCCACTCCACCCGTCTACCTCAACATTTGTCGGTATTTCGATGTATGTAGTCAGTCCATTGTCACTTCAGTTCGCTAATTTGAAGGGCTATATCAGTAGCTTTGGTGCTATAGCGAACTTCTTCATTTCAAATCATATTTACCAAAGAAATTTGCAGTATATTCATCTCCATACATCTCTGAGTGACTGAGCTTGTGGAGCAGATGGAATGGCAGTGTCTTCCTTTCGGCACTGTTCTTATATTAAATAACAACTAGACATATTGAATTTATTCATTTAGATCACCAATCAATTTTCTCTTTTGTACAGGTACAATATATGCCGGAAAACGGTAGAAGAGACACGTCAAGTATGCCAGTTACTTGTAGAGCGAGTTTATTGTCCTTGTCTGGAAAACGTACCAGAGTTCTTCGAGCACATGTCACGCGTTATGATCGACGGGTTGTGGGCCGTCAACCCCGGCATGGAGGCTGGCAGCCTGCTATTTATGACTCGTTACTTAGCTGATGTTCCTGGCTACATTATTACTGAAGGCGATCGAATCGCATTTCAGTCAAAACTGAGGATGAAATTGAATGGGAAACCATATGATTTGGGTACATAAATATTATATTCTTTAAAAATTTATTGTCTCCTTCCGACAGATGGTCGTAAGCTTCTCTTATTACTGTTTTATTATTTTATATATATATATATATATATATATATATATATATATATATATATATATATATATATATATATATATATATATATATATATAACATTGGATATCACGTCGATCACATTGAAACAATGATTTATTTACATATTTTCGCAAGTTTGCTCATTATCACATTTTAAAGTTTTTTATCGACATAAACATATTAGCATATTTTTGTATCATCACTGAAGAATAAACAGATTACTCAGCTTGATATCTATTGTCTTGCATAATACGTGTTTTGAATAGGTACTTTATTTCTCATAATACATACCTAAATGTCGCAAAAGAAAATCTACATTATGTAGCAATTTATTAATGAACCATGTGCACTTAGAAGCACATCAGTTCTAATTGAACGACACATGTTCACTTAGGAGTGGTGCAATCACTCTGATTTTCAATCTAAGGATGAAATATTTTTTTAAGAACTACGCCGTTAGGGCTACAATGGCGAACTGACATCGTTTCTTTAGTTCGGAGTAGGAAATGAATTTTTTAGATTTGTTTTTCCTCTAGCTTTTTTGTTCCAAATATTGCATTGCTTAAATTTTAATGAATTGGTTGATCTAATGAACTCAGTGACTAAGCTACCGCTTCTGCAGTCAATACTGGAAGGTTCGATTCCCGCATCGGGATACATACATAACATGTATGTATGGTCTTATGTGTGTTTCGAGTCTGAGAGCATGATGGTTTAATGTGCATTCCTCTTGTGGTATGTGATGTGAAACATTAAATGGTTTTATTTCAGGTGTTGATTCAACATCATTAATCTCAAAATCATCAATTGGTGGACTACCTGATCGTCCACCGCGCCTGCTCTACTTACGAGACTACGATTCACTTGAAACCTCTCCAGAATACAAACAGCTCACATTTGTCTCCAAGTACAAACTGGCATTATCCTCCTTATTGGTATCCTTTTATAAGACATATATAGGCCGCGTATTACTGAACTGGTATTCCGTTTGGACATTGTTCGCGATGGAAAATTTCCCATACGTCGCATTCTTCATATATGGCATAAAAAAATCATATGTTAATGTAAACAAAGAGACGCCGGCAGACGACACGCAATTAAAACCTAATTCCGAATATTACAAACCTCAGCTATCGGAGCCGTGGTATCAGACGCTGTTGGCGTTATGGTGAAATTTACTTTTCCTTTATACCATAAACTAAATCATATGTAAATGGCAAACATGCTGTTTTTATAGATGTATAGCTTTTCTTAGAATACGATAAGTAATTATTTTGATAATGTTTTATTTTTGCATCAAGAAGAAAATGCGGTGTTTAGCGTTTTATATATTTATTATATTATTTGGGTATTTTAAGAATAATCATTATAAAAAAATATAAAGAGGAATGATTAAGACTGTAAAATGAAATACATTATAATATTATATGGAAATATAATATGATCTGAAATAATATACCTAATAATATAATTATTTGTTGATTTAAGAACCTAATCTGTTTCCTTTACCATTCGACAATATAATTATAAAAAGTTAATGTTGTTTGATTACTACGCCTCTATCCTAAGGCAATTCTATTAAATATTGGGCTATTGAAAATAATCCAATAAATATAATGAAAACCGAAAATAATTTTGTAGAAAATGCATCTCTATATAATTAAATTGTTTTTTTTTAATTTAGGGAAGAAAGTAATTTAAAATGTGATCTAGGTAAGATCTCTTCTTACCTAGATCACATTTTAAATTACTTTTGTAGTAAGCCGGTGTATTTAACGTTTGAAAGGTAATAAAGTTAATATAATGTATTTTACAAAACTTTTTAATAAAGATAAGTAAGTATAATATATTTTACAAAGCCTTTTAATTAAAGTTACTAAGCTTTTAAATAAAGATAGTATATATTTATTATATACTATGATATTATATATATGATATATATCTTTAATAAAGATAGTATATATATTTTTAAATAAATATAGATAGGTTAGTATAATGTATTTTACAAAGCTTTTTAATTAAAAAAATATTTTTTATAATTAGTATTATCTAATTATTTTTCGAACGTCGAAGATCTACCAAACTCTCTTAACCCGGATGGCTGGATTCACATAACGAACTAACTTTGCCACTAAAATTCACGAGTGAACATTGCATATTAATCTTTATTAAACCAGCAGTTACAGTAACCTATTTAACACGTGCAACTAAGACTTAATCTTTGCATACAACATAAACATTTGAAAACGTGTTGATGCTTCGAGTTAACATTAAAAGAAATCCAGATTCACTTGAAAACTTTCTATTTATTGCTTGTACACACAGTATATCTTACACGAATACAGTAATAATAAAATTATATAATACAGTAATATAAATTGTAACCAATACAGTTATATTAAAATTATGCGGAACAATATAGCGCGTGTCATCACTATTAGAGCAGACGGAGAAGTGTAAAATGTTGCTACACTAAAAACAATGTGGTATGTCCAAGACACCACATATTCTTCGTTTGACTTCAAATATAAGGCGTTATATTACGCAAAGGCACATTTTTAATATAACTGTCACTGTCCTCAATTCAAACGTCAATCCGCTTACAATTAAGCTTTTACCACTACTTCTCATGAGTCGCTCATCATTCAATTCTTGATGAAAAATATTGGTTAATTTTTCATCTAAGTCACTCATTTTTTAAAATCCGCTTTTCAATTCTTTCATTTTATTTTGACTTCTTTTATTTCTGGATATTGTTTTTGATAAGATTTATTTTCTTAATCGTTTTATCCAATTTATCCAATTTATTTTTTATTACACATTTAACTTATGTATGTAGTTTTTGGACAGATCACATTTCTATAATGTTAATGTTAATAAAAATCAAAAGTAACAAAACGTTAATAATAGAAACATAAAAATAAACAAAGCAACAACGTAAAAACTAACTCGATGCAATATACAAAAGCGAAGTTTACGCTGTGAAGATCGTCTGTCTTAAAGCAAATTATTAATATAATATTAGGTTTTCAAGGCACTTAACTAGTTACAAAAACAGTACCCAAAAGTTTCTACATGTATTATTATTGTAAACAATCTCCGCTTCAATAGGGTAATTCAATTAGACAAAAATATTTTTGTTATTATCACTGATACCTCTTTTCTAACAATCTTGAGTAAATCCAAAATAGATAATAAAATGTTACAAAAAATAACAAAAACAATGAAGATTATTGTCAAGATTTATGATCAATTAAGAGAAAAACTTCTAGATGTAGAACGAAAGGTCCTGGGCTCAACCAAAAGTGATGATGGCAGTTGGCAAAATCGAGCATCTGGTGGTTCAACCCATTGTAATAGGAGTGACTAAGGCTCACCGACTGCGTTGGCTGGGCCACGTTGAGAGGATGAGGGAAGATCGCGCAGTCAAGAGAGCGTATGACTAGACGATGTCCTGTGGGGCGCCCCAGGTACCGATGGAGAGACATGATCGAGGAGAACTTGCGCAACTTTCAAATCACAATCAATCACCACAGGACAGGACACGGTGGCGTAAGATCCCTCTGAGGCCACGATCTGTTTTGGGTCGCTGCGCCAACAAAGTTAGTTTTTTTATTACTTAAGCGAAGATGAATGTAAAAGATGTAATGACATTGAAAGTGGAGAGATAAGGATCTTCCGATAGTAAAGAGGATACATCCTTTCTATCACATGGCACGGGACGTGTTAAAAGCTCATTTACAGTTAATTTATACAAACTATTTCAATTTCGTCTTTTTACCGTCCATTTTATCGCAAGATTGAGCACGTCTCTCCGTCATCAGAGGAATAGAATTATACGCACCACACTGTTTCAAGGCGGATTATCAAATCACTCAGACTCGGAATAAATACCTGATAACATACATATATTTATCCCAATGCGAGACTTGAACCCGTGTCTATCGACTCTAAAAGTGATTACTTCTTGACTGAGCCAAATAATTCGTTTCGTTTTATGCACAAACAATTGATATTTGGAATACATATATGGACAGTCAAAAGTTTTACTTAGCTAAGATCCGCGACAAGCAAAACAATAACAGAAAATTCGGAAAAAACTTGTTAAAATTTTTTAAAACATTTTTGTCTATAGCTCAAACACTCTCCGAGAAAACCGACTTCTGAGTAATATAACACATTATTTTCCTTTGTCAAGTTAATATGGTGTACGACCCCGAAAAGATTAAGATTACTTTTACTGTGCCGCCTTGACATTTTACGTTATTTTCATTTTTATTATTGCTTTTGTTGTCAGTTTTTCTTGACGTTGTGAGATCTTAAGTATACCCGGATAGATCTGCAAGTAACGCTCACGATAAAACTAAAAGGAAAAATAAATTTAACATTGTGCTGTATTACATAAGGTCTTTAATGCAACTTGTTTTCGTTTTATATCATTTCGTAAAAGTCTCAAAGCCCGACAAGGAAGTCTCAACCCGCTTATATAATATTAACACACAGTGCTGAAAAGTACACGCTCATGGTGAGCATTAAGATCTAGCTTATTTAGAGAGCTATACTTAATCATGAGTCTTTCTTGTGGTGAGTCGTTCCATGAGATCATCCTCCTAACCCTCAATCGTAAACAATTACAGTTAGCGCACAGTCACATATCGTTTGAGAAAAGGAATAAAAAAGAACATTTTTTACTTTATTTCAAGGTGTTTAGTTTCATAATTACATAATGTAAATGTGATGCTATTGTTTTGACTTGATTATTTCTTCAAATATCCAATCAAGTATGTTTTATCGTTGAAATACTTTGAGTTTTATTGAAAAATTGTTTTTCGATTTAGGTTAAAATTAGGTTAAGTTCAACATATATCTGTCGGATAAAGCGAACACAGACAAAGTGGATACGGTATTCACTTTTCCCGTGTTCGCTTTTTCAGGATCAATGCAGTGCATGATTACTTTGCCCGAAATAAATCATTTGACATCATCTTCAATCATAACCGAACCAAATGATAGGGCCTGATCAGAAGCATTGTTATTCGAAAAATCTGTGGGCAAATGAGTCTAGCAGTTTAAGATGCAGAGACAGACAGAAAACAGTACCTTAGACACATTCATATCTAAGGAATAATCTTATAGATAAGGAACAATTAATGAGAGGCTTATCAAAGAAACAACTATGGAAATAGTTTCTTTGATAAGCCCCACACTACTTTCAACATAGCAAAACTAAACAAAGAAACTCCACTCACTTAAACCTAACGCTAATGAAACAATTCCAAAACTTTGTGTTTCTCTCGTATCTTATTTGAGTATAAGAGAAATAAGATCGCTCGCAAGTTTTGTTTTCCTAGGGACTCATAAAAGAAATTAAAATTCACCAGCACTTCTGTAAAAGAAAAACAAAATGCTGAATTTGTTAAATCAAATACTAAAATATTGAAAACCATTAACAAATACTTAAATTCGAAAAAACTTAAAATACTAAAAAACCAAAGATGTCAATCACATCATGTCAATAGTAAAGTTTGTAAATATAAGAACAGCAAAAATGATGAAATAATACATGCTTTTTTTGTGTACATCGAAATCAATGAGCAGCCAGTTGATGTTTAGATCCAGTGTGAATTCTGCGAACATTGGAATCACAAGACATTAACGGCTTACGGAGAAAAATGCATATTTTTTTGTCACAACTATTACTGATTATTATTTTATTTATTTATTATACATAAAATTGTTTTTACTCATATTAAATTAAGTTATATACACAAACTTAAGTTTTTCCGTAATCCGTATAATTTAACTTGTGCCTTTGCTAAACTTTTTAAATTTTTTATGTTCTCGATGAGAAGCTAGTATATCAAGGTTAATTTGTTCTTGGTAATTTTGATAAAGCATTTCAAGCATTCTGGCATTCTCTGCTTGTCAACCTTTAGATTGATGAAAAATATTTATATTATTTTTATTGATGTTTTGCAAATTTCGTTAATATATATATATATATATATATATTGAATAGATATATATATTGAAAGTCCGCCTTGCAGATTGGAGTCTATTGATTGGAGAGATAGTTAGGTCGAATTTCAACTTAAACTATCGTCGATGTAACATAAGAGTAAAAATATTCTGAATATTTTTTTAAATTTAAAATGATTATTTAATGACACGAATTTTTCTTGAGTAAACTCTATAAAATAGATATTTTATAATTTATCTTTACGCTATTTAAAATAATTCAATATTGAAAAACATGTTTGTAAATTTACATAACACATTAATTTACTATTTATCTAATCACAAATGCAGATATAATCTATTGGTGATTCGTTGTTTATGAAGCTAACGGGAATGTCGCTAGCAGTGGCACCGGTCAATGAAATAAAGGGGACAACGCAACATAAGACTGTGAAACTACACGTCACGTCACACGAATAGTCGAAATCGGCGCGGCAACGGAGTTGGTGGTGGTTAAATTTGTTCCGTGCATCTTTTTAGTATTCCGTGTTCTCCTTTGTTTATGTTTGTTGTTTGTATTTTTGCATTAGTGCTGTGCGCCTAACCATGGATTTAAGTCGTAAGTAATAAACTTAATATTCTTAAATAACGTTTCTAGGAATAGCTACATTATTTTTAACATTACTATAACATGAGATGGAAATTTTACTTGTAACGTCAACTATAATGCTTAAACTTTGAAATATATATTGGGAATTTATTATATTACATAAAACTAATTCATGAGAGCTCAGAAGAATTAGTTTTATGTAATATAATAAATTCACCCACTTTCTCTAGCTTATTTTGTCATCATTTTGTTATATTTAAGTGACATATTTTACGTTGATATTTTTTATGTATGTTATTTTTATTTGCTATAATAAAAATTGCAAATGTTAAACATAATTATTGCATGAGTTTCCAACTATCTCGTGTTATTTATAATGGAGTTCGTACTTTTTACCAGAAGAAATACAATAGCGGGGTTAGACCAAACGTAGACGTCGGCAACGTCAGCATTACGAGACCTCTTTCATTTCCCAGCCCGAAAGAAAACGTTAAATTAAATGTACTGAGTAGTATATTAAAAAACTTTGACATAAAAACGGTTTTAATAGGTAAATCGCAAAACCTTTTTGCAAGGACTCCTTGGCGTAAACCTGTAATGGCTCGGTGGCCGGCGTCTAAGGCTGCCAGTTAAGAAATATATAATTATAATGTTTTTATATAAAATTGGGACATATTCCCTTCAAACAGTTGGACTATCTACTTAGTAAAATTCCTTATACAAACTGACATAACAGATACAGATCAGTGGTGGTCTAAAAGCATATTTTTTTTGTATGCATTGGTTTAAGTGAATGTAAAGAGCACAGAATTTTTGTTTTTTAACAGCCCATATATGTCCCACTGCTGAACATGGGTCCCTTCATTTCTGGAGGAACGGACGTTAACCACCGCGCTTGCCCAATGCGGACTGGCGAGGTTACCAGACTCGGAATAAATATTTTTAATGCATACATATAATTATTCTGATGCAGGGATCGAACCCGCGACCATTGAGTACGTCTGGGACCTCGGACTCAGACAGCTATAACTCCGCGGGCGGAGGCAGGCACAGAATACTAAATAACAATTAAAACTAAAAACATTAAAGTGTTATAGAATATGAGTATACATACATTTGAAGTAGTATGCTGCATATAAGAAAATAATGGGATATTAAGAACGTATTGCTTGCCGGCAAGCGGCAGAGGAGGACGTCGACTTGATTCAATCAAGCCTCAGTGACGAGGAGAGTGCGTTCCCCTTCATGGCATAGTTACTTTAACTTATTATATACCGATGATCAGCTTTGCGTGTAAAAAATGACCGCTTTTTAGTTTATCCTAAAAAAAACGATATGTCTCAGTTTACAAAATATCGTTTTTAAACCTCAGTTCATACTGTTGCATTTCTGCAACACACCGAAAATTCAAATAATTTACAGATATACCCCCGCGTATCCAAATGTAATTAACCGTGTATTATATATAGTATATAATATTTAATATAATAGTTAATTTTTTGCCAGTGGACGTGTCAGTTTGACTTAAAATTCCGTAAAGAGTAAATAAAGAATTTTATATTTCTTTTCACTTTAACTTTTTAATTCTTTATACATAGCATAGATCGATAAGTGTAAGTCAATACTATATTTTTAAACTATTTTTCTTGTGGGCCTAAAGACGCTGATATAATTAAAAAAATATATTTTAAATCAATAAAAAAATTCGCGTATTTAAGTGCTAACCAATTTTTTTTAATAGACAATTAGAAATATGTATTGTTCCACATAATTACAATCGTGTCGATTAATTGCCTGATCGGAGCTGTCGTCTACGGAATCAATGGTGGCGGATAGGATCCCCACGTCAAGATAAATATAGCTTTCAGATATTTATTCAAAGGTTTAGTCTGCCAATCCGCATAGGAAAAGCGTGGTAGGAAAATGTCCATTTCTTCAGAAATAATAATATTTTTTATTTCAGACACATTTTTTGATCTATGTATTTTATTGTTTACATTTTTTTGTGTTAGTGTTATATACAAATACCTTAAAATTATGTTAAATATAAATACAAAACATACACAGTTTATCTATTTTAATGCGTGTGTTTTACTGAACTTTTTAATTTTATTTTTAATTTTATTTAGAGAATGTGAGTGATAGGAATTATCACTCACATACGCTATGATCGTCTGAATGCTTAATATTAAAATTGCATGTAAATATCATGAACTTTATAAAACATTACACATTATAAAACCCTTTGCAAAAAAACGGGCACCTTACAGTCTTTTCTGCGGATACAAAATTGGCTTGTCTAAGGATAATATTATTATTTTTAGTATGTCATTAGCTTAGATGACGAGAAATTTCTCTAATCCTTTTCAGAATTTTTTTGACACTTAAATCCTAGAATCGGTGTTTTCGGTCAGAAATCCGTGTGAAAATGGACATTTTTATGGGTATAGTGAAATTAAGGCTACCAGTATTTTTATGGTACTTTAATAAAAAAGACATTAAAAAATTAAAAATTAATAACGAGTATTACCTTCCCTTGTTACAATTACGGCATGTAATCGTCTTAGCATGCTTTCTACTAGGCTTTTGATGGTGCCCTGAGGAATGTGTTCCCATTCAGCCGAGATCACACGTTAAAGCTCCCTGATGTTTTGTGAAGGTGGTCGGTCAGATCAAACTCGCCTTTTTAGGAGGTCCCAGGCGTGCTCAATGGGGTTAAGGTCGGGGCTCCGCGCTGACAAGTCCAAACAACTAATACAAATCTCTTGCATATAAGCATCTACGTCACCAGAACGGTGGGCCTACACATTATCATCCATGTAAATGGCATCTTCACTAATTACAGTCAGTGCGGGTTGTGCATTTTGACAAAGGATTTCTGTTATATACCTTTGCGCCATTCAGTGATCCATTTTAAATGAATACTATCGCGGTATGATAGCTGGCAGTTACGCCCGCCCAAAATATAACAGATCCTCCATCGTAAGGGGTGATATCTTCAACGTCACCATAGCGTTCCCCTGATCTTCGTAACACTCGCCGGCGTCGGTCCTCACCATGCAGACAAAGTCCTACCTAGTGTCCAAGATAGGCAATTTCTAGCGAACCTCATTTGAGCAATCCGGTACTCATGGAGTAACTTGGGGGCCGTGCTGGTCGTCACCTGCGTATATCAGCAGCTAAAAGCCTCCTCCTTATAGTCCATAGCCATACTTGTGCTTCTCGTACCGCTTCAAGGTTTCTTTTGGGGGTCTATGTAACTGCATTGGTGGTTCCTCAGCGCCTGAGTCACTAAAAAGCAGTCGTCTCGTGGTTGTGTGCAACGTTTTATCCCAAAATCTAGAGACAGGTTCCGTTCAGAGAAAGCATTCTCTGAACGGAACCTGTCTCTTGATATCGAGTCCAGATTCTTTGGACGGTTTAACCGCTGTGAGATGTAAGGCTACAGCCCTCTTCCAGCAGCGCTATGATTTTACTTGCTCTCATTGCTGTTTCTGCCATTATAATAAACACAAAGATATCTGTTGTAAGTCACAATAAGGCAGAATAATGCGACAAACATAAATTCTACTAAAAATAACAAAAAGTTAGTTTAGTTCCCTGTTAACCTTCTAACAACAAACCCGCGAAAAATAAGTAAAAAGTCACACACTAAAAAAGAGATTATTTTGTTAAAAAAACAAACGTTTCGAATTTGCAACTAATATTTTTCATACCCAGACTATTTATTTAGTTCCAGTAACATAGCTTCGATATTAAAACCTCTTTAGATATAAATTATTATTAATTATGTAGAAAAATCAAATCAAAACCGCCTATATATATACATATATATATACATTACCTATTTATGACTTTTATTCGCTTAATTGATCCCAATATATATAAAGTTATAACGGGATCAATTAGGGAAAGCGAAGTTATAACTTTATACCTGTACACAACCCAAACGCACGTTTCATTATTTAGCTTACATTACAAAATTCCTTTCTAATGTTGTAATCAAACATATTTAAAGTTGGCACAATATATCAATTACTTTCGCCGTTTAAAACTTTTAATTAGTTTACATCAATATATTATTGATGACGCCGACATAATTGACTCACTAGCGACATAACCGGAATCTTTATATATTCGCGAGATTAAATACTGCATCGGGTGAATATGTACATATATACAACCTATAGATATTTGTGGCAAGTCTGTATATCCCAGCAATACACATTAAACGTGCATGGTGGGTCAATGTGCATCCCACTAGACGTGGGCAGACCTAACAATAGCACATACATATATGAGGTGTATAAAAAATTGTTTTTAAATAAAACTGCCCGATCATATATATATATATATATATATATATATATATATATATATATATATATATATATATATATATATATATATATCCCCCGCAGAGGTTGTTAGAGACCACAGAGCTCCATCCGCTACCATTCATTGCAGCGAAACGATTCTATTAGTCGCTTTTCGCTCTCATGAGTCTGAGAACGTGACGGATGGCGAACCATGGCGCCCTCATTTTCAACAAATTACATATATTAAATTCGTCTTACTGAATCCCACGAGCCGCAAGTAAGGATGGAGGTCAGCCCCAGCAGAGCCGTGCATGCTGAGGTAAGGCACCATAGTACCCGGGGGAGCCCGATCCGGGACGGTCGGCATGCTTGCGACTAAGCTCGCCCCTAGCCACGCATCCATTGGCACGGCAGACCGTGGATTAGCTGAGAGAAAGGGAAAGGATAGAGAAGAAACGAAAGGGCTGGAAAGGAAATGCGGATTGAGGGGGTGGTTACCAGACTCGGAATAAATATTTATAAATCCATACATAATTATTCCGGTGCCGGAATCGAACCCGCGACCATTGACTCCGCGGGCGACTGAGCCAATCGTCGTATGTAATGTCAATGTAGATTACCAATGTTATTGATTCCCTAGTTGACCCAAGTCAAGTGATTGAAAAATTAAAATGCACATCAATCACGAGCTGAAGAAACAATGCAGTCTGCATTACGATGCCATAGATAATGGCATTCTTTATATCTTCATTGCATACATGCGAGTTTGCTAAATCACCTTGTTATTTACGTATATCACTGCGTGCATACATACAACCTCATGGTAAAAGCCATATTCATCATTGATTACTGAGACTAATCCCAACTGGCAGTTTGAGACTACAGATAAATTGGAAGTAGACATTTTAAGAAAACTTAATAATGTTCTTATTAAAATTAAACTTAGTAAAATTTTATAGAAACATAAATTAAATATATTCCCAACCTTAGCCATCCATACTGTTTTGTAATAAAAAAAAACTTAAGATATTCAAATATTATAAAATAGTTTTTCTTCTTTAAAGTGTGTCAATCTAAAGTGAAATGTCGTCGCAAACCACATTCCATGGTTTTTTTAATAGTTTTTTTACGGAATAAATAATTAAATGATCAAGCAAGAGCTGATAGTAAGCAACCAGTATCGCCCATGGAAATTCGCAATACTAAAGGTACTGTTAGCTGATATGCCAGGCTTTCTATTGTAGCATCTGGCGCTGGTTTTCAGCAAGAATCAACGTGGTCAGATCGCGTACCACAGTGACGATATTGATACGGACACACACATTCATACATATATATACAACTCTCTCTCTCTGAGTCCTAAGTCCCCCTGGTGGGGCATAGGGCAGACACGACGTTTCTCCTTCTCGACATGTCGGAAGCCATTTGCTTCACTTCGCTCCAAGATAAGCCCATTGACTGCACTTCGGCCGTCACAGTACGCCGCCAAGTTTGTTTGGACGCCCACATTTTCTTTTCACCTGCGGATTCCATTCGAGGGCTTGTTTGGGGATATGACTGGCGTGGCGCCGGAGAGTATGCCCTACCCATCTCCATTTTTGTCGACGTATCTGGACATCTATTGGCTCCTCTTTACTGATTCTCCACAGCTCTTTGTTGGGACCATGTTATTCGGCCAATATACTTTTAAGATTCGGCGTAGGCAGCGGTTTATGAATACCTGGAGTTTGCGTACTAGTTCTTTCATACTTTTCTGTCTCACACCCGTACAGCAGAATAGATATATACGACTACTCATACCCATATACACATACAATACGATAAAATTAAAAACAACTAAATGTTAATTAACAATGTAATAAATTCTACCGTACGTACATAAATATTAGCTTTATCTATGTACGGCGTAATACGTTCCCGTGGAGCTATATTAAAACAAAATCTCGCGCACGCATTTTGTACGCGCTGTATAAGATTGTATAAGAATTTGCATTACAGGGCGGTCCCGCGCATCGCGCTGAATCATGGCGTCAGTGGAGTGAATAAACAAAAATTAATTTTGTCATTCACTTCAATTGGGAGGGAAGAAGGTAATAAAGGAAGGGAAAGTAATTGGACAACCGGATCCCAGCAGTCATCAGTGAAGGCCGATATTCTGCAAGGCTGTTGTGCTTCCCTAGTCAATCTGGCCCATTCGTGCTACTATGGCTTTACTGCTTTAAAAAGTGTATAAGTGTATACAGCTTGCGCTATAAGTATAATTTAGAGCTAAGGAGTAAAACATACAAACACCCGAACACGTATTGGGTCATACACGTATACTCTCAAAATATCTCAAAATATCTCACTTTATACGGATATTGCCAGGCCATCGAACTTTGTCATCTGAATTGCATAAGCCATAAAAATCCAACATGATAAATCAGTAAAAATATCAAAATAATTAAATTAAACTTTTCTGTCTGAAAAAAAAACTTATTTCCATTCTCTGTCAAGGTTCCAAATGCCATTCACCATTTGTAACCGAGTACGTATTGAAACAAATATTCAGTTTATGTGGACCGTGTTATGCAAAAAGATTTCAAGCCACAAACTCATTACAATTAAAAACAAATCAAATTTCTAATTTCATCTTATTAAATATTTCAAATTAACAAATCAATAATTTCAAATCAAAGTCATTACAATTAAAAGCGGAAAAGCATTTTTTCTAGTGATATTATTCCTATTATATAATTTTAAAGAGAATCGATTATAATCAAAACTTTTTAATATTTTATTTAAGTTAGAGTTCCGTTGGCCATTTTGTGTGGGTTGGATCATTTTCCACGACAAGGTTCATATTATGCACTTCTTATCTTCCATGATTTTAGCAAACAATATTTGGCGACCTAAATAACAGTGGTAGTGACTATTGCTTTCTTAGTCAAGGTTTGTGAGTCCTATCCCCGCATCTGGGTAAATATTTGTATCAATCAATTAACAGCCTGCGGCAGTCCACTGCTGGACATGGGCCTCCCCCAAGAAGCACCACCTAGCCCGATTATTATCGGATTTTAGCAAAGTAAGTTTTGACTATCCATCATAGAACTATCCAAAGAGAACATTATCATCACTGCATCATTACGATAACAAATTATAGAAACCTGAATAACCACCTACCATTAAATTCGAATTATAATCCAATAATAAAAGTGTTATATAGCCCTAATTAAAACATCACTTCAAAACACGAAACTAGTTTGTTACAAATGTACCTGTTTACTTCGATATTTACAAGGAAATATCTTTAATTCATCAAAAACATTACCTCGCCAATATAACCCCTATATTAGAAGATGGAACGGCGATCTGCGCAGGGTGACCAGCAAAGACTCAAGGCGTGTAGCCTATGTCCAACATAAGTGGACTGCAGAAGACTGACGCTGATACTAACAATGATCATTCAGCGAGAAAACATAGACAGATAGCGTACTTGTTCATTTGCGGCGTAGTCGGTGTCTTCCTCCTGCATTTCCATGGACACAAATTTACAGGTATTCATGCTACAGATGCAACACAAATGAAAGAACTGTAGAATAATTTACTTGACGGTCTCTGGAGTGGAGTGATGTAGGGTACTTTACTTTCCTCATAAATACTCACGCGCAAGCATGCAATGGCGTGTAATATCAATGATGTTGGTATTTATCGACTTTGTCATATGACGAGCCAATGTAAAAGGCTGCACGCGCAACAGCCTTGAACGTGAGTATGTAATTGAAAATGAGTATCTAATTAACTTTGTGTCAAAGCTACCGCTTATATATATATATATATATATATATATATATATATATATATATATATATATATATATATATATATATATATATATATATATATATATATATATATATATATATATATATATATATATATATATATATATATATATATATAATATATATACATACATATATATACACGTTTGTAGGAGAACCGACAATCGTTGGAATAGACGAGTGCTGGAGTGGAGACCGCGACTCGGCAAACGTAGTGTGGGACGCCCTCCTGCTAGATGGAGCGACGATCTGCGCAAGGCGGCTGGCAGAGACTGGATGCGTGTAGCCGAAGATCGGGCTAGGTGGCGCGCCTTGGGTGAGTCCTATGCCCAGCAGTGGACTGCCGCGGGCTTATATTGAATATTGGATATTTAAATATATATATATATATATATATATATATATATATATATATATATATATATATATATATATATATATATATATATATATATATATATATATATATGTGTGTGTATGTATGTTTAACTAACAGGTATTTAATTCGATTCTGGGTACCCCACCAATCCATTTTAGATAAGGGTGGTGGGTTTCAAACTCGAGGTCACGTATCTATCAAATATGACAAGGATACTGCGCCATTTTTCTTTAGTTTTGGAGAACCACAAATACTCTTTCTACGAGTCTTACTAATTTACAAGCATATAACATACAGAAATATGATTATCAGTGATATATATATATATTACTATACAACTATCTCGTCTATAATGGTTGTAGATACCAGTGCATAAATAATGTAGATACCAGTGCATAGGTATAGGATAAGAGCGGGTAATAGAAGTCAGCGGGTAATGGAGGTCATGTACACATCCACAATACCAAACGTTCGAGAACCGCGAATATGCCACAAACAATCTGTGCAGAGCGACTGGCCGACATTGGATGCGTGAAGCAGAAGATCTAGGCGGTGTCCCCTAGGGGAGGCCTATGCACAGCCGTGGACTGCCGCAGGCTGTTAATGATAATTATAAAAGTGTATAGGTATCTGTGCCTGTGCGATTTTCATGATGAATTTATTAATCTTATTAAAAATAATTATTTAAACAAAAATATTTTTTAACATACAATGTTTTAAAATTTACAAAGAATAAAATAACAGTAAAGGTTTTTCGTTTTTAAAATGTTTTAGTTGGACTTGGAGACGTTAAATATTTGAAAAAATATTTCCATAATCCTTTTTGTTTTTTTCGTATTGACATACTACAATAGTATGTTAAAAGTTAAGAGTTTCAAGCCGATTGGAAAACTAGTTGAAAATCTTGATTCATCCGGTGTAATTTAGGTCTATTAATATAAATAAACATATCAACACTTATAATTTTAAATGACACGAAAAGAGATCGAGCTTCGAAACAAAAATATGTGAATCGTTGAAATATTTATTCATGGAATCGATTAATATCCGCTCCGAGATAATTTCCTCTGCACCGTTAGGGTCGTCTCTGACAATATAATATACAATTGTATTGTACAATTGTACACTTGACCTTGAATCGCACAGACAATGATATATGTAGGATAAAAGAGGATAATGTGGGTCAATTAAACAAAAATTCAAAAAAAATTGTATTTCAAAATAATTTTTTTATTGCATCCGCAATTTAATATTGATCTCAATTAATAGATAGATGAAATTGAGGCCGTATTAAAAAAACAGAATTGACTCCCATTGCACCGAGGTGAGGGTAATTGTAATCACTCTGCGGATAATCAGAATCAAACATATTATAAACTAGCTTTTGCCCGCGGCTTCGCTCGCGTGGAATTTGATGTGCCACATTAAGTTTCGATATCATTTTCATCATCGAGATCATTTTAAATAAATATACTTTTTTTACTTAATTTATAATATTATTCACAATTTTGGTCATAGTGGCTTCCACATAAAAGGTAGATATATGCTGTTGCGGACTTTTATTTAGAATATATACTCACTTCAGACACGGAAGAATCATTGGAGTTGATTCTTGGAAAATTTTCCGTTTTACTCTTCTAGAAGCCTCTTTCTGCACCTTAGTCTTCTTTCCTTGTCCCTTACCTTTCCATTTCTTATTTTCTTCCCCCCTTTGTTTTGACTTGTTGAGATTTTGTTAATTTTCTTTATCTACTATCATAGAAATTCCTTGATTGGAGTCGTGGTTAAAATTGTAGCGTGCTGCTCACATTTTTTACACTAACTAACGTCAGCGATAAGGTTGGGCTTATTAACTGATATGTTTTGAAATTAACAATAGGATATATCTATCTTTATTTCTTATCATTTTAGTGCGATAAAATATTTTGTAGTAATTAGACTTGTTACCGTTTAATAAAATATATTACAATATGAAGATAATAAATTATTGATAAGTGAGGAATTGCGTGTGTGATTTATTTATAATATACAAGACGGTTGTATCCGCGCTTTTTTAAAACCAGATTTTTAATATTTTATACAACTGTTATTTATTAATACCATATATATGTAATATGTAAGGGAGGCAAACGAACAAGCGGGTCGCCCCATGGCAAATAATCACCGTCTCCCAAGGACTTCCACAACACAAAGCACAGAAGAAAGGTCAAAATGTGAATAATTTAAGGAGAAGGCAGAAATAAAAAAATGAAGAGGATAGGAGTTGGGTCTACAGCTCACGACGTTCTCTGAACGAAGTTAGTTTTCTGCGAAAGTATAGTACTTGATTCGCAGAACGATCTGAGCAAAAATATTAAAAACTAAAGAGATTTATCATATTAAAGTTTTGTCAAATTTATTGACAGAAAACCTGTAACGCGACTTTACTATGTGCGATACATATTCGAAATAGATATACTGAATAATCCTACTTAATATTATAAATGCGAAAGTTTGTGAGTATGGATGTATGTTTGTTACCCTTTCACGAAAAAACTACTGGACGGATTTGGATAAAACTTTACAATACTATAGGTTATACATCGGAATAACATATAGGCTACAATTTGTAATGACTTCATGTAATTTTGGTCGTAATATAACGATACATGTCAATTAAGTCAGAAAAAATCTGGCCTCTGAGAGCTATCTTGGCGTACGCTACCTAAACCATTGGAGTTACACAAAGATGATGTACCGTAGGATTGTTTTACCTTTTATGTGGAAGCCACTATGACCAAAATTGTGAACCATAAATTGAGTAAAAAATATATATATTTATTTAAATTGATATGTCACGAAACTTAATATGGTAGACCAAATGCCAAACGCGGGCAAAAGCTAGTTATATCATATTTATAGATAAAATTAATTTTTTAATTAAAACTACCAGCATTTTCCTAAAGCACTTCACACGACATAAAAACTCAGAAATTCATTTTCGCAAATTTTTGTCATACTGTTTGTCCTGACTTATTCTGTATATGGCCAGATGTGACGACATAATGGCAGAAATGACGAAGATTAAACTCAAAGTCGGTATTAACTTAATTATTAATTGGTACAGATTATAATAAAAAAATTAATAATTATATTTAAATTTTCAGCGGAGGAGTTCGTGGATAATCTCCTTAAAAAAGAAGCGACTGAACATCCTTCTGACACAAAAAGGCCTGAAAACTTGCACATGGAACTTCCAGAGTGGTACAACGAGAAAGAATTCAATCAGTAAGTTGAAAATTCGCTAACAACGCGTTTTGTTTCCTATCTTTCCATTGTCACAAATGTCATGTCACACTAAAGGCCTAAACATTGTAATGCGGAAATCGAACTTACAAACTTTGGTTCAAATAGCGGCCTATCTTGATCTATCTAGCTGACAAGTAATTAATATTTCATATCCGACATAGGAGTCAGTCTTTTACATTACATATTAAAACAAAACAGGCACCTTACAGTCATTGGCTTTTCTATAATATTAATATTTTTAGTATGTCATTAGCTTAGATGACTACAAAACTCTTTTTTCTTTTTTAACACACAATTTTTTGGTTGGACACATCGTACTTGCCTTTTTAGGAAGTCCTAGACGTGCTCAATGGAGTTAAGGTCGGGGCTCCGCGCTGGCCAGTTCAAACGACGAATACTGACCTTTTGCATATAAGCTCTGCGTCCAGATCCCAACCATCCATGTAAGATCAAAGCATCTATGTAAATGGCATCTTCACTAATTACAGTCAGTCCTCACTATGCAGACATATTTAAGCCACATTGGAGAAGTGTACGCTACTCTAGTTACCTAGTGTCCAAGATAGTCAATTTCTAACAAACTTCGAGCAAGATTGCTCGAATGAAGTTTGTGGTTGGTGCTCACGGAGTAGTTTAGAGGTCCGTGCCGGTCGTCGACTGCGTATATCAGGCGCTTAAAGCTTATTGTGCTCCTCGTACCTCTTTAAGGTTTCTTTTGAAGTCTATGCATGCAACTGCATGCATAGACCACAAAAGAATGATACAAAGCTAATATCGTCATTTGTGGAGCGATGTCGCTGAAATTTGGCAGAAGCTCGAAATGCTCGCGCAGCAAATAGCTTTGAGGGGCTGCCTCAGGCGGGCACAAAAAAACTTGCCAAAACTTAAAAACGGCTTATTCCACCAATTTGAATATATTTTTTTTTCGTCCTAATACATGGAAGGTTTATGAATAAAAAATATAAGAAAAACCTAAAAAAATAACTGGAAAAACGAAAAATTCAAAATTGCCAATTTTGTACTTCTAATTACTATCAATAAATGGCGTTCGTGACGGCTTTATAGTCTAACTGATGTGTATACAAAACTGTTCTTTCTTTTGTGCTAATTATGCTCTCTCGGCATACATAATACTTTTTAAAATAAAAATATTCAATTTATTAATACGACATTACAATATGAGAGCAAATATTAGACTGGCTTTCGTTCTCTCACTTCCAAACTCCTTCATCGCCAGTAATAACTATTTATACGAACCTTCATCGCGATTTGATACGCGAACGCATAGGGAACGAATACACAAACTATATTTTTTATATATTATATAAGAATATTTTATAAACTTTAGAAAGGTTTCCTATAATGATTAATATTGCAGAGCGCGTCGGTTCTACTGGGACAATTGTTTCGGTTTCACGGGGTCTATGCTGCTAGGGCTCGTCGCAGTGTTTGCGGTGCCCTCCATTCTGAAGATACTTGTGAGCACACGCCGCTCTAATTCAGTGTTCACGTCCTACAGGAGATATCTGTCGACACTGTTGCACACGGTGACGTGGTTCGAACACGATCTCAAACCTGGTAGCGTGTAAGTAAAAAAATTTAGTATATATTTATTTGTTAAGAAAAAACTTTCCACTCTTTTTTAAGCACATACCGCGCACGACGGACTGAGATTTAGGCGTAGTTACAGTTGATATATTAATAATTATTAATGGAGTCAGGCGTTACTTTGCGGAAATCCATCACTATGTGGACAGTCAAAAATTTTACTTAGCTAAGATCCGCGACAAGCAAAACAATAACAGAAAATTAATAATGTGTGTTTTCCTGCTGGATGAAGTGGATTTATTTGGAACTTAAACCAAAAACTTACCGAAAATCGGCCATCAATTCTCCACCCACCAACCACTATACACAACACCAAACACACATTACCACTTTTCCATCTTGTATATGACACGTGTTCCGCCCCAACACGAGACATCTTCAGGTATAGTAGACTCTACGGAAGACGAGAAGAAGTTAGTTACTTTCTTTGCTTTCTCCACACTCATCACTCTTCTCCTGCAAGCTCACCAGTTAAGGGTATTCTTGACCTGGTCTTTCTTAAAAACTTCGGCAATTTGGTCAAGGTTTCCTTTCCCTATCGACCCTCCCATCTAACAATGTTATTTAATCCAACAAAGTTATGTATTTTATATTTCTTATCAGATCTTGGCAGTCACTGTACACAGTACGCACCCGGCACGCCCGTGCGAGTCTTGCCTCCAAAGCGAAAGGACTAGGCGTGGTCTCCCAACGCGACATGGCGCTGACGCAATTTGGCTTCGTTGGCTTTTCACTTCTTAAATCTGATCAATTCGGAATAAGTCAAATAAAAGCAAACGACTGGGAATCTTTTAACCACTTTTGGAGGATCATCGGACATATGATTGGATTGGAGGATAGGTAAATATTATCTTTTTTTTAATTATTTTTTGCCTTACTTAGAGATTTTATCCATTGCCATTATCTTACGTCTTCTTATCATCTTTACGTCATCTTATCTTACTACATATAAGAAGTTACGAGAGAAACGCACCGTAGTAGACGATTTAGACGACCTAATCCGATCAGTGGCAAAGTAAACCCTCTCGAAATCAATAGTCGTAGTAGAATTCCTACTTCAGGGTAAATATATTATTGGCTTGCAGGTATTTCTTAAGTCTGTGTCCTATTTGATTAGCAGAACATCCATTGGACTTAATAAATATCCAGCCTTGAACAAGCGTAGTGGGTTAATCTCCATTTACTTAGAAATTTAAAATACCCTGTGGTGGAACATATGTTTAAGACTGCATTAAAAATACATCGTTTAATTTTCTTGCAATCATATATGAATTTAATAATAATGACAAATCGCAATCTTCAGGTACAATATATGCCGAAGAACTGTTGACGAAACTCGTGAAGTATGCCAAATTTTGCAAGACCGCGTGTTCACGCCGTGCTTGGATAACGTGCCGGAGTACTTTGAGCACACGGCCCGCGTCATGTTGGACGGCATGTGGGCCGTCAACCCTACCATCAATACCACCTCCCTGCTCTACTTTACCAGAAGCTTGGTCAATGTCCCAGGATATATCTACACAGAGAGCGAAAGAATTGAGTTGCAAAGACGCTTAAAAGAACACTTAAAGGACAAATCTCCTGATATAGGTGAGTGAAAATTGGAAATGTTTTCTTTTTTCATATTCTTCGTTATCAAGTGTTATCCGATAATTAAAAAAAGTTATCATAGAAGAAGAAGAAGCATAGTAGAATTTTAAATCTAATAGAAGTTCCAATAAAGAGTACGAACGCAATTGGTTAAACCAGCTGTAATCAAAGTGCAATCCGCCGGACTTTTGTGGTTGGCCCATCTGGTGTTACTTTATTTTAAACCATTTTGCATTTCGCGCCCGTAAGGTAAATTAAGAGCACACCGAGTAAATAGTTTTTAAATACATAACACTGCCGCGCCGCGGTGCGCAGTGCTATTATTGGTACGGTAATCTGCCGTAATATACAGCAAATTATACATTTATTTTTTAATTTACAGGAGACGTCTGATTGTATCACAGCAAAACGTTATTTTGGCATTTTCGTAAATACGATAAAATCAAGTGTTTGGATTAGCGTTGTTTTGCATTGAGCGTTTTTAGTTCCGTATTCCATACCTCTATATATAATATATACGTGTCGCTTTGTTTACCAGTTGTGACTTGTTTTGAATGTATTTACATGACATATATTAAAACTGTGGCAAAACCTAAGAAGTCATTACCTATTTTTTTTGTTTTTTTTTGGGGCTCCTATGAAAAAAAAGGTTGAGTACCACTAGTATAAACGATGTGCGAACGCGTAGGGAATGAACACACAATTTTTTTTATGGGATGGGAGGGCAAACGAGCAAGCGTGTCGCCTGATGGAAAGCAATCCATGATGGTGGGGATGAAATTCTACTTAACGGCGAGTTGTGCGGTTGTGGAATTCGGCCGAATTATTCAAAACAGTTCCTCGGAGCACTCCCCATGAAAGAAGCGGTAAAAATACTGAGATATGAGACATCTCTCCGCAGCGCTAGAGAATCAAGCCGATCGGTGAGATCTTGGTCATCGACGATTCGGATCGCACGACTTTGAATGCGATCAAATGGAATAAGTTGATACTGGGGAGCCCCGGCCCGGCCCCCGGAAGTATTCTATGTGTGACCTGACTTGTGCCTTGTACAGTTGGAGGCAATGGCCAGATGTGAAATACTGTCTCGCTCTACTGAGCACACCCAGCTTTTTCGAGGCCAGCTTGGCCTTTTCTTCCAGATGGCCGCAGAACTGGACGTCATGCGATGTCAACGCCAAGGATTCCGATATACGGCTTAAGATTAAGGGGAGTGTCTCCAAAGCGAGGAGATACGACAAAGGGAATTTTTTTGGTAGAAAACGCGCAAACTTGTGTCTTTTTGGGGTTGAATTCGATTAGGTTACTCCTAGGTACAAATATCCATTTTTATATATAAGGTTATTGTTCCAGGTGTGGATTCCTCGAACCTCACATCAAAGCCAGCGATAGAAGGTCTCCCTGAACGTACGCCTCGTCTCCTCTACTTAAGAGACTATGAAACATGGGACGACGTCCCAGAGTACAAGAGAATGCCCCCCTCCGCGAGATATAAGCTAGCAGTCAACAGACTCTTAGTAGCATTCTATTCTACGTATATTGGTAAAATTTACCTAAATCTAAATTTCCGTTTCAGTTTATACCTCATGAGGTATTTCCCATATTTAGCGTTCCTTAAATTCGGCATAAAGGCTTCTTTTGTTAACATTTTCGCGGAAGACCCACTTGACAACACCGATCCTAAACCCAATTCCGAGTACGAAAAACCCCAACCACCAAGGCCGTGGTACAAGGAAATGTATTACACATTAATTTGGTAACTTAGTTTTTTTCTTATGTTGCAATGGAACCTAAAGTATTATGTGTTTACATATAACAAAAAAGTAAGAAACCTCGTTTAATTTCGCATCAACAATCAGTTTCGCGACGTTTTTCTGCGCACATTTGTTTGTGATGAATTATTTTTTTATTTATTCTTTTTTATTAAAAGTTTTTGTTTTATAGTATAAGAAAATTCCAGAAACTCCATTATACCTTTAACTTTAGGTATATTTACTACTACTTTTAATTCATCATTATATTATGGACTAGAAGTATCCACGTCTGGAATAAAGTACGGGGGGGGAGTACGACACAGCATAAGTGGGGGGAGGGTTCCAAAAACGTAAAATTAAGCTTAACGTATTGTATGAACAGCCCCTTAGCCCACCTCCCAAAAACAATAGTAATACCAAAAATCTTTATCTCACTAATTTTGTGTATTTATATCGACGAATATCCTGAATCATATATTTGTTATGTTAGTGTTAAATACTCAAAATTGTTGTATTACTTTTTCTGGTTTATTTGGGGACATTTCGAAACTTTCAAAAAATTTAAAACTTTACATACATACATTTACTTTTAAATAAATAAATATTATAATGTAAGCCTATAATGCCTCGGACGAGAATGGTGGAGTAATGTGCATTTTTTCAGAAATGGGGAGGCATTGCAGTGAGACATAAACGGGCAGTAAAAAAACAAAGTTTAAAGTGTAAAAATAATAAATAAAAATTAATGGCCTACAAGTTTTGGTGATAGTATCGTGAAATAGATCGGAATACCTTTTATATATATATATATATATATATATATATATATATATATATATATATATATATATATATATATATATATATATATATATATATATTCTTGTAATTCCTTATTCATTTATTTACTTATTACACGATCAGTATTCTAATATTATTTAGAAAATTGACACCTAACGAACTTTCATTTATTTTGCATCAAATATTACACATAAACATGTATTTTATTTGATTTAATTTAATTAAATACAGATTATAGATATATAGATATAATTATATAGATATATAATTACTTCAATTAACCATGCAATCAATAAATATATTGTGATTCGAGATTCAAAAAGCGTAAACCTAAAGAAGATAAGTCGTGAAGAATATGTATTATGTTTATTTTGACTTTATTTCCATTCAATTTGTTCTATTGAATTATGTATTTAAAAAATAATGTATATACGCAAACGATATTATAGGCACATAATATAACCTAGAAATAAGTTATTACTAAGTTGGGTTTATAAGATGAAAAGAGGAATGGTTTAATACTTCGCTTGATAATTATATAATAAATAGACGGGGCATTATGTTTAGGTAATGGGAAAAGGAGTGGCGTGATATTATGTACTATATTTATATTTAAAGACATTAGTGAATAGAAATCATATTTTATAGTGGTAGAGCCACACTACAGACGAATACTTTGTCAAGAATGGCATATTTGTAGTGGTAGCATGAATGAGCCGGCTCGCCCGGGGAAGTACCACACTCCCGCCGAAAACCGGCGTCTGGGTGGTAGCTTCGCTACCGCGCTTCGTACGGTAAGCGACTGAGTGCCGGAAGCCCAACACCCTCCGCCTCCCTCTTTCGATTTGTTTCCATTATCAGTCGTTAGGTACCCACAGGAAGAAGATGGCTCTGTTCTACGGCAGAAATGATACAACTAATTTGAAGATGGGGAGTAAATAACTACTCTAATTCAATTCTGATAACTTCTAATCTTTCTCTTTGAACAAACTATAATAAATATGTCTCGATGCCTCTTCGCAGATAAGCGAATCATATTTTTTATTTTAAGAGAATATTTAAAATACTTCAAACATTTCAATTCGAAATAAATGAAATTAATAATTATCGAATAGGAATTGACGAAATGAAACTAATAATAATACAAAACTGTTATTGAGACATTTGTAGAAATATTTAGATTTAAAATATTACAAAATAATATTTTTAAATAAGTTACCTGTTTCATTTATCTTCCTACATATTCCACAACAAAAATGCCGGCAAAAATTCAGTTAATTACTCGCCTTCAATAACTTAAAATGAGAATTTTTAATGGGATAGGAAGGCAAACGAACAAGCGCGTCGCCTGAAAAGCTAACAAAGACTTTCTCTGAAAAAAAAAACAAACAATTTCTCTGTAACAAGAATTTTACGATGGTAAGACCGCTGTTATACATCTGCAACACCAGAGATATTTAAAAGGGTTGCCGGCCTTTGATAAATATGCAGGCGGACTTTTCCCGCCTATTTACATCACTGACGTTTTATTTCATTTTCAGAATCTTATATTATTATCAGTTATATTGTTGTTGGTATCGTGACTTATTAAGCTGACTGAAGGTAGAATACCCACCATTTTATCAAGACGTAACGTCATAAGTTGACAAGTTACATTTTAAGATTTGATATTATCCTATTTCACTTGACACTGGCATAATAGTTATAACTAATTGCCATCAAAGAAAAGAAAAGAAATATTCAGGAGTGTTCTTTTTGTTGTTGTTGTTGTAGGTTCAACCATCGTAAAATAAGATATTTTTTTTTTCTGAAGATATATTTTTCTTTTTTATAGGTCAGCTAAAGAAACTCCGACATTTTAATAGGATTGTTCAATAAAAATTTTACGTGAATAAATTACATTTATTTTATACCATACATTTTGTACAAAGATTGCTGTTAAGTAAATATCGTCAAATATTTATAATTAACAATATATTTAATAATTAACAACTGCATAATATGCTTCGGTATACATTGAGATCCAAGTGTACTTGAGTAGGAGGTTGATCTCAATATGACGAAGGGCTTTAAATCTCCGAATTCTCAACAACAACAACATAGCATTGGACTATGATTTAAGCACTGTTAATATACATACCTTTTTCTTGATAATATTACCAAGAATAAACGCATTACACTCATAGAATTCCCTTTGTTGTAGGTCCGTTTGAAATATTCGATAGAAATAGTGTTATGAAAAAAAATCTTGGGCTTTTAATCTATTTCGTTTAGCAACATTGATTTGTAACAGGTTATCTGTGATATTGTTATTCTCTGTCATATTAGTACAAGGAGTATTAACACTGCTAGTATTTGACGGCTGCGCTGGTGTTGCCAGTTTCTTGTTGACGTAAGGTGTTGCCACAAGAGGCCCTCTCTGCGGCGTGTGTGTCCTTTTGGGTGTAGCCCCATGCGCTAAAATGCCCATGTCGTTTGGAGTTAGCTTTAGTTTTGGTGATAAAAGGTGTTTCACGGCCAATTTCCTTGCCGCTGGTGACATACTAGCTAACCTTTCCGTATTAGAGCGGAAACTGAAAAAATAAACACCGATAAATATAAGTATAATACACATATATAAGTTAAAAAAAAGTGTCATGAATAAAGTTTTCTATTTCTAAATTAAATTTTTGGTAAATATTTACAATTGCGACTTTTGCGAAAAATTTCTCCAACTATTTTTCTGTCAATTACTATTGTTAAAAAAAGGTGTCCAATATAATATTAAGGAGAGAGAAGACTGCCAAACCCATAAAACATCATAAACAACATATATGAAAATCACCTGTTATCATCGATGATCTTCGCTTGTGATTAATCATCGCTAGTGATTAGTAGATTTACATATCAAGAATATCCTAGACCGCTCGGACCTCCTACCTCGAGTCCTACCCACTCATTGTTCTTTTGCACCTTTTTTTCTTATTTTTAATTTTTTTTTATATTCGAAGACTCCCCCCTCCTCGATGTTGCATGAACTTCACTATCGATAAAAAATATTTCATAAAAATTTGAAGCAATTTCTCGCACAGTCAAACCTTGAAGCACCATCTACAACCTCACCCGCATGGGATGCACCCTGCGAATAAATGAACGACGCATCGACGACCAAACGATAGTGGTATAGCAGAAACAAACTAGACCTGAATAACACAAGCCAGTGACGGGCAGCGGCGTTTCCGATGCGAAACGTCCATCTCTGCGATTTCATTAACAAACCGCTTACAGTCGCTTATCACTCAACGAGCGTGCACTCATCGATAGCAACGACGTACAGCGGCGTTGACGCAAAGGAGTTATGACACTATCATACTAATCCCTCACCACAAACTGGGCTTCGTTGCAAGATCTGTGTATAAGACTACATTTCAGCTGTTCTTAATAGATCGATTGCGGAGTTGTATATGTTTATGTTACCTAGGCGTACGTGGGGTGAGGCGCGGCGTGGTGGGACGGCGGCGGCGGGCGACTTGCTCCGCGAGCTGCAACCCGATCCTCTCCCGAGCACCACCCTCCAATATTCGGTACGCTGCGCCTGCGCCGACCCTGGTCAAATAACTATCACATCAAATAATCACATCTTCAAGGTTCAAATCGAAGAAGTAGGAAAAATATTCCATTTTAACTCAAGGAAAGGTGAACAGTCAGATTTTTTACTTGGATAAGATCCGCGACAAGCAAACAAAATTAGAAAAAATAACTATGTGTGTTTTCTAAGAAGAATGTTAATTGATTCACTATTAGTTCTGCGCTCACTGAATGAAACAGAAGCAAAACTTCTACTCAGAAGTGATTCTTCTGCAATAATATGCATACAAGTCAACCCATTCATGCTGAAAACTTTTATAATATATTAGCTAACCCGACAGACGTCCTGTCTTAGCTTTGAATAATCAACTCGAACTTTACTTAATTAAAAAAAGTTATTTCAAAAACAGAGTGTTTATAAATCAAAGGCGCGACTTTCAAAGCGAACTGTCAAACGCATGAATTCAATAGCGTCATATGTCTGAACTGTCAAATGCTCAAAATTTCAATAGTCAAAACATTTTCTGAAATTTTTCATATTTCTTCGCAATTTTCTAAATTTTTTTCCATAAGAACCTTCTACAAAATATTAAGAAACTAATAAAAAAAAAGATGAATGAAATCAGTAAAGTCGTTCTTAAGTTTTGGCGTGACAAAGGAAAATAGGAATTCATATTAATGTATTAATTTATATGTAACTAAGCAATTAAAACTTACGCTGGCAAAGGTGTATCTCCCCCATCGAGTCGAAAAGGTGTGCCTTCTATCTCACCCCATGTCATGAGGGGAGACTCGTCGGGACCAACCCCCGGCCTCGGCGATGGCGTTGCCACGAATGAGTATTGCCCGGGTGACTTCTCTGATGATATGCTCAACCCATCTACTCCAATCTTACCCGTCACAATCGCATCCTTTAAAACAATAATTTTGCTAGTATAATCTAAAATAAAATACGCAATGCGAACAGAACATAAACTAGATGTAGAGCATCATTTGTCTAAGATCAGTCATCGTAAGATTCCTTTGATCATAAAAGAAACAGCGAAAGCTACTCCACAGGCGTCCTCCTTTTTCATTACAGACAATTTTAATACTTACACAGTTTCTTCACAATTATTTTTCTTAAAGAAGAATGGAAATATTTTAATATCATTAACAACACTACAACACTAAAAACAAATACACATATGATTATTCAATCATATGTGTATTTGTTTTTAGGTTGAATATTCCTTGTTCAAAAGTATTATAAATTTACCACTGGACACCCATTTTGAAACAATTATGGATAATACCATTACTAAAAGCAATTTACAAAGACACAACTTCAAATAAGAACAAAAGAGATATAAGTCAATTACAGTGGACCCGCGATACTCCAGACCCTGTCTAATCCTGCATCCCCTGTAATCCAACACACTTATCACTGTTGAATAAACATTTTGACAAATCTTCACTAATATAATGCATGATTTGACAGGTTGTTACTTGTGTGCACCACCATTATTCTTTTTGTAAGTTATAGCACTGATGTTATTATTTTTATAATAAAATATTAGCTCTGATTTGTTCTTTCAATCAATCAAGCCACTGCCTGTAGTAAACCACCACTGGACATAGGCCTCATCCAGTTTCTGGCATCCGCCTTGTGCAAATTGTCGCACCATCTAGGCGGCCTCCACTCCACACTCGTCTGCTCCAACAATTGTTGGATCTCCATGATAATTGGATGTTGTGATGTTTAATTTACTAAATTCCACATTTATACCATTTGTAAACATACTTAAAAACTAACTAACTAAACTAACTTTATCGGTGCAGCAAGCCAAAATAGATCTTGGCCTCCAAACAGATCTCACGCCACCATGCCCTGTCCTGCGCTACAGATTAGAAGGTTGCACAAGTCATCCTCTACCGAGTCCTCCAGGTGTCTGGGGCACCCCACAGGACGTCTTACATAGTTATGTAGTATGATTCATAGTCCAAATAGTGTCTTTGAATTGTAATTTTGCAGCAAGGTACTCTTATTCAAAAAATTCCAGACTACATATAATCAGACAAATTTGATAACCTGTCACCATAGAAAACATTTGACAGGTTACTGCGGGTCCACTGTAATATAAATACTTTCCCATGATTTCAAATATCATACCTGTGTTCTGGCGATAGCACTAATAACTTCTTTGTTCTTAACATAATCGAAGGGTGGAGCATGCAGCCGTGTATTTCGATACTGTAGCTCTGGTTTTGGAGGTGGGGCCTGAGATGATGACCCATCTGGCACATACATTATGTAGTTTTTCGCACGATACTTCCATGTGTCTAACTAGGGACAAATAAGTTTGTTACTAATGCATAAAAAGAATTTGAGAGGATTTGTTATAAGTGTAAAAGTGTTAAGTGTTATAAGTGTTTCTTTTATAATTTTATGTTGTATGTTAACATAATATATATTATAAATAATATGTGGACTATGTGGTTGGTAGCATAACAACTTATTGTTTAGATTGATGTTACTGTTGTCTTGAATAAAATAAAAGAAAATGAGTAAACAGATTAAGGAGGAGCCTTCATTACCAAATTATTGTCGTCATCTCCATCTTCAAAACATGTGGACCATGAAGTTTTAAAAAACTTTAGAGACTATTTTTAAAATTTTAACTCTTGCTTAATTAGTTAAGCAAGAATTTAAATTGATCCAGTTTTGAATATATAAATGTAGAAATACTCACTTCCTGTGGTCTTTCTCTCTGATCAGCCTGCTCCTCCACCGAAGGCAAAGCTAGTGCTTCATCAGCTAACAGGGCAGATGTGTGCTCGGCATTGAATTGTGTTGCCAGGCGTGTAGAGCGTTTCTTATTCTCCATTGAAATCACACGCTCATAGCTAGCATTGTCTTCACTTGTGTGCTTTGCCAAAAACGAGTCTAAGATAAATTAAAAATTGTAAGTAGTATACAGTTGAATAATGTGAATATTTAAATAACTGGATTTTATTTATATTATTTAAAACAATATTGCAGACCCGTTATCCATATTTATGTATCCACACAGTAACAACAGTTCTAGTCGACAACTATGCACACTTACGCCACTATGCATACTTACCCAATGTGTGGTTGTCTGTTATATCATTAAGTTTACTTTTTGCAACTTCAATGTCAGGTTCTTTGTCTTGTGAAATGGGAACTGCAGGAGATAAGGGTCGCTCACCCCTTGGTGTATCGAAAGTGGCTGGTGAATTATCTAGAAATAGTGTTTAATGAAATGTATTAACAGATAAATAGAACATTTTAAAATATTACAAAGAAATAATCTTAAACTATAGTTTTTATTTAATTTATAATAAATATTTATACATAAATGGACTTATAAGATATTAGCAATCCTTACAGCAGTCTTCAAAAACTTATAGCATAATTTGCACTAAAAAGATATGGAAGAAGACTAAAACAATTGTCAATCATTATAAATGTATAACACATTAATCTAGTATTAGATTGTTTGACTCACAAGGTTCTGTGGGAGGTCTATTACCACTGTACTTTCTTGTAAGTTCTTGAAGTCTTGCATAATCCTTGTTTTCTGTAGCTTCTAAGTAATCATTTTGTGCCTTTAATTTCTCCAAATCAGGAAAGAAGTCTCGCTGAATTATTTTTGCAATACCCTGTTGAAAATTTTACAATTATTAACATTTACTATGCTAATATTTTCAATAAGGTTGAATGTTATTTTTAATAACATAATTAAAATCAGTAAAGAGAGATAGATCACAGAGGGTAATTGGTGAATTTTCCTTAACCACAGAGCCATCGAATAATTTATTTTGACCAATTCCATAATTTTGATATAATAATTAACTTCTTTGACAGTAAAATATCTTCAAGCATCTTTCTACACTAAAGCAAATTGTAGATAAAAGTTTTAGAGAAGGATAAATAAATGGCAACTTGCACAGTTATATGTAACACTATCCAAAAATATTTAAAATAACAACGTGTCTTTAACTTGTTTCTATGACAATCCACATTTTTATAACTATAAATCTATTAAATGGAAAGTTACCTCAACATATTGTTCTTCATCTAGTACCTGGACTTTCTTTTGCAATTTCTTTTTAGGTACTTTCGGAACTTTAAAAACAAAACTTTCCGTTTTCAATAGTCCAAAATTCGTTAAAGCTGCTTCACCAGGTCTTTTAGTTTCTTCAGCCATTATCAAGTTAACACATGTATGAGATAAATTGCAATTGTGAGTATCTTTGGTATAAAAATAATTCTGTATATAATAATCGCGCATCAAAAGAACAGCAACACAAAATGTTTTAAAGTTTGACATTTGTATGAAGGTTATTTTTAATACAAAGATCATTATATCTTTATGCCAAATAAGAAATCAAGGTTTCAAATTTTTCTAAATAAATAGCCTTTTAATTATGTAGTTACTTCAGAACATTTTATTAAAAATGATATATTTATTTTACTATTTATTAAATATTGACTATGCACCGAGGTCTCAAATATTCAGCAATATTCACTTGAACTTTCAATTTTTCGTACAAATCAAGGTAGTTTGCAATGTTTTTTTTTTACAACTTATACATATTGCACTGCTGGGCACAAGCCTCATTCTGGAGGAACAGACATGAACCCACCCCGCTTGTCCCACGCGGATTGGTCCAATACGAGGATCGAACCTATGACTATTTATTTCCTATTCAGCAGTTTTCCTGTTTGTATATAGACTTAATATTATTTTCAACAATAATACGTTTTTAAATTAAGTACAAATTTCTGTTATCCTATAGCGAACCAAATATAATAAAGCTCAGAATAAAGCCTTGGTTATATAACCATCATCCAGTGTTCAAAACTAGCCAGTAAATTAAAAGAATGCAGCACATGCAAGAGTGGTAGACTCTAGATGTAGTTGATAGTTAAGCCCGAATTCGTTGTAATATAATACCATAGAATAATAACACCCATTAAAATAATATTGTTTTTAAATAAATAAAATATCGAGCCTACTTTCCAAATACAGGCTGGTGCCATACCAGCCTGTATTTATTCTAAGCTATATTATATTGTATTCTATTATATGGGATAAATAAATAAAATAAGGAATTCACACTTGACATCCATACTTTATAATAACACATACTTTTACAAAAGTACTGTACACTACATTTTAAAAAAGTATACTTTTTATTTTTGCATAAAAAAAGTACGCAAAAATATTTTTTCCAATTTTAACTCTTAGGGGGCTTAAAAGGGAGTTGGGTAGAAAGTTAGAGAAGTTTTTTCTGTAATGCATCTGAAGTGGCGAGAATAGAGGAATAAATTCTCAATAAATATAATAAATAACGAATTATTTATTTAAATTTGAATATGTCCTGTGAAGATAAGAAAAATATTAGTGTATGCTAATAATACCCAAAAATATGCATTTAAAAGAATAAAAAGATATGTTTTTACTATAATTTTTCTATCTCCAAAAAAACTAATTGAGAGTCATAAATTTTTACAGAACGATTAAAACAAATTATTTTGATATGAAATTAACATCTGATTTATTTGTAATACATTATTATACAAATATTAAAATGTAATTGTAAACTTAATTAACTTTTTTGATTTTCTTATTAATTTGTCCATTTGTTAACCCATTAACATGGGCATGTTTCCTCTTGTTAGTGATATTTTTTACAGATTTAACTCCACTGTTCAGTGAGATTTCACTACCATTATTTTTAGCTTTAACTTTAGCAGTGTTTTTTAATAAAACTAAAATATTTTGAAGGGACTCAAAATCTAGACTTGTTTTAATATGACAACTTTCATGATATGCTCTCATTGTGTTTGTCAACTTTCTTAATGCTGTAATAAAATTAATTTTAACTTCAAAATGTTCATCATCATTTATACCCATTAACCTGTCCTTAAAATTAGTCTCAAGATAAGTTAATTTATCTATCATTTTTTCTGATGTAGGTTTGTATCTATTTAAAGATCGATAAAATCCTGTTACTAATTCTATGGCCTCATTTCGACGAAAATGTCTAACGCTCTTGTTGAAAATGTTTTCAATGATTATAGGAATTAAGTCAAGAGTACCATCCCACTCTGTTTGCAAAACGCTATGAAAAAATATTATGGGTAGAAAACAATTTCTATTATGAAAATAGCTATTTAATGCATCTTTGAAAATTTCTACAAGAGGTGACATATGATCCTTTTTTTCAGGTGAACCCATCTTCTTAGAAGGTACTTTTTGAGAACAATGAATTATAAATGTAGCAAAGTATGTAATAACATCACCTAAGGCTTGAAACATAAAGTGGGAACGAGAGCCTTTATCTACAACAGATTTTAGATAATCACAAAGGATTTCCTCATCAATATCTTGCACAGAAGAAAATTTTCTGATTTTACTTAATATTTTTATAGTTTTCCTTATCCTTTTTTCCAGATCAATGAATTGATTATCTTGAATGCAAAATTCAAGACATTTTGACAAAGGAGCTATTAAACTAAGACAAATATCCATAGCTGGGTCTTTTTCCAAATATATGTCTATTAAATCTAAAACTCTTACTCTAAAATCAGATAATGCCTTTTTGTCTTTACGATCTCTTTTTAATTTCTTATTCTTCCCTTGATGAAATTGCCTAAAGGCATCAGCTAATGCATCATCTAGTTTTTTACCTTCTTCTTCATTTATTGTATCAGCATCAATACTTTCTGAATCAGTATCAAGTGCAGCAGCTCCTAAAGCATTCTGAACAGCCATTCTTAATTGATCTGGTGTTTTCATATCAACATCATCATCGTCATCTGCTTCACTATCATTGTCATCACTTTCATCATTCCCTATGTGACCATTAACACCCTTATCCGTCATATCTTCATTGCTCGAATTCTCACTATGATCATCTTGCTCATCATTATCAGCTTCTGATTCGCTATCATTTGTAAGTGGATTGGCTTCACTGTCTGGATCAAGTACTGAAACAATTTGACCAACTGAAGATGGCGTCAAATACTCCCAAAGCAATCTGAATACGCACTGAACAACAGAACGTAAAACACTTGACTCAACTGACAAAATAGACAATAATACTTCCACTAACACCTCTACCCACTCAGGTTCCTCTGTTGATTTTCTTTGCATTTTCCCATTTTCTTTTCTATAATGTTCATAACAACTTTTTAATTCCTTAATAGAACTTCTGGCAATTTTGACATGTGTCGGCTCCGAGAATAAGAACAAACCCAGTTGATACAGCAAAATTAAAAATACATTGTCAACTTTAGATTTTGAAGTCACTTTTTCGATTTGTTCACACATTTGGGTAAGCATTTCCCAACATTCCATGTTCTCTTCAGTGAATTGCTTTTCTAATTTCACTCTTACTTGTTTCTTTTTCATGATTGCTGATATAAAATTGCTTAGTGACGAAAGTACAAGGACTAAGTTGTCTATGTTCGAGAAACGAGATGAGAAACAGCGATAAAAACAAGTTTTGATGGACCCTAAAAATAAAAAAATCATTAATGTAAAAAGTAACAAAATTTTATAAGCAAAAACACAGAACTAAGATAAAATTCACCTGCTAATTCACTGCTGACTGCTACATTCTCATCTCCACCAATTTTGAAAAAACCAAAGCACATTAATATTTTCATGTAGGAGATTTTAAAATCTGTATCATCTTTAACAACTTCATGACTCACCAAATAAGAAATAATTTCTGCAGCCTTTACTCTCTCTATGTTATACCAATTTCTTTCAACATCAACTTTTAAAACTTTTTTTGAGGTATTTAGTAATACATGTTTAAGCAGTTTCGCTATTTTTTTCACAGCATCAGCATCTAAATCTGCAATGATTGATTTTATAACAGTGGTTCCAGTGATTTCTGTAAAGTTTATTTCCCCAGGATAAAACAATAATTTTTTTAACGTTTCTACTCTGATTTTATTATCAACTTTGTTTGATTTCATTGCTTTGGCTAATGCATTAAGAAGCTCCTTTTGTTTTTTGATCATAATTTTATGATCATCTTCATCATCTCTTTTATTTCGTATCTTACTAGCTGTTTGAAGTCCTTTAAACCAGTCCATGAATAGCTTGAAAAAGTTTGGACTAATCAAATCAGGTATCACTTGGAAATTGTCTTGTAAATTATGAAGAATAGTAGTAAGTAAATTTATAGAGACAAGCTCTCTATTCCTATTATGTTTGACAAGTTGTTTATCTATACCACATACCCAAAATTTTACTAGGTGTGGGGAGTTGGCAATGTTTGCACCAATTTCTTTATATATGGGATGACTAACTGAATTAAAGTCAACACCAGCCTGTAAAAAGTAATATTCAGAACTTGGAATCAAATTATAGATCAAAATATAACAAAACAATAAAACAGGAAATGTTACCATTAGTTTGTCACAAATAACATCAAGGTTATCTTCACACAGAATTTCTGTAACTCCCAACAATTTTCTAAGTTTGACTTTATGAGGAAATTTCACACTCACAACAAGAAGAAAATGGAGAGAATCTAAATTGTGATCCTTTATATCTTTCTTAAAATGTTGTTTTATGTTTAACCATATAATTCCTGCAAACTGATCTTCATCAAGCTTAAAATAAAAAAAAAATACAAGTTTTAATCACAATCTGTAATAATTAATAAATAAATATAGTTGTTCAGTCCACTTCTGGACATCTAATTCATGAGCCTCCCTCAAATTTCGAAATTGCAGAATGTTATTTTATTACTCACTTGTTCTCTTAGTCTTGTTATATAGACATAGGAATAAATGAGGAGGTTTTCGGTAACCAAAAGAATATGATAAAAAAAAATTTAATAAGAAAAAACAAACAAAGATTTAGCTAAGTTTTGTGCTAAAGTAAAGACAATATGGTAAATTTGGCACATATTAGCAAGTATTTCAGTTTCTGAGTAGTAACATTGCTTTTGCATTTTGTTCAGAAACAATGCAGCAGTGATTATTTCTCATAAGGTAACCAACCTATTTCTTTATCTTCTTTAGTAAAAATAAAAATCACCAATGTTTTATTTGAGTATAGATACCAAAAATTAACTTACAACTTTAACAAAATCTAACAATAAGAGAAATGCAACTGAAGTTAAATAAGATTTTTTGTTGCTTGCTGATATAAGAGACTCCAATATTTGCTTTTGTTCCTCTTCAGTGCAGTTTAAGAAGCGGCCTGAACGGAATAGTGCACTACATACTAAAATTTGCCCCAATGCAACATCCCCTACTTCCTGAAATTAAAAAAATTAACTTCTCTAATCTCTAATTGTAATTACACGTTAAAAATAAGTAAAATAAGTGTCTTATTTAATAAGAAGAAGAATAAGCAAAATATGTTTTGATTATTTTAGTTATCTATACTTAGATGTATATACTAACTATTTTTTTGCCCATGACTTCGCTCGGGTGGAATTTTATTTATGATTCACAATTTAGGTCATAGTGGCTAAGGCATAAAAAGTAGATTTATGCTGTCGCGAACTTTTATTTAGAACTATTCAACACAAACAATCCTATGGTACATCATCTTTGTGTAACTCTAATGGTTTAGGCAGTGTACGCCAAATTAGCTCTCAGAGGTCAGATTTTTTCTGACTTTATTGACATGTATTGTTATATTACAACCAAAATTACATTAAATCATTACAAATTGTAGCCTATATGTTATTCCTAGTAGTTTTTTCATGAAAGAGTAACAAACATACATCTATACTCACAAACTTTTGCATTTATAATATTAGGATAGTAGGACTACATCTATATTTCATTAAAAAAGTAATTTTGAAAAATTTAACTTTTAGCCCTTTGCAAACTAGAGTGACTCATATAGTTATCATTTTATATCATTTTAAGTATAATCATTTTATGTATAATCATTTTAAGTTAGAGGTAAGAAATTCACCAAAAGCACTATGAAACACTTTGACTTGCTGGTTAGTCCATGTGAAAATTGTCTCAAATACAAAGGGTTAAGATTTAGTAAAAATGGAGAATACATACAATGGTAGGATCAATTACAACCTTAAATCATACACTTACCTTAGCCAATTAAACTATTTCAGTTATGAAATGCATTTATTTTGCTTCGATTTTAACATATTTCTAAAGGTTTTTACAGGTTTCATATAAATAATTAGAGCACAACATTTTGCACTAAGTCAATAAATTAGGTTCTCTAATTATAATTTTAATACATGTTTAAAGTTAGAAAAAAAATTAAAAATACTTACACTTTTTGATGAACCACTTGCATGAAGTTCCTTTTTTACTAATTCGAATATCTGTGCTATAGAGATTTGATCAAATTTATTTAATAAGGTAACAAGGGTAGCAAAATATCCTATTCGCATATCAGGGATATTGGCACCTAAACTTCTAATTAATCGTTTGAGAACATACTGTACATCTTTATCATCCTGAAATAAATTCAATATAAAGTTTTTACTAGCTCAAAAAACCACGTTTTCTAGAATTACGCACGTATCATTTAATGAAACCTAATGAATCACTACATCAATTATATTACAAAAAACATTCTTATATTGATTTTAATATGTAACCTAAAAATACAAACTAACCTCATTGTGTAAGCCTGATATAATTTTAACACCACCATTAAGTTTCACGTCGTCTTTTGGTGATTTTAATAAGTCAAAAGCATCTAATATAGATGGAGTCACCTCTTTTAATAATGAAGGTTTCGTTTCGTCTTTCATTTTAATTTACTGACCATTTCTCAACATAAATAATTACACATGAATCAATTAAAGAAAAATTAAAAAACAATTCAATCCGGAGAATAGCACCCCCATGTGACAGTGACAGTAGCAAATCATATAGACAGTCTATATAAAACTAAGAGCTTGAGCATGAGTGTCCAACTTGATTAAACCTAACGTCTAGCGTTTATTAAGTACACTCTATGCAATTAAACAATTATATAATTAGTATATTTATTCATTAAAGTGACATTGTGTCGTATTAAAAATTTTAAATTTGTATATTTATATTAAGTATAGCAAGTAAATAATATATGTAAATCATAAATATGGCACAGAAGGAACTGTCTGCCGTAGTACAGGGTTCGCCCTAGTTCGGCAGGCAGTGAAACAAATTGTAAACTTATCAATGAATAATAAATATATATTATTATTATTTAAGTTCTTAGTATTTATATTAAAAATATTTTTTCTTTCCCTTGCCACAATCGATTGAAGTAATACCTGCGATCGATATATTGGCTAACCTTAAGCTACAGTCTGGTCAAGTGTAGTAAAATCAACGTTTTTAAATTAACGATAACACTGTGTGTAGAGAAGTTTCTGCCCAAGCCTGTTTTCACATTTTGTATTAGTACGTTTTCTCTTCGTAATTTTAATGTAACTTAATTATAAGTAACTGAAAGTTTTCCTTTAAGATTATCTTTAAACTTTTTTGATTTACATACATTGCGGCATTATAAAAAGATTTAAGAAAAATACAAAAAAGGTACCTGGATACCTGCGAAGTTTCTTTCGCAGTTTTTTCTCCGTCCAGATAAAACTCATTATGAAATTGTGATAAAAGCTTAACTATTGTCCAACTGACGTTTAACAAATTAAATGTGATTTAATATATCGAAAAATATAAAAAAGTTGGATTAAGGACGCGTTTTGGCCGCCTACAATAAAGGTTAAGGCCCAAAGAGGCAAAGTATGCGACCTATAGAAGACTAATATGCGTGAGAGCTAGAGATAATTCTAAATTCGATTATCAGTAAAGTACAATCCAATATTAATTAAACGGACATCGATATTGCAATGACTAAAGCATAGACATATTAATAGTAGGTCCTAGTGATATGTTTGTGAACTAAAACCTCTGCATCCAACTCCAAGCCAATAAAATTATCGATTATTTGTCTTAAAAGATTAATCACGATTAATCGAGCTAATATTCAAAACCTATATTATGGTCAATGATTTACATTCAATATGTAGCTTTAATTTCTAGAATAGCTTTGAAGATAAATATTTAAATTCTATTGAGTGATATGCTTCAATTATAATTTATGATAATAGTCCTTTCTAAGAATAATTTTTTCATCATATTATCTGAGATATTGCTTAATTGTTATTAAAAAAATTCAATGAATCAAATGGCTTTTTTTTTGTAAAATTCGCGCAATAAGTGGCCGCATCCAGATATTGATGCGCGCGCAATTAGTAGTCCATGTTTCTAAACATGGCAGGTCGTAGTGGTTTTGACGATGGTAATTCCAGGTATTTAATTTTAGAAATACGCTGTATTATATTTTATTTCTTTTATTTAATATCTGATAACTTGATACACTGCATTAAATTAATATTTGAACACTAATTCCGAGAGAACTCATAAACTTATGTTTTTTCCTTACTTCGTGATAACATATACAAATGAGGTATTTAACAAAGCTTGTGAATTAAAATCACTTATTTTATTGATATGCGTTTTCGTTTATTGATATTTTAAGAAGCACTGACTTAAATAGTGAGTGTGACAATATTTATAGGTTATAAATACCACGGTTATCATTATGTGTACCTACAGGGATTTTGGAGGTGGCAGGAGGAATGTCGGGCGTCCCCTTCCTACCGAACCACCATATAAGGCCTATGTCGGGAATTTACCCTCTGGTATTATTCAAGGCGATATAAATCGAATCTTTCCTGTAAGTATTTTCTGTTTATTATTCATGTTGCATTCCATTTAATTCATGATTACACTTACTATTTTTTTAAATATCCACAAAATATCTTAATTTTAATGATTACCTAATTCTATTCTCAACAAATTATGATTGGCTTTATAACATCTTATCTTGTTTGTTAAATTTTCAATGTCTTGGTTGTTGATTTTATATCTATCATTTTTAGTTGATAGGTAACAGTTAACTAGCATAATATAAATTCTTACGCTTAGATACTAGGCTTATATATTATAATTAATTTTATTTCATTTTATTCATAATTTTTTTAAACATTTTACACTTGTAGCCCCCACACTGGGGTTCCATGTGTAGTTTAACATATAAAAATACAAAAGTCTAGGACAAATACCCACACTTGGAATAAATATATAGTCAGAACTAAAAGTTATTTGGAGTAGTTGAAGTATAATTGTTGCATGTCCTCTTCCATTTTCCTTCGTATTCCTCTGCATTCTTTGGTGGCTTATTCACTGTGCATGCAGTGCACTTGTGGAACTCTCTCCCACATACTATACGTGATAGCCTCTCACTGGATGTATTTAAGAGAGGAATTAAAGAACATTTCCTTTCAGTATAAAATATTTATGTATGTATATATTTATGTGTATATTATATATATGTATCCTCTTATTTATATAGTATTATATTATATATTATTAGTATTTATATGTTTATATAGTATGTATTGTTATGTATATTATTATTATATTTTGTTGTTGTACACTTATTTCTATCCTCACAGCTTATCTTATTTCTCTTTCGCTCCTAGGTTTGCTGGAAGAAAATTCAATTTTGAGTTAAGCTCGCCTTTGTACATCTTCTTTCCTTTTAATTCTTGTATGTTGTGTTTTATGTGTACAATAAAGTATTAAATAAAATATAAACTGACTAACTGATATCATAACTCATATTTATAATATATCTTCACCATCAATACAGCCGTAAGAGTACATTGATGTTCATTGATTTTCCTAAAAATTGAGGGAATGAATGCTGCCATAATCCACTTGCATGGCAGGTTAATTTAGGATTGCAGAATAGCTTTTATTACTAGTTAGGTATAACTGCTCATCTTCTTGTATACTTTTATCTTGCACTTGCAACTCTATTTGCCTGTCACTAGTATGTTACAATTTATGACTATACTTGTTTTGTACATACCCATATTTGATTTATAGTAAAAAGCTCCACATATGAATAAATGTATTATAATTTTAACATGTTATATAGTGTGGCTGGTAGATCACAACCATTGATCCATTAAAAAAAAATTAATAATCTTCTGAAATTAAAAATAATATAATAATTGAATCAATGATTCAATGTTTAGTTTATAAAGAAGTAATAATGTATATAGTGGATTGTACATAGTCTAATTAGTTTACACAATTATTTATTTTATTTCAGGATCTATCAATTAAAAATGTGCGGTTGGTTATGGATAAAGAAACAGACAAATTCAAGGGATTTTGCTATGTGGAATTTGAATTTCTTGAGGATTTGATTAAAGCTATTGAAATGAATGGTGTCCTAAATGTAGATGGTAATTTCGTTAAAATTGATGTGGCTGAAGAAAAGAGAAGTGACAGGTCAGGTCTAATCATGGTATTTATTTTTAAAGAGTTTTATTTAGTCTGATCACATATATGTGTTTGTCTCAAATCCTATGACAGTTTTTTCAACTACTTTTACTAAACCATTTTTATGAAACATTGTACACACATCGAGTTTCCATGATAATACATTATGATAATTTCAACTTGGTACGGGTCTGTCAGGAGATGAACCGTGGACAACTCTTTTTACTGTTACTAGTAAACCCCTCGAATTTGGGCTCATTTAATTGGTTTTGATGAGTCCCATCATCATCATCAACAGCCTGCAGCAGTCCACTGCACATAGCTGTCCCACACGAAGTGCCACCTAGCCCGATCTTCAGCTTCATACATCCAGTTTCTACCAGCCCATACAATTAAGTATCTGTGCTATCTATCTCCCTCTCAATTCAAGCTATGAATGTGTGGCAAAACTAATTTTTAATGGTTAGTAAAATGCAAGTTGAGATTTTGATGTACAAACATCATATCCATACAGCCATAATGTTCTATGGCTGGACAATGACCTCTCTAAATTCATTGATGTTGTGTTTGTCTACTGGGTTTACTCGGAGATTGAGGATAGATAGGTTTTTATTACTCAGCATTACATTTCTGATATTTTCTCTGATAGTTTCCTTGTATGATATCAATGGTAAGAAATGTGGTAGCGCTATTCTATATAATAAAAAAAATGAGTGTGAAATAAAAGAAGACATTCCTAATTTTGAATGAGTTTAGAAAGCACATGACGTCAAAAGAACATTCTCCTTATGGTTGTAAGAGATTTGGTGGAATTCTATATTATTTGGCTATTTTTCGCTGGCATCCGGCTAATGGAAAATGAACTTCAATATAATGCAGCATTGCTGTTTGTAAATGGGTAATAATAATTTTACAGGGGTGGTGGTTTCGATCGTGGACGCCGTGACGGTGGCCGCGATGGTGGACGTGATGGTGGGCGTGGTGGTGGCTTCAGGAGAGACGGGCCGGGAGGCGGCGGTCGTGGTACGTACGACCACTTCGATGGGCCCGACCGCAGAGGACCAAGGCACCAGGGTGGAGGTTTCATACATGGTAACACAGCTAACACATCATTCCCCCACAAAGGGTAGACTTCTTAATTGCTACAATTTATTAAAAGTAAACAACATTTATATAGAGTTTTGGGATGTAAGTTGTATATAGATAGATATATTCTTTATTTTACACCAAAAACAAAGTTATACAATTATTGATTGTAATAATTATATATAAATGGTGTTCTTATCGCTAATAGCGATTTCTTCCAGATAATCATAGGATGGACATAGCGTTAAAAATTTATTTGGTATAGGTTGGTGATACATTATTCATATATCAGGATGAAAGAAAAAAAATATTAATATACAAAGTTATTTATTAATATATAAAGTTAGCTATAAACAAAAATATAAATATGAGTTAACTGTAAATTATAAAGAAATAAATAAAAAGATATTTATAAAGATAGTGATTTTTGTAGTATGGTTGCAAACTTTATGTATCATAAGCTTTGCAGATTTCATATAAAACATAATATAATAAGCATTTACACCTATTGAATCTATCTAATAAGCATATGCAATTGGCGAATTTTTATATTTATTTTATTGATATTTTAAATAAGAGAAAGTAATTTGAAACATAAAATAATACCTGTTATAATATATAATGTATACAATACCAAATAATAATACTGTTAACTACACATACAAACAAAAGTTACAGTGTAATACAGAAAGAATGCATAAATACTGAATTAACTAGTTTAGTAATCTTATTTTAGCTATTAGGCTTGGCAAATTTAAATTAATATATTAATAATCAGATTTTATTAATAATCTTTGGCAGACCTATCCCGTGGAAAAAGACTGTCAAATATTTAGGCGTCACCCTCGACAATCACCTGAATTTTACTAAACACATTCAAAACGCTCGATCCAAAGCGGCCTTCGTCTTAGGTCGTCTTCACCCTTTAATTAACGCCCGCAGCAAACTGTCCCTCAGACACAAGCTGCTTCTTTACAAAACATGCGTCCGGCCAATCATTTCCTACGCAAGTGTCGCCTTCGCGCACGTGCATAAAAGAAAAATAAATAAACTTCAAGTGATACAAAATCGCTTCATTCGTCGAGCCACCGGTGCTCAGTGGTTCCAGCGCAATATTGACCTCCACTGCGACCTTAACTTGCCGAGCGTCAAACAACACTTTAAAACACTCTCTAAGAAACATTTTGAGAGATCCGAATCCCATCCGAATCCACTGGTGGTACAATCGGTAAATTATTCACCCGATTTAAACGCGCGCCCGAAAAGACGACGCCCACGTAACGTGTTACACGATCCGGACGACGAAACAGCGTCGTTCGGATCCACTCACGACACCAACACTCACACGCACCCCGGCCCTAGCCGAGCACGTAGAGTAGGGAACACTTCTACACCGGCCGCTTACACGAGATTCTCTCACGTACCCGGTCGGTTTTCACCCCCTAGACCTTAGGGTCTATGGGACTAATAGGGACTATAGTTACTAAAGTTCAACCTCCCCTACATGTTTAACGTAGAATCATGACGAGTTTAAAATCAGCACACACACATATGTGTACCTCCGACACGGCATCAGGCCGATGGAGTCTGCGATTTGCGCAGATTCCCAATTATATTTTACTAGCCCGCGGGCTTTCAGCCCGCGGGCCCTGAAATCGATAAAGCTGTTAAAGCCAATAGGCTACCAGCATTAACATCTTCGAATCAATAATAATCAGATCCAATTTCTTAAAATTAAAAATCTATAACAAAAATGTTTGGAGTAAAACATAGAAGATAATTTTATTATAAAAAAAATTATAGTATGAGTATTTAAAATTAAAACTATGAATATATTTTATTACAAAAACTTTCCCAAAACTCAACTTTTGTACCAGGCACTATATTAAAGTGTGTTTCTTGTTAAGACATTAGAAGAGAGATAGATAGGGGGTATTTAAAGAACTGTATTTATTTTCCTTTTAAGCTAAGGAAGGAAGTTAAGGTTAATTTTGAAAAAAAAAACTTTAGTACCCTTAAAGTACAACTTCTTTTTTTTTGTGATCATGTCACCCTCTGTGATGGTAAACGCCAATAAAATCGAACACTTGTTCACAAACTACTTTACTGGTATTGGCGTTTTGAAGCGAAATGTAAAATACATGAATACATATTAAAGTACTTAAAGAAATTATTTGATTTTATTTTTAGCTATATTAGATACATATGCATTATTTCAAATACTTTCCCAAAAATAGTCAACATCTCTATTTGTGATTTTAATGAGTATCGGTATTTTGAAATTACATATATTAGCTATTGTTGGTGTTGAAAGTACTGTACTTAACTCCATAAACGCAATTATATATTGACAAAAAAACTCTTAGTTCATAATGCAATAAATCACAAGAAGCACATTTTAATAATAAATATAAATTTGAAGTCATCCTTTTGTGTTTTCATCAGGCCTTTATTAACTTGAGCTGCAACAAATAGTCAAAGGTTACTGTCTAAAAATATTCAATTATGCGTGCGTAATTTGTATCATTTTTTATGTTTATTGCGCCATTATTCCTATCCTTACCTTACGGCAGGCAAATATATCTCCCATCATTCCCATCCTTACCTTATGGTAGGCAAATTTATCTCCAGTGCCATATACAGCAATAAGTATTATAGATGTTCATTGTTATTGAATATTATGGTCTGGATACCTAAATCTTTTCCCCATTCTATATTTCCGTCTTCTCCCATCATTCCCATTCTTACGGTAGGCAAATTTATCTCCAGTGTCATATATAGCAATTAGTATTATAGATGTCCATTGTTCATCGAAAATTATGTGTCATCGAGTGACTCACATTGGTCATCATAACAACGGAAAGAAATAGGCGACTGCCTTCGTCTTTCTTAAAAAACTTATTATTATTTTAAAAAAATATACATACATACATATCGTCACGCCTGTCTCCCGTAGGTGTTGGCAGAGATCACAGATCTCCATCTGCTACGATCTCGGCATACTTCCCTTGCTTGCTCCACACTCATTATTCTCTTCATGCAAGCTCGCCGGTTAAGGGTACTCTTGACCTGGCCTTTCTTAAAACCTTTCGCAATTTAGTCATGGTATGTCCCCTACCGACTGTGCCATCCACATTCGCAACGTAAATATCTCTATATGCTCAAAGCGTCTAAGCACCCCTTTCTCAACTTTTGTCACAACACCTATTACACCACATCACTCTCTTATATCTTCTTTTCTTATTCTATCATTCAAAGTTATACCACACATACTTCTTAATGCCCTCATTTTCACCGCATTCAGTCTGCTTTCATGACTATTCTGCCAAACCCAACGTTCACTACCTGATATACGGTAGAGTCGAACAAGCACCCCCTGATGAACCACCAGTCGGGCCGTTTTAGACACATTCTGACTTTTCATAAAGGATTGCAGGGCTCCATTAACCTGATTACCAGCTTTCACTCGCCTTTCAATGTCACCTTCGCATTTTCCATCTCTTGTAAACAATAACCCCAAATATACAAACTCATTCACTTGCTCAACTTTTTCTCTTTCAATCACACTACGTCGTAGTGTTCTCCCTTTCAAAAGTGTCACTTTTATTTTACTAACATTCATCTTTATTCCTTTCCTTTCTAAAGCTCCTGCAACTCTCTTTCCGACGAAGCTAACAACACAACAACATAAAATATAATAACATGTATCAAAAATGAAAATAATCTGTATTATTGTTATTATTTGAAAATATATTTAAATATAATGTAATTGTTTAATAACACTTATGCTGTCTTCTTTTTATTGTCTGATTAAACTTTGGCCTTTAATGGTGAAAAGGTTTCCCACCTCTGCTCTAACTGATAGATCATGTACAGCCTAAACTGATCTAACATAGTGATGATTCTTTCATGAAACAGCATGAGTTCCATTTCACAGAGATGAATGGAGATAAAAGGAAGAAAGTTAATCATTTGGAATGTCAAAAATTATATTTTGCCAAGACTCATAAAATATGATACATACAATGTTTAGCTTGACCTTTATTAAAACAATTTTGTGCAATTACTCAAAAAATCAAAATTAAATTGTTTAATTTTGAACATTAAAATTTCATTTATGAAATGTCAGTCTAACAACAATCTTTTACCACGATAAGAAAATTTCTATTTGTTGCAACCTCAATTTCATCATTAATACAACCTTCATATTGCTTTACTATACCATTAGTCTATCACTTATTTACATATATTCCATATTTTTAGTATTTTTTTCAAAAACAACCTGTTAATTTATCTATAGTATTAAAAAGTGATCCTTTTTCAAAATTGAGCTTTATAACATTTACGCTTTAATATTTAACTTAATTTAAGTGTTGTATAATAATGTTATAAAATAATATTGCTGTATGTAATGATTGTTGATGGCATTTTTAACAGAAAGCATTTTATATGATCATGTCAAAATAATTAAATAACCATGTAACATCATTGTGAATTAAATTTGAGAATCCTTAGAGTTGAACTACATAATCTTCTTTTACTTTATCATTACATAAGTTGATAAGTAAAGTATTATATTGTTCCACAGTGTATTGTATTTTAAATATACAGTTGACTCTTGATAATTCAAACCTCAGTATGATTCGGAGTAATTGTTGGGTCCTTAGCAAAACTCTCGTGAAATCAAATAAATTCAATGGTTTTTGGTACACTTGGTAATTCGAAAAAAAATCATCATCATCATCAAGGCATTACAGCCGCGGGTGGGCCTTAGCCTGGTTCAGTAATTGTTTGCGGTCGGATCGATCTTAGTTTGGACTTTTTCCCTCCAGCCCCTCACACCGATTGCCTTTAAGCCGTCCTCGACTCCATCTAGCCATCTGAGCTTAGGCCTTCCGCGGCTTCTACGACTGGTCTGCTTTGCCGTCGAGTAGGCGTTTGGGTACTCTAAACTCGTCCGTCCGTGTTAATATTTTACTATACTGCAAATCGCATATGCCTACGTAATCTTTGTGTGTATATAAGTTTCAACATATTTATATTTTGATTTGTCGAGTATTCGCGTGAAAATTTTCGAATTACCGCATACTTTTGATAATTATAGATTTTTTTTTTCGTGAATTACCGAGTGTACCAAAACCATTGAATTCATTCGATTTATCAAGGGTTTTGCTAGGGACCCAACAATTACTTCGAATTATAGAGAGGTACGAATTATCAAGAGTCGATTGTATGTGTCACTGTTGAGCAAAGGCAACCCCATTTCTGAAGGAACTGACACTACTCCACGACGCTTGTCTAAGGCGGATGGAAGGAGCACCCAGATTGGGAATAAATACCTGTAGGCCATATATTTATCCCAATTCGGCAATCAAACCCGCGACCATTAACTGTAACCTTGCCACTGAGCTACTGACCAAGATCTCACCGATCAAATGGATTCTCTGGCATTGCGTTGCATTTTTTATTACTTTTACCATGGGGAGTGCTCCGAGGAATTGTTGGAATAATTCCTGCCGCCGAATTCCACAACCGCACAACTCGCCAAAAACAAAAGTTTTATCCCCACCATATAGAGGAGTGGCGATCTAGTATGGTGCGTTTCTCCCGAAACTTTTTTCCACGCACCACCGTAGAACCGCCTACTTTCAGCGGTATTTCCGAATCGATACGACATTGGCACCTTCAAAAAACAAGCCTACACATGCCTTAAAGGCTGGCAACGCTTCCGTGATCCTTGTGGTGTGGCGGATGCCTATGGGTGGCGTTGCTTTCCATCAGGCGACATGCTTGCTCGTTTGCCCTCCTATCCTATAAAAAGAGCCACCATTAATGAATGCTTAACCTTTAATATATAACTAATAACTTCTCCTTACTTACAGTTTGAGATCAGATACATTTCATCGTTTTCATGCAGTTCAACAAATTACAATTTATTAACTTTGTTGGCGCAGCGACCTAAAATGGATCTTGGCCTCCGAACAGATCTTACGCCACCGTGCCTGTCCCGCGCCACTGTCCTGCCAATTGCGGATTTGTAACAAATTACAATTGTTCCGTAAAATAGCTATCAAAACTTTTAATCGAAGATAATGCAGAATACCGAAAATTCATGTCGTTAAACTCCTTTGAGGTGGTTTTATAAAACGGTTCAGAATAACACAATTCGAGTCTGTTTGTCCAGAGTGCGAACGAGGGTGTGGTACCGGGAGGAACGGGGTACTGGTGGAGAACAGTGGGCTTTTGTCCTCCTATCTCATAGAAAAAAACAGGTTGTCTTTTTGTACATCATTTTGGAATTACACAATTCAAGTCTGTTTGTCCAGAGCGCGAACGAGGAGGGGCACCGGGGGGAGCGGGGTCCGGTGGTGAACGGTGGGCCGAGCGGGGCTCGCGGGGGAACTCTGAGGAATCACGTGGTGGTGGTGGCGGCGCCGGCGGGGGCGAGTGGGGCCGCATGGGCCGCTCGGGTCCTGCCCCTGCTGCCGCCCCTAAGCCTCGAAGGAACTTCGACGATATGCCACCTTCAAGACCAGGTTGGTAAAACCCATTACAAACTACCCACTGTTAACTAATAGCTTTGATTTTAGTCAGTTATGGTCACGCTCCGATGGGCGTATATAAACTCCTTTGCAAAAAATACGGGCACCTTACAGTCATTGGATTTTCAATGAATAATATATTTTTAGTAGGTCATTAGCTTAGATGACTAGAGATTCTTTATTAGAATTTTTACAACACTTCAATCCTAGAATCGGTGTTTTAGTCAATGTAAACAGAAATCCACGTGAATATGAACATCGATATTGGTAATGTGAAATTAAGACTACGAGTATTTTTAAGGTACTTTAATAAAAAAACACATTAAAAAAAATAAAAATTAATAACGAGTATGACCGCCCCTTGCAGCAATTACGGCTTGTAATCCTCTTGGCATGATTTCCACCAGGCTTTTGATGGTGTCCTGTGAAATGTGTACGCACTCAGCCGAGATCACACGTTTAAGCTCCCTGATGTTTTGTGGAGGTTGGACAGATCATACGTTCAGACGTGCTCAATGGAGTTAAGGTCGGAGGTCCACGCTGGCTAATCCAAACTACGAATACCTTTTACATACAAGCATCTACTTTATCAGAACGGTGGGCCCGAGCACTTCCACAATCCATTATATATTTGCTGATGCTACACATCAAATATTCCACATCTCTTATGTTTATACTTAATAATAATATAAGCCTTTATTTAGATAAATACTTAGTTTATAATATATAATACTCAAAAATTATGTTATACATCGTCAAATCAAATCCTTGTTATCTGTTTGTCTAACGAAAAAACCTCTTCCAACATTTTCCATTGATTCCTATCCCTGTTTCTATAGTCCACAATGTTCCTGCTACTTCTTTTATTTAGTCATTATCTTTTGTATTTTCTTCCATGTCTCCTTTTCAGGTTCTTTGGGTACCAATCGGTGATTTTCCTACTCCATTTCTTTTCTCCTCGAAGAGTATGACCTGTCCAACGTCATTTATATTTCCTTATAGTAAAAGTAATATTTGTATGTTTGGTCTTGTTCCTTATTACTGTATTCCTTATCCTATCCGATTTATTTATGTTCAGCATGTTCTGTTTATTTTTAATATTACCTTAAATAATGAATACGTATTAATTACAGACACTACTGGTAGGCCAAAGTTGAACCTGCAACCAAGAACAGTGAAGGAGCCAGTAAATTCTCTAGCGTCAACAAGTCAAGCCTCTTCGATATTTGGGGGTGCGCGGCCGCGAGAAGAGCGACTCAAAGAACTGTCAGGGGAATAAGTCAACATCTCCTTTATACGTATAAATCTCCTTTGTGTACATGTATTATTTCGACGCTTATAAATCGCTGTCTACGCCCTCACATTCAAAGTGCAAAAATTGTACATGAACTAGAAAGAGTTTGCTAGGTTGTAAATCATTTTTATAATATTTGTATGTTTATTTGTCTTTAATTCATGGGCTTATTGTTTTTCACGCTGGTTCTGTGTAAGAACAATCGAGTAATAACTTGGGTATCGCGTAGCTTTTAAATTGCTAGTGTATTCGATTTTTCTTTTTCATCCAATCTTTTGTTATCTAAAACCTAATATAATTTGTTTATGATCCCAAATTAATTTCTAAGTTGTATGGTTTTGTTTCCCGTTAATTTTTTATCTATTATATGTCGAAAACATAAATGTTTATTTATATATTTAACTCTTAACTGTAGTAATGTGACGATTCTTATTACTCTATGGTATCGATTATTTTATAATAATAATATTATTAGGTCAATGAAAATAATGTTTTAATGTGAATTCTGAAATATAATTTAAGAGTTAATAATGTCGTGATGTTATTATGGTGTCATTAATAAATTTAACTTCCACGTACTTGAATTTCTATTTTAATGTATACATTGTAATGTATGAAGTTACGTGGCAGTGAAAAAAAATCGTAAAATTGTAACTGATTATAGAAAATTAATAAAAAGTGAATTCTTTGTAACCGAGAATTTGTGCACGAAAGTCCTACTTCTGTAGGCTTGATAAGTATGTTTTATGGTATTGTCCCAAACCCAATTCTATGGACCAATCAATTCCATTTCCCCCCCCCCTCTTTCTCTTTTCCCAACCCATTCTCCATCTGACTCATGGTAAACAAAGCATCTTCAATTTTTTAAGTGCAGATGTCCATGGGCGGATTGATTACCATCACGTGACACTTGCTGATTTTGACTATAAAAACCAATTATATTTTTTTATAAACATAAACATAATTGTATTTTCTTATAGTAAAAGTCAAACATGAAATCGGAAGCATTAAATGGACTAGGTATCTTGGATACTATTTATTATTTGTTTTCATATTGACTTCTGGAACATTCGGCGTATTGCAGATTTTTTCATGTCTTTATATTATCTTTACTTGCAATTACACAATATTGCATCAGATTCCAAAAAACGTGAATTTCCGTCAGCCGTCGCCAGCAGTTCAAAAATAGAAGACGGGAATTCCCGTCTTCAATGTGTTAAACAGTTGACTAACCGATCAAAGCAAACCTTTCGAAAAATGAAATTGTGTTTAAAAACAAATTATAAGTATTAACTCTTGCTTTCAAGACAATTAGTTAATAAAACTAACATCAAAATTGCACGATAATGCCCATTTACATTTTCAAATGAGTTTATAATCAATAAATTAGCGGGTTATGAAAAGGTTTGCTTTGATAATTGAACAGTGACAACAATTTATTATGGCAATTAATGAGTCGCAAACAGCTCTATTATTATTATGTATCGTCGCTCAGCATCTTTTAATACAATAAAAGTGCTCCGGGAAATTTGCGAATAATTCCTACTGCTGAATTTTATTACGGCTCAAAGAAAAGGTTCACACTACCATCTGGATAAGTTAGTTACGATCCAGTACAAATAAAAAATGATGAGATACTAGATGTGCAAACACCGTGTAAGGGCGAGTGCAATCATAATCATGATTATCATCACATTTTATAATCATAATCTACAGAAAATCATTATCTTTTATAGGCTTCCACCTAGCTAGAAGGATTAGCCCATAATGGCCATGTTGGTTGTGGATCGCAAAACTAAATATTTCACATTGATAACATTGCTGTCCATCACTGGTCTATTCAAACTTATATTTAAATCTTGATTTTAGTATATACAGTCATCGGATGGTTAGTACTTTGTCTATAAACCAAATACAGGTGAAGTGCTAAAATAAATTGGGACTCCATGGTATTTAAAACTAATAATAAAACGACTTTAAGGATTCAGCACAGGCAGGTATAAAGTATCGATACTAGCGGTATTTCGTTTTGTATTAAAAAAGTATCGAGTACACAACTCGTATTTACTTGTATTATTGTTCTACAACTCTACTGTTTTAAAAAAATAATGTCTTACTTATCTATACTATACTAATGTATGTTGTTTATAATTTGCCTCGCTTTTGAATTTGAACATAATAAGTTACTATTATTATTCATTCAATTTGAATTCGAATTTAAAAATTGGAAATATATTTTTGAAAGAACTTGTGAAATTTATGGTTATGAAAATAAGTTCTATTTATTATTATAAATTACTAAAGTTATTAATTATTATTTAAAACATGAAATGCCATATACCAGGCCCTAACGTAAAAGGTAACACAACATTTTCAAACATAACTTAAAAAATTTAAGTCATTCATTTTTATTATTACATGCTTACGTTTACTCCAATTTCCAGTTATGGGAAGGACAATCCACACATTAGCTAGATTTGGCGATGAGTTATACTTAGAGTCTCTTTCGGATTGTATTCTATTAAGAACTTTAAATTCGGCAGAGTCTGCATACGCCATGGTAAAATTTAATACGAATTTTTTTTCATCGTTCAATTATAACTTTTATTCAACTGAAGATAATGAAGGATTGAAATGTAAAATCTCTATGAAATCAGCATTAAATATTTTTAAGTCTCCGGCTCATATGGACAAACAAGTTGAGAATCTGGAAATTAAACTTGACCCAGAGCACTGTAAATTAATTTTTCAAATGAAATGTCGACATGGGATTGTTAAGACATATTTCGTTTCTATCTTAGACTGTAAAGCAATGCAAGCTGTTTACACAAAAGATTTAGTACCTAACAGGTTAGAACACTGAATTGTGATAGCTTTACATTTTGTATTTGAAACTTCATATCATTTTACAATTTCAGGATAATATCATCTCAGAGAATACTCTCGGAGGCTCTTGGTAACTTTCAAAGTTCGGATGATCAAATAACTTTAGAAGCATCTACATCATCAATTTTATTGTGTAATTATAGTGGTACAAATAGTGATATGTCTAAAGTCATAAGGACTCAAATTATCATAAAAGCAGCAGAGTTTGAAAGTTACATTATAGGTTCTGAAACTACTATAACATTCACACTAAAAGAGTTTAGAGCATTGTTGGCGCTTGCAGAAGCTCTTAGTTTGCCTTTGCAGCTTCAATTTGAAATAACTGGGAGGCCCATTGTTTTTATTCTACATAATGGTTCTACATTTGAAGCACATTTTGTTTTAGCTACATTAAAATCTGACAGTCAAACACAAGCTAAATCTACACAAAATAGCTCAAAAACTGAAAGAAATAAAAGAAAAGATACAAATGTCACACAAGAATCTGCAAAGAAAAAGCCACATTTAGATTTACATGTATCTAAATGTCTAGATGAAGATTCACATCTCTTTAACTTTATTGATATTCCTAAAACTGTAGTTGAGGAAAATAACTGTGATAAAGATGTAAATAATAGATATTTTAAAAATGACCATAGTTTGGTGGAAAATATATCTGACTGTGATAATATACCAGCATCACCAACTGCAAAGAAAATGATTAAACTAGTATTCAAACGATGTTTTGAAAGCACTTTTGATCCTAGAAGTCTGCAAAAAGATGTATTAGTAGAAAATTCAGATAGTGATTAGGTGTTAATACTATTTTATTACATGTTATAACTGCAGTTTTATTTACTTTTCCTTTTAAATGACAACTTTTATGGACATATATTTCACAACACCCATCTTATTTTTTGCTGGACCTCCCTCTCTTTTTTAAATCATATTATTTTAGCCATTACTAAAAAAATATCCTTTAAACTTGTAAGAATGTTGCCTTGCAAATATTAGTTCAAAATATTTTTATACCATGTTAAGGACAGATTTATAGTCTCACACATAGTTGTATTATCTATGAACATGCTTTAGTATTAGGGAGGCTTTAGTATGTGTTCGAACATAAAGAGCTAATATAATTCTGGAATTTAAGACTATTAATTTAGAGGTTCCAGTGTAAATTTAATGTTGAATATCAAAAATTTAAGTACATTCTTGAAAAAAAGACTAGCAATGTTTTTAATATGACTAGAACACCTAGCACAAGTATTAGAACCAGCTAAGTTTATGACACTTGTGCTAGGACATGTTTCACATCAATAGTTAAATCTGTTTTATCCCAAGAAATGTATAGTATTATTATATATTAATAATAATAGTAGTATTAATATATATTAATAATAATAGCACTCAATAGTTTTTTAAAAATGTCTACTCCATTATCAGCAATCCACTGCTAAAAATAGGCTTCCGGCAAACGAACTTCAAGAAAGGTAATTCTGAACTAATACTATATTACAACCTTCAAGGAACGATGTATTTGCAATTATCTTGGTTGCAGATGTCCATGAGAACAGTGCTTGCTTACCCCGTCAGTAGACATGCTTACTGGTTTGCCTCTATTATAGAGTGAGAGTAAACGCATTTGAACATACCAGATTATATAATATAGTTGATAATAAAATTATTTATAAAACTCGTTATAAACAGTAACGTAGCGAAGGAGGTCGGTCCACCCTGGATCCCACCCGTTGTGCCTACGCAATTGATATAAACTAACTAAAATTATATTTTTTATGAGATAGGAGGGTAAGCATCTCGCCTGATGAAAAGCAATCAAAGTCGCTCATAGACATTCGCGACACCGCAAGAGTCACGGAAGAGTTGCTGGCCTTTAAGGTCATATACCTTAAAGCTTGTTTGTTAAAGGTGCCAATGTCGTATCGGTTCGGAAATACCGGTGCGTGAAAAGAAATTTACCGGGAGAAGCGCACCGTGCTGATCGCTACACGCACACGTTGTGGAATTTGGCGGCAAGAATAATTCCAAACAATTCCTCGGAGCACGGGTAAAAAGTACTAAGAGGTGAGATATACCTCTGCAGCGCTAGAGAATCAAGCCGATCGGTGAGATCCTGGTCATCGATGATTCGGATCGCACGGCTTTGTATGCGGTCAAGTAGAAGTTTATACTGGGGAGCCCCGGCCCAAAGGTGAGAACTGTATTCCATGTGGCCGGACTTGTGCCTTGAAAAGTTAGAGGCGATGGGCAGATATGAAATATTGTCTCGCTCTACTAAGCACACCCAGCTTGGCCTTTTCTTTTAGATTTAAAAAGTATGTCTCAATATGGAAACAAAACAACATAAAACTGCGATCGACACAGCAATTATTGTGATTAATGATTAATGGAGTCAGGCGTTACTTTGTGGACAGTCAAAACTTATTTTTTTACTTAACTAAGATCCGCGACAAGCAAACAATAACTGAAAATTAATGTGTTTTCTGCTGCAAACGACACGTGTTTCGCCTCAACACGAGGCATCTTTAGGTATAGTAGACTCTACGGAAGAAAACCAAACAGACTTCGGTTTTCGAAACTCAAGACCGAAAAGTGGTAGTGGTTGGTGGGTGGAGAGTTGCTGACGGCCGTTTTTCGGTAAGTTTTAAGTTCCAAGTAAATCCACTTCATCCAGCCGAAAACACATTATTAATTTTTTGTTACTGTCAGCTTGTCGCGGATCTTAGCTAAAAAAAAAGTTTTGACTGTCCACATCAATTATTGTGTTAAAGAGTACAAATCTCAACGAAATAACGTTTAATTAAATAACTAAATTTGCTGTGTACTTTTCGGCATTGCATAGGGCAATCTTCTTTGCGTCAAGTACTACTTTAGGAGCAGCAAATATCATTAGACGAGCAGGAAATTGAGTAATCAGAACATGTCCTTCAATCTTTGGGATTACAGCAATATGGGAGTATTTTAAAGGAGGAAGTTAGCTCAAAGTAAAAAGGTGATTTTTTTTTATATTGATTAAGATTATTATTATCATTTTTTTTATTATTTATAATTTTATGGAAATTCTGAATCTTTTTTTTACAGACCTTCAATGTTTCACCGTTCGGAACGGGACCTCTGCATTTCTGAAGAAATTAACACTAACCCAACACGCTTGTGCAAGGCGGATTGACAGGACTTAGATTGGGATTGTAGGACATACGTACATTTCTCTATATGTAAGAGTTAAACCTACGACTTAATTCCAAAAAAGTGGTCACTTCGTCACCGATTGAATTAGGTCGTCCAAAGCAATTTTTATCAGTGGATAAAATTATGTTTATTTATACATTTTTAGGATTTCTCCACATTTCGCCGCTGCTGAATCAATTTGGATATAAAATAAGAGAGGAATTAAAAATAATAATGTATTTACAAAGAAAATGAACCTGTATGCTTGTGGATCATTTTTGTTTTAATAGACGAGAACATATTTAAAAATATGCCGTCTTATTTTCACTAAGAGAAAATGAAATATCATTATCACTGCATTATAATTTTATAGTAAAAATATTCATACACAGGTAAAATATAGTATACAAGTCACAAATTATAATTAAAGCAATTAATCATGCAGTTATTACAATAAAACCATTTAAACTTTGTGTGTATGCAAACCAAATTTAATCTCACTAAATATTAATATCACGGCAAAAAACAATCTACTATTACATTAAATTTATTTTGAAATTTGTTCATAGTAAAACTAATCTTTTCTGAATCAAAATATTTGGCATAGCCTAACTTAGCATAGTTTGAAACACATCATTTTAAATTTATTAGGCAAACTAATTTTATATATATATATATATTTTTTACATATAAAAATACTTAATGGTTTTGAATTTTCACATAAATTTACAGTTTTGACAAAATTTGTTAACAATTTCTTATTTCTACCATTTCCGCATATCATCTGTCAAATGTGCTTTATATTATGATATGAGTATGGGCAGGGTATAATAATTGTTTTTACAGAATGTGAATTTATTAAACAAACTATAATTATGATACTACTAATGTTAAATTTAATAAAAAAATGTGTTCATGACAATATCATCAGGAAACTAATTTGTTTGTAGTGGTACACATTCAAATTTAGTTAACTAATAATTAACAGCATACACATGTGCATTTTAGGATTTATAAATCAGCAAGGTAGCTTGCAGAGAAGCCGTAATTATGTATACCATCTCACACGCAATAAATAATAGCTAAATTATTTCAGATTTGGTTTACATTTTAAAGAGATCAAACTTTAATTACATGAGCAGGTATATGAACAAATGCAGATTTGTTTTTCTATAAAAATTATCATACACTTTATTATCATAACAATAGCTACCTAACATGTCTTAAAAAAGATGAAAAAGACCTTGGATTCTTCTACTTTTAATTTATTATTTATAAAATACGGCAGCGGTACCATTTAATTACAATAAGTATTTATTTTAAAATCAATTTCAATATTGTCTCTAGCCCAGTTGGGTGGATGGGCTTGCACTATGACACAGTGTTGCCCACTCGCGATATTCTACTTCCATCACAACACTCACAATCCAAATTAACGAAAAAGGGCACTGTTACTTAGGAACAATCCTCTTGACTCTTTCTCACACACTGTGCTACTTTCCTTTTAAACTCCGAATATGATTCTCTCCATTCTTTCTGCAAAAAGAAACAGAATGAGCACACAGCTACAACTGTTGGGCTGCAGATTAGTGTTGGCTGGACCTTTGTGTTGTAGGCACCCTAAGTAAATAGTTATTTCAGTGTTATGTTTCTCTGTAGTGTCGTGAGGCCTTTTTCGATAGCAACACTCTGTTATTTAAGTTCCCTCGGCTTCTAAAAGCAATCTTCTTGACTTTTCCTAACACATCTGGCAACTTTCTTTTTGAAATCCGAATATCGCTCTCTCCATTCTTTCTGTGAATACAAAAGATAATAATAATAATAAGTGTTACATGAATTTTAAATAAGTTTATATTAAGAAACATAGTGTGGGATGCCTTCAGACTTTATGGAACCTTTATTAAAAAACTTATAAATACAATCTAGTACAAGAATTATTTTTCAGGTATTTTACAATGTACTTAATATATTTATTGTGGAATTATATATATATGTTGGTGATGTAGCTTACATTGTTCAAATTATGTAATAAGTAATAATCTTCCTAATTTATGAGAATTAGAAATCTAATACAGAAATATAATGATAAAAGTATGTCCAAATACATCTAAAAGCAATCTCTTATAACCTTCCTCTCTTCTTCTTTTATCTATATGATTTGAAAAGAATTCACAAATAGATAAGGCACTATTGAAGCATAATCCACATGCAGTATCTTTAGAAGATAATGGAGATACATAAATTTATGTATCTCCATTATCTTTAGAGTTGAAAACTTTTTTTTTCTCTTGGCAAGGAAAAATTTTATTTTCTCTTGGCATTTGAACTCACAACTTCACACTCTCTGGCTAAGTATATAACCAATCACGAAATCTATCTGATCTGTATAGTACAAGTTTCAAAACTACTCAATATAAAAAACCTTATATAATGCTTTGGAATAATAGATTCATATAAAAAATAATGTTATAGACATTATAATAGATTGTATTAATTGTGCATTTGACTAGACATATAATAAAACTAGAGTAATATAGCAAACCTCTCTAAAAGTATAAATGGTTTTTTGTACGTAATTTAATGTTCTAATGACGACATAATTGGCTCAATAATGAACTTTCATAGTCATTACTAGTGTGTTTTATTCTCATATAAGGATAAATGAAAGTATGGTTTATGGGTATTTGTGTTAGAGTGTTCCATCAAACTGTCTCAGTAATGTGTGATAGGTAAATGTCTATTCCTCCAGGATTGGTAGAGGCTTTTGCACAACAGTTAACATATACGGGCTGTGAAAAAATATATCAAATAGTTATAATAAATTTCTCATTGTGACTTACAGCTGCATCTACATTGGCAGGACTTTCATCATTTGGATCGGCCAACATAGAGATAACACTAATTAAAATCGTTTCCACTGTGTGCACGGGTAACCATCGTTCAGATGCTTTTTCATAGCCCCATTTGTCATCACCTGGTTCATGCAATATTGATATGCAAACATCACCATTCTTCTCAACTGTAATCAATAATAATTCAATATTAATTAATGTACTACAAAATATATACATGAATGTATAATGAAGTGAAATAGTCCAATATGATTAGGCTATGATTGATTTAAAAAAACAGTAATTATGTGTTAAATTTTTTAATATGGCGCGTAGTTAAAACCATAGAGCAGCGACGACTTTTTAAAGGAAAGATAGGCAAATAAGTAAGCAAGTCACCTGATAATAGGAAACCAAGACCACCCACAGATATAAGCGATATAATACGGAGCAATGATTTAGGAGGAAGGAAATAAAGTAAGGGTAAAGGAATTGGGCCACTAGATCACAGTACTCACCATACAAAATGCAGTGACAGTAAAATACTACTACTTGATATCAATATTTTGTGAGTGTGGAAACAAGCTAATTCATGCCACCATGGCTCTACCACTTTTGTAAAGATTTAGCTCCAATCGCATGTGCATCCATAAATAGTACATAACTCACCAACACTCATAAAATTTATCATTAAATAGTGAACATACTTTTAAATATATTACAAATCTCTATTAACTTCATTTTATTTTGTAATTACTAGTATGTAAATTAGTCTTAATCTTTCAGCAAATTTTCTGCATTATTTAACAACATTATAGAAGCATGTGCATTATATAATAATGTATGTTAAAAAACCAGAAAAGTAGAAATATGAGAAGCTATCTCATTACACACAAATTCATAGGCTATTGTGATATAGACTATAAATATTTGATCAAATAAAACAACTTATAAAATATTTGGAAAGATTGTAGTGTGTGAATTAATCAATATATATATTGTTTTATTATTAACATGGTGTTCTTTGGATAAAATGTAATATTTGAAAATGCAAATAATTATCTAGAAGGTCTAAGGTAATGTATAAATATATGGAGGAAAGTATCGAAGCTAATATTTTATGTTCTTAATAGAACATCTAAGATTTTGTAAAATATGAAGATATTGTTGTTGTTGATATTAGTATGTTTCACAAAATTACCGCAAGTACACCATAATCTGTATAATATATAAGTGATACTAGTTTTGGGGGAAGGGGAATATTATACTTATACATTCCTATACCTTATACTTTCAATGCATCTATTAAACATTTATAGGGTACACAATAATAGAAACTTAAAATTACATTCAATAGAAATTATTATTATTTTTAAACTAAAGCTAAAATTCCTTATTTAAGAATTTTTTTATCCAATTTTTATTTAGAAAAGATATCAAATACGATCGATTGGCTCAGTGGCGGGTCCCTCCACCCGCGTAGGCAATGGTCGCGGGTTCGATCTTCGCATCGGAATAAATATATGTATGAATTTATAAACGTTTATTCCGAGTTTGGTAACCCCCCCCCCCAAACCGCATTTCCGTTGTTGCCCTTTGCTTTCTTCTCTATCCTTTGCCTTCCTCTCCCAAATCCACGATCTGCGTGGCTAAGTGCGAGCGTAGTCGCAATCGTGCCGACCGTCCCAGGATCGGGCTCCCCCGGGTACTATGGTGCCTTACCTCAGCATGCAGGGCTCTGCTGGGGCTGACCTCCATCCTCCCTCGCGGCTCGTGGGATTCACTGAGATGAATTTAATATACTTAATTTGTTGAAAATGACGGCGACGTGGTTCGCTACCCCTCACGTCCCGATTCTCACGAGGGCGAGAAGCGACCAATGGAGTGCCTTTCCCTGCGATGAATTGTAGCGGATGGAGCTCTGTGGCATAACTCTGCCAACCCCTGCGGGAGTAGGCGTGAAAATATATAAAAAAAAATAACTTCACTTACTATTTGGGTGCCATATTTCAGTAACAAATTTCATCCGTGGTGGTCTCAGGGGATATTCTTTTGGAAAGTGCAAGTGTGCTTTGAAAAATCCACCCTCACTGTGAAAAATGTTTAATTATAAATATACATATAATCCATAAATATAAAATAAATTATGGAGTCAGCCGTTACTTTTCAGAATCCATTATAAATATGAAGTCAAATTTCCTTTGCTACTACAACAATGAAAAAATTCAAGAATGAAAAACTAGTTCTCATTAACAAAAATTATAACAAAATACAGTACTCATGAAGTAAAATTTGTCATACAAATAAATGAGCAACTAGGTATGCATATGTTGAATTTGTCTTACATAATTTTTGCTGTGTGTTGTTTGAAATTATTTATTTTTATATTATTATTTAATTATAATATAAATATATAAAAAACACAGCCTTAATTCAATATTATGTAAATGAATAATAGTTCAATATGTAAAGAAATAATAGTAAATAAAATAAGCTTGTAAATACATGTCATGTCAAGACCTTCGAAGAAGCTTGGAAAAAAAAAACATCTTGGAGGAGGGAGGCTAGAGACAGAACAAAGTGGAAGAGGCCAAAACCCATAACGGGTTGTAGTGCCGCATTTAAACATATGATCAAAAATGCCGACATAATGAACAAGTATATTACATACACAAATACAAAAATAATTTGTTTATATAAATTCGAATAAGGAAACACTTTTTTTACTAATGCACAATATAAGAGTCTAATATAAAGTGATTCATTACAAATTTAAGTTCCCAATACAGATCATACAATAAGGTCACCCATGGGTGTCTTATAAGGGGACAATAGATGGAAATGCCAGTAAATAGGCAATTTTTAACCTTTATTTTATTTAATAATAAAAATATGATCACCAATCTGTGTACAATATTTGAGGATTACAACAACATTCCTGAATTTTGAAGTTAACCAATGTCTAATCGTGGTCTGTTATGGCTTCATTTATTTATGGAATAAATGTTCATTCAATTGTTATTTCATAACACATGATAAGATTGAAACCAAACAAATTAATATTCAACTCTTTGTTACATTATATAAATAGCTAGATTTTCTATTATAATATAGAAAATCTATTTATAATATCTATTTATAATAATAACATTCTATTATAAATGTTTACTTAAAGAAATATTATTAAATCTTGTATTAACATTATTAAAATGTTACCACCAATTGTGTAATATGATTGTCTAGTATGAACCTTTATACTCACTATAATGTGTCAGGAGGCCCGATGATGAGGACTTCCCATCTGTATATATCATTATCGTCTATTAACCCAGCAGAAAATCCTTCTACTGGATTTTTGTTCAGTTCTGAAAATAAAAATGCCTAGTCATTTCCTATTTATTTATTACAACAAGGTACAAATGTTGTTTTTATATTCATTTTAATTTAAATGTAGTTTTATATTTGCCTAATATTAAGCATAAATAGTTTGAAACACATCGTCAATTCTTCATTTGACTTTAGTAACGAACGTCTGTCACTGTGATGAATATTGATTTTACTTTAACGATTACATACAATTCCCTATCTGAAAAAATCGTCACAAAGGATTTGGCAAATAAGATAAGTAATGTATTCTTAAAAAAAATCTAAGTAATCCTTCAATTTTGATCCGATAAGGTCAATGATTGCATGGATACCCGATCGCTTGACGCTCATAAAAAGATGGTTAGGATATATTATTAATAAGAATGGACTAAACTCACCTGCTAACTGCTTTTTTAATAAAAGCGAAGACTGTGGCTCTGACATTAATTACAATTATGAAATTTACCCTGACGACACAAAATAAATTATTTTTCCACAAAAGATGGCTGGCTGAGTTTTGTGCAGTTTGTGAAACATATGAGTTGTTGCTTGTTTCCGGCGAACAGATGTTGCCATTATAATATATTTTTTTCCAAATTAATGTATAAAATCAAGATTATTAAATAGGTAATAAATAAATGTCTCTAAAAAAACAAAGAATATTCAAATTTTATTATATATATTTATAACTTATTATTATCTTAAGAATAAAGTTAAGGTATGGTTTAATATTGTAATCTGTAACTACAATTTAAAAGTTTTTATTTCTATTTTTTCGAATTTTGTCGGCATAGAAGTAATTTTGCTTTATGTACACATATGTTAACTATGACTAGTTCTCAGCAAAGAAAAACGACTCTAGTAAGACAAATTCCTAAGAAAACCACTTGGAAGGAACTTAACGATATGACTTTTCGGTATTCTGTATTATCTACGATTAAATTGTTCAATGGCTATTTTACTGAATAATTGTAATTGGTTGAACTGCACAAAAACTATGATATGAATATAATCTCAAAATTAAGCAATAGCAAGAATAAGTTACATAGTACTTCATTTATTGTTATTCTTTTTTTTATGGAAAAGGGAAACGAGCAAGCAAAAGCAAACAAGGAACGCATTATCTGAGGAAAGCAATTATCGCCGTCTATAAACATCTGTTTTATCAGAGGCATCACAGATACATGCATTGGCTTGTTTTTTAAAGGTTTCAATGTAGTACGGGTTCGGAAATACTGACAAAGGTGAGAAAATTACACCGTACTGGATCGCAACTCATCCAGGTGACACTTTTAATTCCGGCGAGTTGGCCAACTTGAAACAGGAAATTGATATGTCGACGCCAGGGATCCCGATTTAAGGTTTGGCTTCAAAGGCAATATCTTTGAAACTAGGAGACACAATGAAAGGATTCTTTTTATGTATGAAAATGAAATATTGTTGATATAATATTAAAATATTTTATTCTTTCAAATCGCAAGAAAGAGTAAAAAAAGTATATTTTAAAAAGAATCCTTTTCTTTTCTTTGATGGCAATTAGTTAAAACTGTTCTGCCAGTGGCAAGTAAAATACAATAATATCAATTCTCTTGAAATGTAACAAATTATTAAAACGTTTTTTAATTTAAGATACAATGGAATGCATGTTTATTTTTAATTTTATATAAAATGGGTACAATGTTTATTCCTATCATTGAAGCTATGTCTTAAAATTAACTACACGTTACATAACACAAAAATTGTTTTTTTTGTGTGCAAAGAAATAAAAAATATTAATTACATATATAATTTTATGAATAAAAAAAATATTTATAAATTTATATATGTGTGAACAATCTGTGTCACTTAGACACATGTCAATTATAATAAGAATTATGTCTGCAAAAAAAAAATGAACCGCACCATGTTGCTATTTTAAAGAGATCATTGATTACTATAGTACCCGGGTACTATAGTGTCTTATCTCAGCATGCGGGGCTTGCAGCTTATGGCATTCACTATGGCAAATTTTAAACAACCTAATTTGTTTAAGAATGACGGCGACGTGGTTCGCCACCCGTCACATCCTGATTCCGCGGGGGTGAAAAGTAACTAACGAAGAGACGTTTCGCTACGATGAATGTGAGAGGACGGATAGGTGAAAAGATAGACGAGATTTATCCCATGATAGATGCTAAACGGATCGATATTTTGTGTGAATCAGACGAAACGGATCGATATTTTGTGTGAATCAGACGAAACGGAAATACAGTTATACCAACACCCATGACTCCTATACAGCGTTTTGGTTCGGAGTATCTGCGACCTACAGAAAAAGTCAGGGTATAATCCTTTCTCTAATTTGTAAGATTTACTTTAAGTTATAAGGGAAATTAAACAATGCGATTATACACTTATACAATATTATTTATTAAATCTTAAATACACTTAATTAGCTTTTTCTTTTTTTCGTAAATACTCTTTTATGTAAAAGTCTGCGAATAAAAACAGTATAAATATATTGTGAGGAAGAAACATGAAGGAGACCCATTTGGGGTATCCACACGATGGCTCGAACAATACGTGGCCGAAGTGTAGGATCAGAAGTATAAACTGCAACTGTAAAAAAAGTTACAATTATTAGAGAATACATACAAATTATAATAGCAATATACAGAATCACTGCACAAAAGTGTCATAAATATAGGTAGGTAATAATACCTATTTTTTTTAATGGGATAGGAGGGCAAACGAGCAAGCGTGTCTCTGATGGAAAGCAATCAATGTCGCTTATAGACAACCGTGACACCGCAGGAGTCACGGAAGCGTTGCCGGCTTTTTAGGTATGTGTAGGCTTGTTTTTTGAAGGTGCCAGTGTCGTATCGGTTCGGAAAGCCCGCCGAAAATAGCTGGTTCCACAGAGTAGTAGTGCCTGGAAAGAAGTTTTGAGAAAAGCACACCGTAGTGAATCGCTACTCATTCAGATGATGGGGACGAAACTTTTCTTTTTTTTATGGGATAGGAGGGCAAACGAGCAAGCGTATCGCCTGATGAAAAGCAATCAATGCCGCCCAAGGACAACCGCGACACCGCAGGAGTCGCGGAAGCGACTTGTGTTTACGGCAAGTTGTGTGGTTGTGGAATTCGGCTGCAGGAATTATTCCAAACAATTACTTTGTATGCTGTCAAGTGGAAGAAGTTGATAATGGGGAGCCCCGCCTGAGAGGAGAGAAATGTGAAATACTGTCTCGCTCTGCTGAGCAAACCCAGCTGTTTCGAGGCCAGCTTGCCCTTTTCTTCCAGATGGCCGCGGAACTGTACGTCATTTTTCATTATGTCGACGTCAAGGATACACGGCTTAAAATTAAGGGAGTGTCTTCAAATCAAGGAGATACGATAAAGGGAAGGAAGGAGAGGGTTAAATTGGATTGGGTTCCGCTGACCCCAATCCGAGATCTGGTCTCATGAGGTCTGTACTTCAGACACAAGTTTGTTCCGACACTCTTCGGGGTGTGCCCGAAAAATGTTTGCATGGCCGGGGTATAAGGCATCAACCGTGGTGACGTCTGCATAACAACGCATGTTACTACTAATTTGTAACATATCCTTGATATGTAGAAGAAACAAAGTAGGTGAAAGTACACAGCCTTGCGGAAAACCAGTATTCATGGGCTTCAAATCTGAGCAAAAACCGTCTAAAACGACTTTTATGCTCCGATCCGTCAGGAAGCTGGTGATCCATTTGCATAATTTATCGGGCAATCGATAGCACGGAAGTTTAGCTAGAAGAGCCTTGTGCCACACCCGATCGACGGCTTTGGCTATATCCAGGCTTACTGCTAAGGCTTCCTCTTTGCTCTCCACCGCTTCTGCCCATCGGTGTATCAAATAAGTGAGAAGATCACCAGCTGAGCGACCCTGACGAAACCCATATTGACAGTGACTAATCAGCTGATACTCCTTAAGATACTGTAGGCGCTGGCAGTTAATAATAAATTCCATTATTTTTGAGAACAAAGATGTGTTGATAATAGGTCTGTAGTTAGCGGGATCAGAGCGATCACCTTTTTTGGGGATCGGATGTATTAAAGCTGTCTTCCATGAGATCGAGACTATGCCTGTGTTACAGGAGTGCCAGAAAAGACACGTAAGAACTGGAGCCAACTTATTTACATATTTTTAGCACAATAGGGGGGACGTAGTGCTTTACGTACCGATTTTTGAGTAAATTGGATTTCTTGTATAAAACACTGATACCGGAGGATGGTTAGCGGTGGCCTTTCTCTGTCATGAAGAGTCAAGTTCGATGCAAAAAGAGAACCCAGAAGATCGGCTTTCTCCTTTGCAGTGTGGGCCAACCAGTCATTTGCCCTACGCAATGGTGGAATTGATGGCTGACAGAAATTCCCTTGGACAGCTTTTGTGAGAGACCAGAACGCGCCTGAAATGCCTTCTGCATTTGCCGTAACGCCATTTTATAAAAGTTGTTAAACCAGGGCTTAGCCTTCGATAGGCATCAAATAGTTTGGAACAAAAAGTTCCAATACCTGAAGCACCAAATCAGCGATAAGATCAGTATTGACGTGCGGATCCTCCATTCCAGTTTGCTGACTGACACCGCGTCAGCCCGCATGTCAGGACCATGATTTACGTATGAGTAATGAGTCAAGAGGGGCATCAACAATAACCTGATATCCATCAGGATGTGTGGTCAGCAAAAGATCCAACAGGGAAGGCTTACTTAGGGATATTCTACATCTGGTATTCGTGTAGGCGAAGAGAACATTTGTGTCAGACCATAGGCCACAGCAAAACTCTGAACAGATCTACCGGCGTGGTCAGTTGTCTGTGACCCTAGCCAAACCGTATGGTGGGTATTGAAATCACCAAGTATAATGATTTCATGGTCGTCGCAATATACACGAAGTCAGTTAGTGGAGAGGTCCGTACCTTCAAATCTGCCTAGGCGACGGGCACAGATATCTTCCCTCATGAATACGCATACACCGGCACAGGTCATAAAATTGTACTCAATTTTGTAGCCGGGATACAAATGGTATGACGAATCCGCAGGGGGAAGAAATCTTTTGCCCTCCCTTTTGCTGTCCCCATAAGACATTCATGACGATGATTTGATGAAAATTCCTTACATCTCATCCATTTACTTTTTTATCGGGTTGTTATAATTTATGTCAATTTATTATTTTGTAATGGTTAAGGCGCTGGTAATTGTTGTCAGGTGCTTATTATTGTGATTGTCGTTAAGCAGAATGAATCAACTATAAGTTGTTGACCTATCAACTTATTACCAATCGTACAATGTATAAACATCCGTATCGATATAAGAAACGTAAATCCTTATACAAACCATCTGTAGTTGAGTGATGTATTTCTTCCACCACTGTCTGACCCACTGCGGCCGCACGATCGTTATCAAGTAGTAGCTATACATGACAGCGTGGACCATGGAGTTGATAAAACCCAGCATTATACCATGTCCACCTAAAATTAAGAAACATTAATTTTTCATATGAACATTACAATTTAATATACACTAAATACCTTAGTAGGTATAGATTATTTTACTGGTGGAAATATAACGGTGCCTTCAAGAAAGTGAAAATTTTCATAATTTACGGATGCAGATATCATGTATTAATTTTATTTTACAAGTCAGTTAACCTTAATAATACACTCCTGGACACAGGCTTCAAAAATCAGGAGTGTTACCGATTACGGCAATTGGGTATGCCGAAATCGGCAACACCACTGCAACAACATCAACAACGCTTGGCAGGCGGATTGGTTATTTTTTTATACTTGGATGGTTGGTAAATAAGACCGCAAACCGGCCATGAATGTTTTTAAAATACGGCATCCATGAGTAACTATTTACCATTTCTCAATGTTAATATAGTATACAGACATATAACATATAGTATACAATTTTTTATAGACGCAGATAAAGTAACTTCAACATCATCATTATCCAACGGCAGTCCACCATTACAGAAACGCCTACTTAAGATGCGGCGCCACCTGGACCGATCTTCGGCTACACCCATCCAGTTTCTGCCAGTCGCTTTGCGCGGGTCATCGCTCCATCTAGCCGGAGGGCGTCCTAAACTACGTTTGCCAAGACGTGGTCTATACTCAGCACTTAGCACTCATCATGATACCCACAAAAAGAAATGGGATGTTCCTTTTATGCCGAGAACTGTATAAAAATGTATATAAAATCAATTAGATATTGGGATGGACTATTAGAAATTGGGATGGACTGCATTTTGTAGCGAAGTCTGAATACAGCCTTATTTTCCTAAGTAGAGCCAGCACATTCAAGCCAAACCGAGAGGCAAAGTTTTGACATTTTTAATATGTTTTTTAAAACTTTTTAACAGTTTACCTGCAACGTGGTTCTATTATATTTTAAAGTACTTTTCTTTGGTATATCATTAATGTTTTATATAACTCTTTTACAGTTTTGTTATATATTATAATTGTAAAAAAAAACACAAAACAAATCAAAACCATCACTAGCAAAGGTTGTCTAAGAAAAAACTTACCAGGTACATATTTAGTTCCAATAAAACCGAGTAAGCACATGCCTAAGTGATGATATACGTGTAAGAATGATACGTGCGAGAACTTCTTACGCAACACGAAAAACACCTGTCAAAGAAAAAATGTTTTAAGCCTGTTACTGTAATTTATTCCCAAACAATTTCCTTATCCTGATGCTGTTGAACGCTGTTATATAACATTTTAACCCTTATCAGTCGAAAGTCACCTCTCACATGACAACAGTACTTTGTCGCTGCGGTCGTAAGTCACGTGGGAGGTGAAATGCAGCCACTATTGCCTTATTAGTTAAATATCCGTAACAGAGCAATTGACATCTCCAGTTATATATCATTGCCTTTTCCAATTATTTTTTAATATATTGAGTCCAAAAATGAATAAAGTCAATGAAAACTGTATCTGTAGCTACAACCTAGCGAGAATCACGTATAAAAAGCTAGCGACCCATAAGGGTTAATTTTTTTCCATGTACCATCTATAACTAGACATACGTAGTAGGTCTCCCCCAAAGCTGGGAGGTTCCGCCTTACTCGTCATGCAGCGCGTGCTTATTGACGACCGCAAAACAAACTAATCTCTAGTGTTAAAGCCCAAGAAAACCATTTACCTATCTGCAAGCTTATCAAACTTTCACTTTGCTTTAAAAAATACATAAATAATTATTTCCATTACTCGCTTTGTATAAGCTTAAGACACGATGCCTCGAAGACATTACCACGTGAATCGTTTGCAAAAGAACTAAGACTGTCAGAACAGCTCGTAATGGGATGGCAGGAAACAGCGGAAAATCAACGCTGTGGTTTTACCACATTATGCTTAGCTGAATCGTTTTTCACTCTTACAGTAAGTATATGCCAATAACTGAACTATCCCGATAACTGTGTAGCATTGTATTTTGTTGTTATTATTAATTTATATTATATAATTTATATTAAGACTGTACTGTGAAGGGGAAATTAAACATAATTTATTCTATTTATTACGGCTTGTTTAACTTAGACGCTGCTTCTCAATTTGCTCTCATAGTCGCCTCGTACGACAACAGAGTGGCTCTATTTTATGCTGGTAAACATTCACGTTTAGTTTCAAATACTAAGTTGAACACAAATAATTACTGTCAAGTTAACAAGAAGTATCAACGCCGACACAGTTGCACAAAGTGAAAAGTATTAAGTTAGAATTAAAAACCGCTGAAAACCGGCGTGTGAGTGGTAGATTAGCTACCGGGCTTCGAACGGTAAGTGGCCGAGTTCCGGAGGCCCAACACCATCCCATTCCCACTCCTATAATGACATTTTCCTTAAAGTCGGCAACGCTTTCGCACTGCCTATGGCGCTGCGGAAGTCTATGGGTGTCGTTGATTGCTTTTCATGAGGTGACAAGCTTGCTCGTTTGGCTTCGTATCCCATAAAAAAAAGAATTATTAAAATACTTTCTAAACCGTGGTTAACACTGATTTCTCTCTCTATATATATATATATATATATATTCAACGGTCGCGTGTTCGATTCCAGTGTTAAGCTGTATTACGTATTCCGATATACAGATATGTATATCGGGTCAGGGTGCCCCGCCAATCCGCTCTTGACAATCGTGGTGGGTTAATCTCCATTCGTCCAGAAATAGGTGGGCTCGTGCCCAATAGGCACATGTATGGACTGTAAAAAAAATCGAAAACTTAAATACCTAGTATTCGTTATAACGGAACAGAACACAAAAAGTTTTTTTTAGAATAATTTCTATAGAATATATAATTCAATACTATTCTTCTAGTAAGTAACCAACCCTTACCGTATCAAGTAAATCGACAATCTTCACAAAATAATAAAGCCATACTCGGTCAATGACCATTCGTTCCACTGGAGTATCTTCGTAGTTGATTTTCTGACACCATAAACTGTAGTATCCTGGCAGGTACAGCCTTGTGAAACACTAAAATAAATAATAAAAATAAATAAATGTATTACACTCCTGGCACATCCCACATAAATGAAAAGGACAAACACCCAAACCAAAAATGAATACCTATGAGCCATACAAATATAATTTATTATTTTCCTCTTATAAAAACAATACATAAATAAAGTTCAATTTAAAGAAACAACGTTCTTTCCTCAACATTTATTTTTTTTAAATATTTTATTTTTGTTTATATTTAAAACTACATTTTCATAAAAATAAAGTGTGCCAACGTTGGACTCAATAGCTTTATATATTATACATACATACATACAACCGACCACGATCGATGGTGAAGTTCTCGAAGTTGTCCAGGAATATGTCTCCCTAGGCCAAATAGTGCGATTAGACGGAGACAACTTCGAGAAAGAAGCCGACAGAAGGATACAGTTGGGCTGGGCAGCGTTCAGGAAATTCCGTCAAGTCTTCTCGTCGCCCATACCACAAAGTCTGAAGACAAAAGTTTTCTACCAGTGCGTCCTGCCCGTACTCTCTTACGGTGCCGAGACGTGGACACTGACAGTCCGTCTCCTCGCCAAGCTCAAAGTCGCTCAGAGGGCTATGGAGAGAGCTATGCTCGGGGTTTCTCTGGTGGATACAATTCGAAATGAAGAAATTCGCCGGAGAACCAGAGTCACCGACATTTTTCTTCAAGTTGGCAGACTGAAGTGGCAATGGGCTGGACACGTTTGTCGGAGAACCGACAATCGTTGTAGTGGGGACCGCGACTCGGCAAACGTAGTGTGGGACGCCCTCCTGCTAGATGGAGCGACGATCTGCGGCGGCTGGCAGAGACTGGATGCGTGTAGCCGAAGATCGGGCTAGGTGGCGCGCCTTGGGTGAGGCCTATGTCCAGCAGTGGACTGCCGCGGGCTGATATTGATATTGATGACATACATACATATGTATAACGTATAAAGTAAAGGGATCAATGACCTATGTCTTAAACAGCAGCATGGCGCGGTTTATTGACACTTGTCCAGGCGACATTGTCCACACGTTTTTAATTTTACATAACAATATTTTTAATTTGTATGAAAAAAAAATATACGGTTACATAATTTTTTTTAATAATACCATTAATACCAGAACCACCGCAGTCCGCCACTGCGCCAATTAGGTAGCCTAAACACACATTTATCGTATCATGTTTTAGAAAGAGGCAGTAATTGACTGGCCTCGTCTTTATCACACATATGAATGATCTCAACTCCGCCATCGCGCACCGCGTGTTGGCTAACGTAGAGTGTATTTAGATGAAACAACCATCTGCAAAGAACAGCAGCTGTGGCAGAAATTAGATGCGTGTAGCCGAGGAACGAGCAAGGTGTCGCTTTTTGGGGAAGCCCAGTAGCGGACTGCCGAAGGCTGATGATAATTCCGATGAAACAGGATAGTCACGTTATAGTGTATCATTATAAGTATATTTGTAGTCAGTGCCTCGCTTTTTATATAGCAGGACTCACATCAGGTGCATGTAGGTTAGTAATTGACGCGAAAATTAAATTTTTGAAATAAATTTATATTATTAGATTATTAACCACCAAATTTGCTTTATGGTAAAGCTGCCGCCTTCGTAGTCAATATATGTCCCACATGTATTTGTTCCGAGTTTAGGTGCTTTGCCAATCCGCCTTGGACAAGCAAGGTGAGTTAATACTTGACATATATAAGCTGTAAAAATGATTCGCTATGTTTCTGAGCTATTTAAATATAACTTCCTTTTTTAACGTTGAAAATGTATTTTTACCTCAACCGTCAGGAATGCTGACAAAAGGATCTGAACTATATTGTATAAAATCATGACATTCTTGAGTTGGTAAGGGGGTCGGTTAGCCATAAGTGCTGGACCCCACGTGCGCACAAACCGATGGTACACAAACATTATGAACAAAACAGGCAACGGGGTTGATACCAGCACGAAACGGTTTGTACGAGAATCTGAAAAAAAAGAATACAATTGTATTTTTTGAACTATCACTGTTAAACGTAATTCATTGTATATGTAATTAAAGAGCCCCGTAGACATTGTCCTGCTCTGAAATCGAAATACTGTAGTGATACATTAATGAATGTATCACTAATGTGATAAAACCTTTTATATTGTGTTGCTTCTTTTTGAATTATAATTTTTAAATTAAAAATTTTAAAAGAAATAACTTGTTTTATAAAAACACACCATTCATATGCACCAACCTAATATTTCCAAAACACATGCTACAAGATCCAATCGTTTTGAATGACAATACTTTTTGTTTCTTAATAAATGTTTTTTTATAAATCAGTACTTTATAACAATAATAGAGAAATGAAGGTATCCGGTAAAATTATATTTTCAAGCTCAACTATTACTTTCATACAAGGATTATTCGACCTATAACTTAATATAAGCAAAGCTGTAAAGCTTCTGCAATTCTGATGGTGTTACAGATGTCTGTGGTCGGCGTTGATTACTTTCCATTAGGCGACACGCTTGCACGGTAACCTTCCTACTGTAGTGATACATTGATAAATGTATCACTAATGCAATAACACTTTTTATATTATTTCTTTACAAATTCGTTATTTAAAATTTGAAATAAAAAAAAAAATAAATTGTTTTCTATTAAAACAAAAGTATTAGTTCGACTGACGTCTTTCGATAGACATATCACCCTTCCGGCGTAAGAAAATGAGATATGAAAATATAAAATGTAAATTGATAAAGAGTGAATAAAGTATAAATAAGATATAAATGTACAGTGAATATAAAAATAAATTAATCTCATTTGGAATAATTTCAGTTACATTGCAGATAAAACCCCCTAAAGATCCCGTGTGTCGCCGTAAGTATTACGGCTGGCACGCTACAATACCTTGTACCCGATTTCAGCGCCACGCACCACACAATCAATGGTTGAGGAGGGCGATGGCTGTCATGCGTCAACTTGTGAACAAGTTCTGCTTGTAATGCTGACTAAATCACTTTCTATGTATTATAAAAGAAAGCGTATTTAAATTATTTTCTAAATATGCTGTGTAGTTTCTGGCATAGAATAGGCCAACTACATTTCATTCCTTGAGTGTCATACGAGCCGACTAAGGGAGCAAATACTTATAAATGGGCAGCAGATGGATATATGTAACATTTTTTTGTAGTAATTGTGGTACATAGGTGGATTTAATGCCGGAGGTATTTTCTACCAAAAGAATTACAGTAATTTAACTTGTGTACATGTTGCAACTTCTAGAGAGCATACATTGGCAAAGTTAGAACTCCTTGAGGGCTCATATGTTAAAGTTATCCAGTTTATTTTTTAAAGTAAAAACTTTAGCACCGTTGTGATTAAAGAGTTTATGAAACGAAAAAGCGACACTAAAAAGAGAGAAAAACAAACATCTCTAGAATTTTGCTTGCAAATGAGATAGAATACATATATATAGTGTTTCCTAGTATCATACTTTAGTTTTCATAAGCCTCTCGTGTCATTTGTTGAAATTGAAAACTTTAGGTCTGTATAATATATTATGTGTAGAAAAAAGTTGGTTTTTAAAGTTGGTAACAATATTATAATAAATAAGTTACAATTATTCTACTTTTGATATTCTGCGTTCGTCTCTTTCTCCCAAAGATTAGTTTTCTGAAGGTTTCTCTTTTGCCACATGTGAACTGCACAGATGTTTTTTTTATTTTTATTATATTTGTGAAATCTTTTTAAGTAAATAAAACAGAAATTCAAGATATTACAAATTAATGGCTTGAGGTGAACAAATTAACGGCATGATGATGATGATATTGATGATGTTAATAGTGATAAAATAACACACGTGGCACAGTTAACATGCCCGAAAAAGTTGTGCTTGTCTTTGTTTCAAGCGTACCCTGACTTGCCATAAATTAACGGAGCGACCAAAATATAATGTCAAACGGGTGCAACAAACAAAGAAGCCCACGATCTTTGACCCGTTTTTAATGCAGTCATTTATATTGATGACATGTAAAATACAATGAGGTGCTACTTACCCGCAAGATCATTATTCACGTAATTATAATACTCCGTTATGTTTCTTATAAGTGTACCCATCTTTTGGAATTCTGAAACAGAAGAAAACAAAGCTCTAAACCAAATTCAAATTCTTCATTTTTTCAAATTTGACACACATTTTTTTACAATAGCTAAAATTTATTAATAAGAATTTATTAAAAACAAAATAATTTTAATTTAACAAGTGTCATAAAATGGTTCCTGCTCAGCATATGGCAGTCGCTCCATTGGCGCACCCAGCGCTGGTTTTCGGTAAGAAACAACGTGGTAAAATCGCAGACCACAATGATGTCATTGATACGGACACACACACATACATACTCATACATCTATATATATAATACTACTCATACTCATATATACACATACAATACAATAAAATTAATAATAACTAAATCATGTAATAAATTCACCGCAACCAAAGGAACAAGTTCCTGTTTGCATACTTAAAATTAGATTTTTGTTTTTTATTTTAAACATATTTATAGTATGCAAGTCACGAAGAGATGGTGGCAAATTGTACCAACACTTAGTTGCGATGTATTTAAAGCTACCACGAAACGCAGCTGAGCAGTGGCGAGGAAAAACTATTGATGACCTAGACGCCCTGGTATCGCGAGCGCTATTTTGTTCACGGAACCATGCTAATTTATTATATAAATATGATGGACATTCATAACGAATCTTAGAAAAGAAGGGTAGCGATATGAAGCTCTCTGCGGTATCTCATTTTTATTATATTAGCTTTATTTATGAACGGCGTAACATATTCCCGTGGAGCTGTATTATAACAAAATCTTGCACACGCATTTTGTACACGCTGTATAAGATTTTCTGTTCGAGCTAGTAGACGGCGTCCATATACAGTGTCCGCGTAGTTAAATTTCGATAATACTAATGAGTCGCAGACTGTTATATGATATGGAGAGGTATGTTGAGGTAGTCTCGAATTCGAAACAGCACTTTAAGTCAATAGAAGCAGTTACGCACTAGACCCATAATATGTTCTTCGAATCTAATATTTTCATCGAGAAGAATACCCAAAATTACGCGCAATACGTACACGTTTCATTTGTTTTTCGCCTACAATTACAATTCAATTTTTGGGTTTTAACTATAATATTTTATATCATTCTCTCCTCAAGCTAAATCCTAGATAGACCTGCGTTTGACTTTTTTTAGTGTAGCTTTTTCTTTTCATCGAGTTTCAAATCACAACGGTACTAAAGAAGTTGTCACATCAAAAAGGAAACAGTAACCGACACCATCTATAATAGCTTTTGAATATACTACTTAAACAGGATTCTTATAATTGAATACATCAAGCAGCTGAAGCAATCACAACAGATGCTTGCACAAGTTTACAAATTGATTAAACATAACAATACGCGGAGGATATGAGCCTTCATTATAACGGAAAAATTATAATTTAAAATGCACCAAAATTGAATATTTATTAGTTACCGGCCAAAGAAATGTTCGACTGCTGTACGTAGTACTTTATTAATTACGTAAAGCTTTAGTGTTAATATAAATTGGAAAATTAAAATATTTTAATATATTTAAAATAAAATGTTTCGTCCATTTCATTCAAATAAGTGGTAATACGACCGCGCCATTCGCGCTCTCTGCGCAGACTCCGTGCGAATGTCACATTTTTCACATCTGTTACATATATAGTACATATTTTTACTTGTTACTAACTTCCTCGGAAAATTACAATGATCAAGGTTCTGCTAAAGTACCTTTATTTATTTTTACTTAACTCGTAGCCGGAACAAAAAATGTAATACTACTGTTTTGACTCGATTAATTCTACAAATTACATGTTTTTTCGTTGATATACTTTGAGTTTTATTGAAATATTGTTTTTATATTTGGTTCAAAATTCTGTTGAATTTTTTCTTTAATTCAAGTTGGGCAAATCGTTCACGGGCATAGTGCGATATCCACTTTACCCGTGTTCGCTTTGTCTAGACCAATATATTGCTTTGTCTATGAACATGGTCTCTTTGCCCGAAATAATTCATTTGATACCACGTTTAACCAGAACTAAACCAATCAACAAGGACCTGATCAATATTACTCGAGAAACCTGTGGATATATGAGTCTAGTAGTTCAACATGAGATATATAGAGACCAAGAGAATGCCTTCTCTATGGAAATAGTTTATTTGATAAACCAAGCGTAACGTTACCAAAACAATTCTAAAGCTTCGTATTGCTTCAGCTATATCTATAAGTCCAAAAGAAATAATATAGCTCGTAAGTCCTCATTTTTCTATGGAGACTCAAATCAGAAATCAGGGAAATAAAATCAGAAATTTTAGGGGCTGACCTTGTAAAGGAAGAACAAAAAGCTGAATATATTAAATCAAATATTAAAAAACCTGAAGATTGGAACCAGTGCAATTTCTGGACACATTAGAGTCACAAGAAATGAACAGCTTACAAAGGATACGGACTATTTCTTAGTAACAACTTTACTTATTACTGATTGCATGTATTCTTCATTAATTATTCTTTTTTATATCTTAGTTATATCCTACACGGTTAATTAAGGTAATTTTTCCTTATTTAACCGTGTATTCATTTTGCCCAATAGCTATCAACTTTACTCGATATACTGGACAAAGCGGATAGAGATACCAATTACAACAATATAACCAATCATTTTTTAGTAAAGTATTGATGTTACGCAAATTTTGAGTATAATAAAAACTTTAATAAATACTGATTCATTATCAATCATTATTTTATCTCTATGCCTATTGGTTCTCTTTCTCTAATCCGTAAAAAAGTAAGATAGCCGCTTTGTCCGGACTTCCCCTATCTATGGGCGACATTTATAGCTTTTTATCAAACGACACGCCTGCTTGTTTTGCCTCCTTGTCCCATAAAAAAGAAAGAAATATGAATTTTATTAATTACATTTATTTATTTAATAATATTAGGGATTAACGTTATCAAAGAATTCGTCTTTGAATGGTCCTTGCCTATTATTTACACTGTACATTTTCAGAGCAAAAATACAACAGTTTTTAAATTTATTTCAATTTAAAGAGTGAAAATTTTTGCGCATTACAAAGAAACGGACAATTTCAAAAAGGTCATTGTGTTCAAACTTTAAGTATAAGCCTACTCAAAACCAGGGTCCAAAATTAAGTTCAAACTCAATTTAGATTCTGAGGCTTTTACTTCTTCATAAAAACAATAAATTGCAGTAAGACTAAATAGTTCCAAGTTATGCAATACCTTAAAGAAATCCTTTTCGATATCGCTTTGATAAATAAACATGATAAATTTCACCTTTTCTCTTACAAACGTTTATAATAATGAAATGTACATGATAGAGAATGCTTCGTCTGCCTTACGTACTATGTCTATACTTCAACCTTATGATCGTCCTTATTTCAGTTGTAACAGTTCACAGCTGGGCGTTGGCCTCCCTTAAAACTGAGAGATATTGCCGTAACTTTCACGCTTTGCGAGCGGATATTAAAATTAAATGAATAAATAAGAGTTTTTACCAACACAAAAAAATATTTCTTCAAGACCTTACCATTTTTGATACAAAACAATAGAGATTTTCAATGCATATCGATAAAGATTTATTAGCAAATGCATAGAAGTAGTTTTATTATTCAGTATTATCTTATCTTATCTTCATCATAACTTTATAAAATATAAAAAAATGGTAGAAAGGTTAATAATTTATTTATTAAACAATTTGTATTATTTAAGATTCGTTTGTTTCGGTCACATTTTTTGGCATTTCCAAAGAGTGAAGTTGATACAATTCCTTATTTTCATTTCGACTTAGTTAAAATATTACTCATTTTGAATTTATATTAATTTAAATATTTGATATTATTTTATAGGAATTGGAATATACACATCGACAAACTTTACTTGCAGCTGAAGATACTTAAATTCTCATTGATAAAAATCAAAATATAATATATTAATATTTATCATAGGATAAGTGGGTACCGCACAAATTAATTGAGCCAAATAAGCTGGATCGGATGAATTGAAAGATGAAGTTTTGCAACACCCAGCCTATTCACCGGATCTCTCGCGGACTTTCATTTTTTTCACATTTAGAACTGTTATTACGAGGTAAACAATATAAAAATAAAGATAGTTTGAAAAATTCGATATCAGGGTTTATTGATTCTAAAGATCAGAATTTTTTAAGACGGAAGGCATCTATGCTTTAATGTCTCGTTGGAAAAAGTGTATTGAACGAGCATATTTTGATTGGATAAACAGCTTTTGAAAAAGATAAATGCAGTTTTATATAATATATTCACTTAAAAATCCGACAATTCATATGCACCAACCTAATATTTCCAAAACACATGCTACAAGATCCAATCGTTTTGAATGATAATACTTTTTGTTTCTTCATAAATGTGTTTTTTTTAAATCAGTAATTTTTTAACAATAATAGAGAAATTAAGGTATCCGGTAAAATTAGATTTCCAAGCTCAACTATTAATTTCACACAAGGATTATTCAACCTATAACTTAATATAAGCAAAGCTGTAAAGCTTCTGCAATGCTGATGGTGTTGGAAATGTCTGTGGGCGGCGTTGATTACTTTCCATTAGGCGACACGCTTGCACGGTAACCTTCCTACTGTAGTGATACATTCACAAATATATCACTAATGCAATAAAACTTTTTATATTATTTCTTTACAAATTCTTTATTTAAATTTTGAAATAAAAAAAAATAAATTGTTTTCTATTAAAACAAAAGTATTAGTTCGACTGACGTCTTTCGATAGACATATCACCCTTCCGGCGTAAGAAAATGAGATATAAAATATAAATTGATAAAATGTAAAGTGAAAAGTGTGAATAAAGTATGAATAAGATATTATATAAATGTACAATTAATGGAAAATTATATTATAAAATCCCCTAAAGATCCCGCGTATCGCTGTAAGCAGAACCGCTGGCACGTCATACTACTCCATAGCAAAGTATGATTGAAGATATAACAATTATCAAACTGCAAAACAATTACAAAACGTTGTCAACTACAATTAAATTTATAATAATAAAAATATAAAGATGAAAAGTTTATGCAATTAGTTGCAAAACTTTTTTGACATTAAGTGTATTTCGAATAAGAAGACTGACGAAATAATCTCCTCACATTTAGGTATTCAGATGTATAGAAAGTGTGAAGTTGCTTAACTTTGACGTGCTTTTACAGTCACACGCACTTTGTGCAATCTGCAATAATAATGAAATTGTAACAAGGTCAAGTAATGTACGCATTCAGCCCAAAGTGTCAGCAATCGAAATTTAACAAAAAATAAGGTAAAGATGGATGCAAGTATCGCCTCGGTATACATAAGCTGTCCTCCTATAAGTGGAAAAAAAAATTCCACTTGTAGTTTATACCAAATTTTTTATTTAAAAAATATCGTTTTTAACATATATGTTTATCATACAAAGTGAGAAGTATAGTTCCATACAATTATAAACATGAGGACAAACTATGTCACGTGTGTCTATGAACCACACCAGCAGTGTCACGATTCTAAAGCGGTTATTGACCCCTTCATTTATAAATAGGTCATTAATTCAAAGTCTTTATTGTCAAAGAGGTCATTGATCCCTTTAGTTTACGTCATATGTTCGAGCTGCTCAAAAGGGTTCAAAATTGATACTTCCTTATTTTTATGAATGAATTTTTAATTCAAACAATATATTGAAAAAGTTTTTAAAATATAAAGGTGTACAAACAGTGTTTTTAATTTGAATTCTCTATTTATTGCTTTTATACATGAAATAGAACATTCTTATACATGTATTAATTATTGAGGGCGACGACTGCTTGAATCAATGGTTATAATATCTGCCCTTGTCCAAATTCAAAAGGACAAAATTTGAATTGTACTCTCAGTCGAAACTAAAATTTGTTTAACGGGCAACATTGAATCATCCATTTTCTTTAAGAAATTCGATCTATATCATGCTCCTATTGTAGCTAAAATATTAATCAAATCTAATAAGGGAGGATTCGATCGAGCAAGATACATATGATTATTTTTAATTTTATGGAATAGAAAGGCAAAACATGAAATGTGTAGTCTGATAGCCAATTAACGCCACCTATAGACATCTGCAACATCATAGGTATAGCGGAAGCGTTCTCGGTTTTTGAGTAATATGTAGGTTTCATGTTTAGTTGTTATATCAGAAAATTCTTAAAATAGATATAGGTATGTATCGGCTGTGCCAACATTATACAGCGATATCAAGTCCTTTATAATGGTAATCAAATGTTTTTTAACATAGAAACCTCTCATGCGTATAAGAATTCTCCACTATTACATCTGGCCCGTTCTTCTATACGGATGTGAGTCTTGGACGCTTAAAGAAGACCTCAGAAAACGTATAGAAGCGTCCGAAATGCGGGCGTATAGACGGATGCTCGCTATTAACTTGTCTCAAAGGATGGCCACAAGTCAAACAAAAACGTGAACTTTTGCAGACCGTCAAAGGTAAAAAAGTTGCTTACCTGGGTCATACAGACATGACAGGTACAAGTTGCTGCAACTAATCATGATGGGAAAAATCGCGGGCAAAAGACAAGTTGATCGAAAAAGAAAATCTTGGCTAAATAATATCAGTGTGTGGACCGGGATAAAGAGTACTCCAGAACTGCTGCACCTCGCGAAGGAGGAGGAAAGTTGTGCTGAATTGACTGCTAACCGTCGCAAGTCGGAGAGGCACTGTTAGAAGAATAGAAACCTCTGGCGCATTTTGTACAAACTCATGACTTGCGGCAGAATGTCATTACTTTTTAGCTTACCATTAGTGTTAGACATATAGGTCAAATTCTTTCTTTTAAATTAACTGAACGATGCAGATCTTCGACTTAACTATAACGTATATACTTAATATACAATAACTAACTAACTATAACAATATCCTAAATTTACTAAACTATATATTCGTACTATTTCGATACACGAATACTACGTATCCGTGTAACTATATTCGTAGAAAACAAAATAGTTAAAAATGCAATTGGCTTAGTGATAGTTACTTTCTAATCCAACGTTCGCAGGTTCAATCCAGCATTGGGATAAACATCCGTATGACCTAGAAGTATTTATTCTGACTCTGAATGCTTTCCCTTGAAATATTTACTATGACTCTGGGAACACTAGGTTGGATTTACGAGTGAAAAGCTACTTTTCTAATTTATTAAAATTAATTATAAATCAATAAATAACATATAAATTTATAAAAAAAATAAAATTATACATAGATGCTTTACCCTTATGGCTCCACATTCGAATTCGAAAAAAAAACACACAAATGTACACTATGACAAGGACAACCATTCAGATTGAATAAATAACTGTAGGCCATACAAATATATTATATATATACAAATATTTATGCTGATTTCAGCATGAATTTTTAAGTGCGATCGTTAATGCTTTTAATTTTTTATTATTATACAATATAATTTGTATGAACGACCCATGAAATACTAGTGCGCGCATATGAATGTAAATTATTCTTATTTAATAATGGGTTATTCGCTTTTTGAAGCAAGGGTTGCGTGTTTGAATTTCGCAAACAAATTTAATGAAAAGCCAATTGCAGTTTACTGCTGGACATATCTTTCTCTCAAGTTAAAATAATTTTCCCACAATTGTCATATTGGGCAGGTAGATTGAGAACCGGAGAACGAGACACATCACTTACACATAACATCTGTATATTAATTGGACCTACTATTCAACCGAATTTAAAATATATTTCAAAGTGTACCGTAAGTCTGACGGTGGCATTACCTCGTTTTATTTCAAGACTAATAAGTATGATATAATAATAATAATATAATAAGAAATTATTTAAAAACACTAATTCTACAATGGCTTATTGATTATAATATCTATCGTATTGATTATATACCTATATGTTTATAAGAATATATAATTATAATAATATTTATAAATTTATTTAGCTTACCGGGTATTCAATCCGTTTAATTCCAATAATTAATACATTACAGGGATACTAAATAAATTGTTTTTAATAAATCCATAATAAATCCAAATCGCTTAACAAGAATAAAAAATACTAACTTGGTATACTGCAAGCGATGATTTAAAATAGATATCATTATTTTCCGTTACTTAAAAATGTTATTTATTTACATACGATCGACTTAAACTCAAATATATCTTCAATTATCACTCATATTGTATTCACTATATTTGTAGTATACGACAAAAAGATAATATAACACGGAGAAGTATAAAAGGTGAACCGCAAATTTACGAATGTAAAGAGAAATAAACATACCTGTAAGCGTCTGCTCCCACTCGAGTTTTCTATATTATTGGACCTTACGCTTATAGCGTTAATGATTGACTAAACGATAAACAGACATTCTACCTCTATATATAAATAAATGAATGCCTAAATATTAATTACAATACTTCCAAGGCTTCCGCAGTTCAAGGAATAAATTTCAGCAGTATAAAGTAAGTCCCTTTTGGACACGATTATAATTATTGTGCTATTGTACACAATAATTATAATGCATCGTGTTAGACCAACGGTATCTTTACTGTTTTTTTTTAAGTTTAATTTTACTTCATCAAGGTGCAACTATAAGTCCATCTATCTATGTCATACTTTTAAGTTTAATGCCTCTCCGACTAGCGAAGTTTGGTAGCCAATTCAGTACAGTTGAGTCCAAAGTACAAGTCTAGCGACGCGAAATAGTTTAGCAGAACTCAATATCGCTGTTCACTCCTTAGGTTCGTTGGAAAAAGAACATTCCTCTTTTTAGATGACTTAATACTCCTGTGGCCTTCTGTGATCTGTAGCCAAATGAATAATGTTATTTTTATATTTTGTTTTTTTAAGGATAGGAAGGCAAACGAGAAAACGTTTTGTCTGGTGAAAAGCAATCAACGCCGCCCATATATATCTGCAATATCACAGGCGTTGCTGAAGCATTGCTAACCTTTGAGAGATTATGAAGACTTGTTTTATGAAGGGTCTAATATCGTATCGGTTCGGATATACAACAGAATGAACCTGGTTCCATAGAGTGGTGAGGGGTGGGAAGAAGTTTCAGGATATTAAAGTGTAGATTTAAAAAAACTTTATAAATATTATCATTAGTGTTATTATTTTTTTGAGTCTTAAATTATAAATAAAAATTGTATAAAAAAATTTACATTGTGTCATTAAACTCTCTCAAAATATTTATTTGAATTGTAAAAATGTTTGTTTATAAAATAATCCTTGAGTTCTTTTGTAAACCGTGCACAAAGTAGTTAATTTACATATTCTGACATTTTTTATCTCAGCAATGTAAAAGCTAATTTTTTAAGTATATTACGATCGTAATTTATTCTTATATGACTTCTTTTTCGTTTCGTGTTGTAAACGTTTAATTTACAATCGAATTAAAAAGCAATTAAAATATTGAATTTAATATCATATTAAAAAAACCATTTCTAAAATCTAAAAAAAATAATTTGAAGCAACTTTTGAAATGTAATATTCTTAAGAAATTCAAAATTGAATTAAACTTTTAAGAATTACAGAAGGGTTTTTATTATATACTAGTACATTTTAAACACAAATTTGGCGATTTATTTAAGAAAATGAATAAAAAAACACAAAATGCCAATAGGATATAAATTTTTTTCACCGTCGTATGAGTATATGTCGAAAATCTCTTAAAGGGCTAAGTGAATGGTCTTCTCATTTTTTTCGCTTATCGGCCTTGATTTAATTCAAAATTGCCAAAGAATTTATTAATTCTCGTTTATAGTGTGAGTTAAGCTCAATGATTCGCCGGTTATTGTACAGGAAAGTGCAGTGCATAGGTGCAGGATTTTGTAAATTCTGTAGATGCTCGCATTATGAAACCGTAAATGTTAAAAACTTTGTAAACAATAATATTGATTCATATGAAGGTTGTAATCAAGTAGGTATAACTCCAAGATCTCGTAGCAATAAAATTTAAAAAAGGTTTTATCGGTACGACATCTTGAAGTTTTTTATATTAACATGTCACGTGACTGTGTATACACATTATAATTTATTTATAGTCGCTCAAAATAAAGAAATACACTTAAATACATAATATGTTGAAACGTGCATAAAAAGTAGATATATAACTTTTTACATTTTGATATCAGCACACAAATCACCAAAAAAACTCGTAGAGATTGATGTAATTGTTAGTCTTTAATTAATTGATTTTATTTAACTACTAAAATAATTTATTTATAAAATAATTTCTGTAGACAAATCCGTCAAAACAATAGATAGTAACAACTTTTTAATAGTATAAAATTAGTAATCAAAACGTGTGATCTCGATTTTTAGATTTATCTCGAGATTTCGATAATCGCTCATCAAGGCTAATCCAGACAGGCGTCATTGTCCCATGCTGTTTCTCAAAAATGTTTTCAGCCTCCTCAGCGAAGAAAAGTACGCTGTAGTATCGTCGTCGACACTGACACGTTATAAGTAGGTATTGAGAGCATCTTGTGAATCGCCGGAAGCAAGATTTCTTTTTGACCACTTCATTCGCCATGGGAACTGAACTGGAGTAACGTACTTTTCTCCGATGAGGCTCGAATTTTTCTGCATGGTGAGGACTGACGTCGGCGAGTGTAACTCAGACCAGGAGAACGTTATGCTGACGTGTGTTTTAAAGAAATCACCCCTTAATAATGAAGGATCTGTTATGTTTTGGACGGACGTAACTAGTATTAATTGAAAATGGCGGAGATAGTATAAATTGAAAATGGCTCGCAAAGGTACATAACAGAAGTTCTTCGTCAACATGCACAACCCGCATTAACTGTAATTGGTGAAGATGCCATTTACATGGATGATAATGCTCGGGCCCACCGTTTTGGTGACGTATATGCTTATATGCAAGAGGTCGGTATTCGTCATTTGGACTGGCCAGCGCAGAGCCCCGACCTTAACCCTATTAAGCACGTCTGGGACCTCTTAAAAAGGTGAATACGATCTGTCCCACCACCTCCACAAAACATCAGGGAGCTTAAACGTGTGATCTGGGCTGAGTGGGAATACGTTCCACAGGAAACCAACAAAAGCCTAGAGCAAATCATATCTAGACGATTACATGCCATAATCGCTGCAAGGGGAGGTCATACTCGTTATTAATATTTATTTTTTAATGTCTTTTTTATTAAAGTACTATAAAATACTCGTAGCCTTAATTTCACTATACCTATACAAATGTCAATTTTCACACGGATTTAAGTGCTAAAAAATGTTAAAAAGAAATTTTTAGTCATCTAAGCTAATGACATACTAAAAAATTAATATAATTAATATTGAAAAGACAATGACTGTAAGGTGCCCGTTTTTTGCAAACGACTTTATTATAGGACTTTCAAATTATTGGTGGCTATTGGTTGATTGCTATCAGATAACTTGCTTGCTCGTTTGCATTCCATTATAAAGTTTCATCTTCTGCTTTTTCTTTGCTGTTTTTATTTAACTTTAATCGTATTATTAGTTGATTCTGAATTGTATCCATGCCGTTTCTACTTATAAATAAAATAACGTTTTGTTATGATTATTGTTTCTTAAAATGTAGTTTTTAGTTGTACATTGACCATTTGACTTTTTAAGAAAAACCGAATAACATTCAACAGTTACTACTTTCACTAAAATTAAAATAATAATTGCGCAATGTCACATATTGTATATTAATACAAACTTACAATATACGTATATCTTTCATTAATGAATAACTTCCTTTACTTAACTAGCCCCTTCCTATTATTCACTTACCCTACGATAGGCAACGCATCTGCAGGACCCTTAATGTTGCAGCTGTCCTTGGGGGGATGGCGTTTAGATACTTACAATCAAGTGGCAGAAGGTTTCGATTGCTTGTTTGCCTATCACTTTTAAAAAAAAGTTATACAATTAACAATGTACAAAACATCGCATACTTTCCCTTCTTTCGCTCTATTCTAATCTCCTAGACAGCAAACATCACATATGTATTTACAGAGTGTTAAAAATACTTATTGAATTCACAAGACAATTTGGTCAGTGTTTATCAATAAACAATAGAATGCGTAACGAATTAAAACAAAGTATAAAAGTCGGTGACATTTGAACTATGAGTGTATACGAAAGTATTTAAATATAACTTTAAAATTATAACGATTTTTGTATACTAGAATAAAAATATATAGTACTTTATTAAATAATAAAACTATACAAAACGTTGAAATGAATCAAAAACATTTATCTTATTTACATATACATATTTATATTTACTAAGAAAGAGAATTGAAAAAAATAGATTAACACAGTTTAAAAATCACATCATTTGTTTTTTTTACTTGTTCCAAGTCTGATTATAATTTTAAGTCTTTTTCATCTAGTTCATTGACATTTTTAAATGTTTGTTATCTAGTTTATTTTCGAGAAAAGTCATTGTGTAATGTGTAATGATATCACTTATGCTAGAGAATTAGATTTTAACCAAATTTGATATTTAATAATACTTACGGTTGAATTTACTTTAAACGGTTTAAACGTCTAATTAAATTTATAATGGCACTGATTAGGCAAAAAAGACACTTTTTGTAATTTATTTTCCGTATCGTACACTGTTCGTTATTAATTTATTGGCATTATATTTTCTGGTCTTTAACGCTACAAATTTCTGACATGTACCGACTATTTACTATTACCCACTATTGCATACTGAAAATATTCAGCTTTGTTATTATTCAACCCTTTCTATTGCGCGGTATGCCTAGCAACTAGAACATATTTTTAGAATATTCTGGCAACTTCGCGTACGCAAGCTTATAACGTAAAGCTTTCATTAACTATTTTTAATAGTATCAAAAAAAGTATTAAAAAGTTATTACAAAAATTTCAAAGATTGCAAATCTCCCATATGTTTGGACTTGAATTAAAGATAAAATTGTTCAAAAAAATTTCAAAGTGATATTTTCGTAGCTGATTCGATTTTCTATTGGACTAGCTCTTCCGAAGAAGTAAAACAATCTTACAGAAGGCCCGCAACTGACTAACGTAATTTACTGTTCAGTTAGCGATAACAACTATTATAACCAGCACTTTAACTTTTAATATGAATTTTTTTTTTATAACTGAATATTGTAATATATCGTATCGCATACATAACTGTAAGACCAGTGATCATTAGACCAGTGATAGATATATTAAAAAATAGTTCAAATGTCACAAGATCTGTCAAAATGATCTTATAACAATCAATTCTACGATACAATAATAAATTTTCCTACTTAAAACTATGGTCCTAAAATTTGTGTCACTTATCCGCCAAAAATTATATCACTTCAAACAGAACCTGATCCCTAAATATACTATTCGGCCAGTCGTTAATTTATCATATAATATTATCGAGAATAATACATCTGATCCTGAAAGCACACCGCTTCTAATTTTGCACGATCTTTTAAGCAATAAAAAGCAATGGAACAGTTTAGGAAAGACAATATCAACGATAGCAAAGCGTCCGGTGATAACAGTGGACCAGAGGAACCACGGCCTGAGTCCTCACGCTAGTTCACATACATACGAAGAAATAACAGCGGATGTTTTTCATTTATTACAAAAATTATCCATAGAGCACGCAACACTTCTTGGACATGGAATGGGGGGTAAAACGTGCATGTGCATGGCTTTACTAGAGGTATGTCTCATTAAGCCTAAGATATTTCACAACGATTCAAATGTAATCGTTAATTTAGATTTAATGCCATCTAAAATAAAAAAAAAACATCACCCTTTTCAATTTTAAAAACGTGCTTCGCAGTTTGGGTCTAACAAATCTGAGCGTTTAATCATTTAATTGTATCTCGTAATACCATCACGGGGACTTGCATCTTGAGGCTGGTGCGCAATTCATTCTTAACCATGATTTCATGCATCAGCTGCATACACACTGTTTTTTGTATGTGGACTCTTGCCATGATTTCGTGCGACAGCTGCAATTACACTCTTTTTTGTATGGGGACTCTTACCATGATTTCGTGCGTGAGCTGCAATCACACTCTTTTTGGTGGCTGCTTCAATTTTTTTTTGATATAGAGTCCCAATTTTTGTTCCACCTACTTGTCAAAAACTAGCAATCATTTAAGGTATAGCTATGCAACCAGTAGTATTGCAGCCAGCGTGGCGATTGAGCCCAACACTTCAGTTCACAAATGCTAAATCCAGCTGTCGATCGGTATTGACTTTTGATGAATGTCTAATGTGTTTTCCAAGATCACAAGCACTTCACTCCATGTTTTTTTTTAATTCGTAGCACTATTCTATATATCATCATAATAAAAATATTTTTTCCAGCCACAAAAAGTAGCAGGTTTGATTTTGGTGGACATTTCTCCTATATCCATTTCTAAGCAATTTGTCGATCTATATCCTAATTTGATTGCTTCTATGCAAGAGATATCTTTCAAAGGAATTAAAAAAGTAAATAAAGCTAAACATGAAGCAAAGAAGCAGTTGAAAAAAGCTATTTATGAAGAAGAATTAATGAATGTCGTGTTATCAAATATAATGTTGAAACCCGACCGGAGGATAGGTTGGATTTGTAATATTGATGTTCTTGCAAAAAATTTTAAACACATAGCGGCGTTACCTACAAAAATTAAAGAGAAGGTGTACTATGGGCCGACACTATTCATAGGTGGTCAAACATCAGAATATCTGCCGTAAGGAACAAAAATAAATAAGATTTTTTCGCGTTATCGTTAACATACGTAAAGTGATGACAGATGTATACGTTCTATAATCATATTCCCTCTGTAGGATAATGGGTTTGTCGCAAAAGTTAAATTAATTAAGAGTTTAATATATAATAATTAATACCAAACATAACCTATAAGTGAGGAGAAATTTGTTGATAATTATTTGTATAGATACGTAACGCATGCAAAAATATGTATGGATACTAGATAACTGGATGCGTGTAGCTGAAGATCCGCTAGGTGGCGCGCCTTGGGTGTAGCTCATGCCCAGCAGTAGACTGCCGTGACACTTGTGATAATGATGATGCCTGATAGAAAGAAATCAACGCCGCCAATCGTCTTTAAAGATAAAAGTTTGTTATTTTGAAGGTTCAAGTATTACAAGTAGCTGATTTCATAGAACTATAGTGCTTATAAAAGCACTACAATGGACGGCCACTCATGAAGATAGTAAAAATGAAACTATCATTCAACTACTCAACAGCAATTTTTTTATAATGTATGCTTGCTATTGGCGTCACTGGCGAATTTTTTATTCAAAATATTTGGAACAAGTGTGTATTAATAAGCTTAAAAAGCCATTATTCTTTCCCAGTGGTGCTTAATCTTTATGTTCACAATAAATAATCATGCACAAATATAGCAAACAGTTCCTTAATTATTTTTAAAACAATGTTGAAATTTCAATAACACTGATACAGATATAAAAACTTCAGCGCGCCATGCTTTCATATAATTTTAAATTTCTATTTCAAAGGAATTATAAAAATAGTACAAACATTTGATAATCGTTTAAGATTTATCTGAATGCGACCATAAATATCTGTTTAGAAGTTTTTTATGTTAAGACCAGGTAAACGAGCAAAATGGTACGCTGAGGTAAGTAAACACCATCGACCATGCACACCTGCAACACCAAGAGCACTGCTAATGTATTACTTGCCCTAAAATAAATGTATAATAAGAGAAGTATAGGGAGGTAGAAAAGGAAGCGCAGATCATGAGGGCCGATTGGCTCAGTGGCGGGGCCCCCCGCCCGCGGAGTCAATGGTTGCGGGTTCGATTCCCGCATCGGAATAAATATTTATATGGATTTATAAACGTTTATTCCGAGTCTGGTAAACCCGCAATCCGCATTTCCTTTCCTGCCCCTTCCTTTCTTCTCTATCCTTTCCCTTCCTCTCCGCCAATCCACGGTCTGCCGTGCCAGTGGATGCATGGCTAGGGACGAGCCTAGTCGCCGTAGTACCGATCGTCCCGGGTTCGGGCTCCCCCGGGTACTATGGTGCCTTACCTCAGCATGCAGGGCTCTGCTGGGGCTGACCTCCATCCTCCCTTGCGGTTCGTGGGATTCACTAAGACGAAATTAATATACCTAATTTGTCGAAAATGACGGCGACGTGGTTCGCCACCCGTCACGTCCTTGATACTCACGAGGGCGAAAAGCTACCAATAACGAGCCGTTTCGCTGCGATGAATGGCAGCGGATGGAGCTCTGTGGTCTCTGCCAACCCCTGCGGGGGATAGGCGTGAATATATAAAAAAATAAAAAAGATCATGAGGGAAAAGGTACCATACCACCAATCATACTCTTCGAAAATGTTACATTTTGAACATGTAAAATGATCCCTCAAATTGCATTTCTTTGACTTCAATCCGTTTGGGTATAATCTAATAAGTACGCGTACGCGGCGTTAATAAATAGCAAGTGATGGCATATGAACCTGAATAAAGCTTTCGTGTGTATTTTGTCAGAATCAGAATACATAAATGCACGTCTCAAGTCACAATAGAATCTTATCACTGAGAATCTTACATTTAAACCATTATTGAGAAAATACCGTAGTCATATTATTTCATTATTCTGTTTTGTTTTTTCATTGCAGACCCGATGATTTGCCTGCAATTCGAGACATTTTCCCTCGAGCTGTGATTACTTACATACCAAAGACAGGCCATAACTTGCAAATTGACGACCCCAAAAAGTTCCTTGAAATGACTATTTACTTTCTTAAGATAAATTAATGTTGATAATGCAAATTGTCCAAAAATGAGTTATTGAGAATATATTTTTGAGATCTAAATAAATATTGTGATTGAAAAATTACTAATAAGTTTAATCTCCCCCTACCTACAGTTTAATCTTCCCCTACCTATAATATATTAATATATAAAACTTTTTTAATTTGTCTCAGGAAAATTATGGTTATCTGTTATTTAATAATGACATTACAATTTAATTGTAACAATTTTTCACTTGCTTAACATTTTTCACTCATGGAAGTAAAGAATGTAACACTAAAACAAAATTAAAACTATTCGCTGTTACGAGTTCATTCAAATGTAATGGGAATATTATTTTTTAGACTACAACGATTACTTTTAAAAAAGAACTCTGACGCATTGTTCACAAACAAAAGGTTTGCCGTAGACTTAGCTTATAAAAGTTATGGAAAGATAGTAAGTAATGAACCTCCTATAATAATTCTTCACGGATTGCTGGGATCGAAAAAAAATTGGGACTCTATTTCAAAAAAAATTGCCGCAGCCACAAAAAAGAGTGTAATTGCAGCTGACGCACGAAATCATGGCAAGAGTCCCCATACCACCGATCATACTTACGCTGATCTAATATCTGATGTCGCGCGTTTGATGGAAACATTAGCCATTAAAGGAGCGCATATAATTGGCCATAGCATGGGAGGGCGAACTGGCATGCTGTTAGCTCTAACTGAGGTAATTAATTCAAAAACATCAAAAATAAACATTGTCATATTTCGAAATAAAGACACTTGTGGTTTTTATAAATATTGTGTGTTGTAAAAATGTTCACCAATTTTTAGTAGACAGTAGAAAAACTTAGATGATTTCAGGGATCGATTAGCATTATGTACATAATTCAATTGTGTTATTCAAGTCACTATTTTTATATTAATATTATTATTTTTAATTGAATATATCAATCACATCATGATGTTTCTGATATCGTAACAATATTGTGAACGACATACATGACATACAATTTGGTGACTCAAATAAATAAAAAAATATATTTGTAACTTTTACTCCTGCTGAGAGGAATTTATTTAAGTTCAACTATATTTCTTTAATCAATAAAATTATTTTATTTAATCTCTTAGTGTAAAACAATATACGTATGTATGTATATTTTACTTGCTTGCGGACTGCCAGTCCGCGGGCCCTGAATTCGATAAAGCTGTTAAAGCCAATAGGCTACCAGCATTAACATCTTCGAATCAAACCTATGTATGTATATGAACGTACAGGTTCATAAATTAATATTTATTTTACTTTTAGCCCACAAAGGTGGCAAGTTTAATCGTTGTCGACATTTCTCCTGTTTCAACACCTGGACGGCTAAATAGTTTTATGCCAATGCTTTTGGATGCAATGAAAAACATTGATTTACATGGCATAAAAACTTTAAGCACAGCAAAAAGCAGGGTAAAAGAAGAACTTCTCTCTTCCCGCGTTGTGGACGCTGACAGCTTAGGTTTTATCTTAATAAATTTAGGAGTTAAAACTGCTAATACTATCGGATGGCTTTGTAACGTACGAGTTTTAAAGGATTATTATTCAGAAATTGCTTCCTTCCCCAATATGACTGGAAAACAATATAAAGGCAGAACTCTGTTCATAGGCGGAGAACAATCCCACTTTATTCCGTAAGTTGAATATATTTTATGCTGTTATCTTGCAGACTTAAATTGGTGCAAAATATTTGCTACTTACAATAAACATTTCGTTAAGCAGCAATAGCCCAGCTGAGCTTAGGATATTAGATCGAGGGTTCAATTTCACCTACCATTGCATATTATGTGAACTATTTTCCCAATAGAAACACTTTTAACAAAGATAAAATCTTTAATGTTAAAAATAACTCTGTTTCTGGATCATTTCTATTCCAGTAAAACTCTAAAACTAGTATAGCTATTTTAACCTATAATCCACCTAAGAAAGTAGAAAAAGTAACTGCAACACCGCTTTAAAATGATAATAAATCAGTGTTACTATAAAATGTAATGCTCTAATCAATGTAAGCTCAAATTATATGTAAATAATTTTAGGCTCTAGGCGTAAACATTTTAAACCAAGACTCATGGTTTAAAACCCCAAATCCACCATTTTGAACTCGGTGAAAAAACTAAGGGCACTCTGTTTTACAGTTCGTTATGGACACTTTTTGGTTACCTGACGTCATGTTTGGTTTAATTACTTTATGGTACTTAAAATAACATCTGTAAAATGCTGAGAAATTCAAAAGATACGTACATTACTTGCACACACACGATTGGATTAGACATAACACTTACCTACTTGCAAATGAAGGAGACGACATTAAGTCTTCGAAGGAAATCCCACCTTGCTAACGCCATATATGGTAGCACACTATTATTGCGTGATCGCCAGGGCTGGCAAAAGCTTGCAATCAAATATTCAAATAGTTGAATGAATACTTACTCATTTTCATGGGCGAATTAAGTACTTTACTCATACAGTGTCTGGAATTGTTGGGAGTATCAGAATCAGAAATCGGGTATTTGGATGCATATTTACTTAAAGTTGAATTGCGTTTTTTTTAATTTGTTGTTCAATAGTTTGCAATTATCGCATTTGCACAATGCTTAAATACAATAATTACGTCTCACACAATTCAACACGTTGATCCGGATTCTGGATTATTGGTTGCGTATTGCTTCACAATTACTGTGTTAGACTGATTTGATTTGACTTGCTGTGTTGAGTTGAGTTTACTAGAATTTCTAGCCTGGCACGACGCGGCGGAGTCTAGCCTCCACCCCGCTACAAAACAACCACGTTACAGAACGGCGGAAATTTTCCTCAAATAGGATCTCTGAATATACATGTATGTTGGTAAGTGTGCTGATAACGCTGCGTGCCCTAGCCTCGTCAATTGATAAAGAAACTCACACAGTTTGGTTTAAAACAAATTGATTTTTTATATCGATATACTAGCTACCTCTATTTGATGCAACGAGTATACCCAAAAAAACTGAACAACTTTCCCCAGGATAAGAAGGTATTTAATAAGTACGCAAGTAGTTCAGTACTAATAGTAGGATAAGGTGATAAGGCAGAATTTATTTCAACTCAGTTTACACTCCGTGTGATTGATATTACCGAGATAGGTCTCGGTAATGTCATAAAAGTGTCGTTATTATTAAAAGTAGTTTATAACCTGAAAAACGGTTTAAAAAGGTTTATTGTTTTAAATCATTTGATTTAGTTGGTTTTAAACCGGCTCTACGTCTTTATTCCAGACCCACAGACATTACCGAGATTAAAAAATATTTCCCCGAAGCGGAGCTGAAGTACGTTTCGAATGCTGGCCATAATGTTCATGCAGAAAATCCTAACGCGTTTCTAGAACTGGTTATTCCGTTCCTTTTAAATCAGAATATTGTATTTGTTCTATTTATATTCGTAGAAAGTATCGAATAAATCATTTTGTAATAAAACAATTGTAATTTTTTAAAAAACATGTTTTAATATGCATTTCCTTATGTTTAACTATTATATAACATTGAATGTTAGAAAAACAACTATATTTTGTTCCTTCAAGAACCAGCCGCACAACATGCGATGAATCCAATTGAACAACAGAAAAAGTTCTAACCACCAGCTGAGCGCTATAGCTGTCAAAACCTTCATGCCTTGAACTAAAAAATTACAATCGTTACCACTCTATGGTTGCGTGATACACTTTGTGGCAGCAACTTACTTGAAGTAACTAATACCTTGGTTGGCTTATAAGTGGTACAACTACGATACAGACGAATACTTTGTCAAGAACGACATATTAGTTGAATGGACTTAGGAAATACCACACTTCCGTAGAAAACCGGCGTCTAAGTGGTAGGTAAGCTACCGCGCGTCGCCCAGTGAGCAGTTGAGTTCCCGAGGCCCAATCCCTTCCCATAATGATCTTTCCTTAAAGGCCAGCAACGCTTCTTCACTGCCTATGGCACTGCGGATGTTTATGAGCGGCGTTGATCGCTTTCCATCAGGTGACACTCCTACTCGTTGGCCTTCCTATCTCATATATAAAAAACCTAAAAGATGATCGTAAAACGTTAAGGTATAATACCTACTAAATATGCTTATAAATGCTCTCATCCGTCAACCTCAACCACCAATAAAATAATAAAAATTATTAATCTAATGCCTATTGAACGCGCAGTATCATTACGTCTATTAACTGTAAACATGTGGCATTTATTTAATTTATTATAATCTGTTCTACTACTACTACCTATGGTTCGTCTGTCCTGTCTACCTGACAGTTCGTCTATCTCTTAGTTGAACTTGTTTAGGTTTGTCAATTTTGACATCAAGATTTTTAAATACATAATGTCATCTCGTCAAATTTTCAAGTTTATTTATTTTACTTTTATTTATAAAAATTAAAATGTTGCTTAACAGAATATATCACAAAATTGTGCTTCATAACATAAATATTTATCCAGCGTTATCACAAATCGCCTTTTCTAGATCATTAACATCTAACATTTCTGATACCGTAGATTTAGCATACGCTTCTTACGAGAGTACATCAAATGTTAGCTCCTCTCAGCCGCCTTTAGTAATCTTACATGGGTTACTAGGATCGAAAAACAATTGGAACAGTATGAGTAAAGCTATTCATAGATCAACTGGGAGAAAGGTAATAAGTATAGACGCAAGGAATCATGGAGACAGTCAGCACTCCTCCCAACATACATATATACACATGGCGCACGATGTGATGAAGCTGCTCAAAAAACTGGAGCTGTCCAAGGTGTCTCTACTGGGTCACAGTATGGGTGGTAGAACAGCTATGACTATGTCACTTCTGTGTGTAAGTTGTCGATATATTCATTTTTAAATTAAAAATCTATTTATTCAAGATAGTTGATAAGTATTGTTTTATTCGATTCTTTTCACAGCCCATTGTATATACTCCTGCTGGGTATGGGCCTTCCCATTTCTAGGTGAATCCACAACACATGAACAAGGTAGATTGGAACAACATATAAATTTGTAATAAACACCTATAGGGCACAATTATTTATTCTGATGCAGATGTCTATGATGCACCATTAACTTACTGCATTCCATTACAAAAACAGACTTGCTTATTTACATTTTCATACTATTAAAAAAGCTGTCCACTTTGTTAGTGAAAATATAATGGGCAGTTAACTGCGTCAATTTCTCAATGTATAATTTATACAATAAAACTTATTTTTCAGTCTGATTTAGTGTCAAGTCTCATAATTGTTGACATTTCTCCAGTGAAAACTAGCCCACAAATATATTCTATGACAAGTTTATTTGATGCTATGGCTGCAGTTACAATAAGATCTGGTATTGCAATGTCCAAAGCTAGAAAACTAGCTGATGAACAACTCAGAGCAATTATCCCAGATATTAATCTTAGAAATTTTCTAATAACAAACTTAGTACAGACAAACACTGGATCATTTGCTTGGAGGGTAAATCTACCTGTGTTAAAGGATAATTTACAGACACACATATCTAATTTTCCCTCAAGCTTGAGAGGACTTCAATATGGTGGACCTACTTTGTTTATTGGTGGCTCACATTCAGACTACATAGGGTGAGTAACAAAATGCAGTTTTTACCATCAACATGTTTTTTGGGTATTTTAAAATTATAATACATTTTTAACAATAAAAACAAATACCTTTTGAGTGTTTTTGAGCATTTCTTCTCCATTCAAATAAAGATAATTGTGAAACTATAGTACAAATTTGATCGTTAACTGATTGATTAAATAATAAAGAATTTTAATTTAATAAAAGTTACATATTTTTTAGGACTAACTAGGATTATAGTTTAAGATGATGTTTTTCTTTAAAATAACTTATTCTTATTGCAGTAAAAATGATATACAAGAAATACAAGAGTACTTTCCTATGGCAGAGTTGATATTCATTGAAGGAGCTGGACATTGGGTACATAGTCAAAAACCTGAAAAGTTCTTAGAAGCTGTTTGCAAATTTTTAACTGACAAATAATGTACAATATTAATATAAGTACAGTAGTTGTGATTCTCATTAGTCCTAATTATTAGTTATACACCCTATTTTCAATGTTATATTAAATTTATGTTGACATTAAAATTTATTAAAATAATGTTCAGTTCATTTACTTTCACATTTATTATATCCAGGGTTAAAACCGCCATGACAATGGTAAACTGTATTATTGTTAAATGTGGGTACATTACAATTATATAATAAATAATATAAGAAAATATATTTATCATAGATACAGATATATATTTGTACACTCGAAAAAATACTTCATCACTACATACATCTCTCTTTTAAATCTAAATCTCACAATCTATGGCTAAACAAGAAGTCTTTATATCCAATATAGTCTGTAAAATTTCGTCAATCACGTCACATCACGAAGGAACTATGCTCTTTTGAAATAGACAACTACTATTACTTCCGACAAGATACTTTATTAGAAGATTAATACAAGATACTTTGTATTCTTTAATGGCAATTAGTTATTATGCCAGTGTCAACTGAAATATAATAATATCAAATTCTTAAATATAGTTTCCTTGTCACGTTACGTCTTGATGAAATGGTGGCTATTCTACCAAAACCAATAGACATTCAGTCAACTTAAAAATTCACGATACACGTATTTATTTCATATTACTTCACTTATACGCCTTAATCGAACTATATTGCATGATACGCAGTACAATTAAACAATATAACTGATATTTTATAAGATTATAAAAATATTGTAAATACACAACGTCACTTATGTAAGTTGGCGGGAAAAGTCTTAAATTATACTTATTACATATACATTAGTAAATGCAAACTACAGTATTAAAAACATATGTATTATATTATATATATTTATATATTATTTTTCACAGCCCATATATGTATCACTACTGGGACAGGCCTCCCTATGTCTAGAAGAACGAACGTTCACCCACCACGCTTGTTCAATGCGGATCGGCGGGGTAACCAGAATCGATGAATATCTGTAGGCCATACATATATTTATCTCGATCGACACCGCAACCATTGACTCTGGAGGCGGCAACTCCGCCACTAAGCCAATTCGTTGTCATAAATTAAAAATTAAAGAACATATATTTACATAGTTACATTTTATATACAATGTATATGGTTAACCAACAACATTTTTTATCTTACTTGCCCATCCTGCTTGCGGTTATATTTTTTTTAATTAAATTTATTTGCTACGTTTTATTGAAAATATTAAATAATTTTAATTTAATATTCCCAAATATACAACTTTTTACAAAGCATCCAAATTGGCTTGGTCACAGGATCTAATCCTGCATCGAAACAAATACTATGTTTTTAGTATACCCCCGGAATAAGTATTTATTCCGGGGTTGCGTGCCCTGTAAATCCGCAAGCAAACATGTCCGTTCCTATAGAAATAGGATGGTCCTTGCCCAGCAGTGAGATGTATATGGGCTGTGTAAAATACAATACAAATATATACAACACTCATAAGTCCCCACAAAATATATATTAATAATATATAATATAACATAATCCTTCGTGTGCTTGGTTTATCCCGCCATGAAGGATTAATGACCCTAATAATAATATTATTTTTATAGAGATTTTTTTTATATTAATAATATTTTTATTAAGAGAAAAATATGGACATAATAATATATAAGTATAATATAATATTAATAATAGATATATATTAAACTAATAATATATATTTAATAGATTAGAATAGGCACAACTTCCATCACGTACCTCCGAGAATTTTTTTTTTTCAATATCAGCCCGCGGCAGTCCACTGCTGGACATAGGCTTTACCCAAGGCATGCCACCTAGCCCGATCTTCGGCTATACGCATCAAGACTCTGCCAGCGACCTTGCGCAGATCGTCGCTCCATCTAGCTAGGGGGCGTCCCACACTACGTTTGCCGAGGCGCGGTCTCACTCCAGCACTCGTGTCACTCCACAAACGTGTCCAGCCCATTGCCACTTTAGTCTGCTAACTTAAAGAGCTATGTCGGTGACTCTGATTCTCTGGCGAATTTCTTCATTTCGAATTCTATCCACCAGAGAAACTCCGAGCATAACCATCAGAGACTTTGGGTTTGTGAAGGAGACGGACCGTCAGTGTCCACGTTTCGGCACCGTAAGAGAGTACAGGCAGGTCGCACTAATTGAAGGCTTTGTGGTATAGGCGTCGTGAGAGAGAGAGAGAATCCGAGAATGTTCAGTACGTATTAGAAACCAAGAATATGTTATAAAGCAAGAAAAATATTATTTACTTGTAAATTTATCTGTTTAATATAAAGAATATTGTCTTCTAAGATAGGGTTTACGGAGTTTGGTAAGTATATTTTTTATAGAATAGGGAGCGGGAACGAGTAAGTCTGGCGCCTGATGGAAAGCAATCAACGCTGCCTTCAGAAATCTGCAACACGGTAAGTTTGTTTTTGTGAGATTCCCATGTAGTATTGGTTCGGAAATAGGTAAGTAACTGGTTCCACAACTCTGTGGAACCAGCTACTTGTACTTCATCATCATTGTATTCATCATCATCATCATCATCATTGTATTACCACTCGGTAATACATGTAAAGAACGACAAATACGCATTTTACATTAGCTAATGCAGGAAACATGCAGGTAATGCAACATGACTAATAATTGATTGAAATTTTTTGCACAAGGAATGTTTACTTGTTCTGTTTACTTGTAATTATACCAAAGCCTAGCCTGTTCGTTTATCTACCAAATGGTACTGCTGTTTAGGCATTACATATAAGTAATATCAGTTGAGTTGACGGAGTCAGGCGTTACTTTATGGAAATACATTATAAAAATGGACAGTTTTTCAAATTTACTTTGCTAAGATCGTTTGAGAAGTACATATAGGTAATGTTTAACTTTTAGATCGTTATTAACGGATAATTTGCGTTCTATCTTGCGTTAATTTTTTTAAAAAAAATACGCTCAATCATTATTGAACTAAACTTTTTGTGCAACAAATAACCTTGCCCACCTCTGCTTCTTTCTTTTTAAGATTCTATTCGAAGTATATTTTGCTGGCAAAAGATTAAAAGCGATCAGTTTTAAAAAGTCATAATTTATTTGTGCTGAAAAATATGTTGTATTTTAATAAAAATCTGTCTCCCTTATAACAAATTTATTTGAGCGTCAAGATGATCTTCAACATTGTTTTCATGATAACATCTACACAGCATCTGTATTAAATAGGTGCCGTATTTTTAAGTACGGCGAATATTTTTTTTTGTTTATTTATTAGCAATTTTAAATTATTTTTAAATACATAATAAAAATACCAGAATTAATCAATCAAAACATTTATCAGATATCAATTTTGGTAACAACTGCTGCTATCACAAGAAACCTAAATAGATATATCATTTTATTTACTATCATTTAGAATCCAAAATGAACAAACGGGTCACCTGATGGTAAATAATCACTGCCGCCCATGGATATCGTCAATACTGTGCAAGTGTGTTGCCAACATTAGTGTTAAAATGTGAATAATGGGAGGAATAAGGAATTAATGGAAAGAAAGGCATTAGGTCCTCCAAGATTCCTGCACTTATCCTAAGAAACTAGTTAACGTTAAAATACTACCACTTTAATGATGATATTCTGTGAAGATGTCGTACTTCTACAGTCGAGCAAGCCCATTCGTGTTGTAGCATGACTATAACGCTATTTTAATTATATTTATAATAATAACAATTAAATAGACGGTAACAAATATATATAAGGACAACTGTAAACTGAACTTATTTTCCCTATGAATATAACTCAAGCGATAAACTACATAAACTAATAATAAACGCTTTCGGATTCAATTTTAAATATAAAATAATATAATTATATGTATGACCTACAATTATTTGATCCGAGTTTGGATGCCTGGCTAATCCGACTTGGACAAGCGAAATGGGTAAAATGTCAATTCTTGCAGAAATAAAGACGCCCCGTACCCATTAGGGGAACATATATGACAAAAAAATGGGTAACATGAGGTAAAAGAGTGGGTAACATAAGTAAGATCAGTTTCATGTTCATTTTATAACATGGAACAGCTCATACTCATATCGAAGCGTTCTGTGATTATAACGAATCGTATGCTTTCAGAAAAGAAGGAAGTATTTATTACTAATCCTCTTGTTTATGGTCCTATGTCCCCGAGGTGGGGCAGAGGGCGTCCACAGTGCTTTTCCATTGCGACCGGTCTTGAGTGACGCGCACTTCAGGCCACGTCAACCCGATGGATTTCATCTCTCCCGCTTCGGAACGCTTCCAGGTGTGTTTTCGTCGGCCTTGCTTCCTTTTCCCTTTAGGAGTCCAATCTAGCGCCTGTCTGGGAATGTTATCGGGGTACCTACGGAGAGTATAGCCTATCCAAGTCCACTTGTGGCGCAAGATTTGAAGTCCAACCGAGGCATTCATTGAATATTTTCTCGGGCCAGAAGATTCCGAGAATTTGTCGAAAACATCGGTTAACGAAGACCGCTGCGTGATGTCCTTTGTTACCCTCCACGTTTCGCACCTATACAGCAGTACGATTTTGACATTTGCACAAAATATTTTGAGCTTCACTCGACGAGTCTGTTTCTTAAAACGCCATATGGGTCGGAGCTGTGCGAATTAGTAATTCTCAACAGTAATATGTACAAAACAATTATGATTTTTTGTTATGCATGTGAAATTTCTTTAATTCGTATAAAAGTTTCTCAAATGCCGGCAATAATTCTGCCTATGGTGTCGCAGATATTATGTGTGTAGATTGTTTTCCATCAACAAAGCGACACGCTTGATTGCTTGATTTTATCGCACAAAAAAAAAATTTTATTAGGTCAGTTAGCATTCAGACAAAACTACTTTCTGTTTGTATAAACTCTTGAGGCACTTAAATATATTCCTGATATGTTTTTTAAATTAACATTACAAAGGATTCTCCAGAGATACTAACATTTGCCTTTATCACTCACAACTGTACTATGTTATTGATCACAGACCCAGAACATTTACGAAGATTGCTAAAACAATTTCCAAAAGTAGCTCCAATAAGTAGACATTTAAAAAAGGTATTTTGATTTTCGCTTAGCACAAGAAGTTTATTTAAAACGCTTCTACGTTATTTGCGTAATTAATTCAAAAGCAAATATTTACTAGATCATAAACGTGAATATTCTCATGGATTTTTATCACTTCCCCCTTGTGGTTTTGCACTCCATTGTCCGAAACGTTGTTGCACTCGGAACTAATTAAACGTGCTAGTATAAAACCCTCAGCTAAAATTGAATTGTTATTACCACTTCACAGCTTCTGTGAAGTGAGGTATCCTTCTTTATTTTATTAATAGTAATAAATTAATTAATCATACATTTAAAAAATGGATTACGTAAAGTATATGGAAGTACTATTCGACCGGCCAAATGAAACACTTATATCGCCGAAAGGGGACGATGATGATCTTTTCGAACTGCCTGAGAGATACTTGGTATGTTTGTTTTTGTATTTTTCGTGGTAATCTATATTTCTGCTACTTATAGAAGTTAGGTGATAGTTTGTGCTAGTAACTATTGCTCAGTGTTCAGTGAAATTCTCACAAGCTAATAAAATAAATAAAGTCTGTTATACTTAGATGCTCAACTCCTATCATGAAAATAGGACTAATAGAAGTAATGGTATATAGAAGTTGAACTTTAATTGCATCGAATAAATTTTTCTTCTCAATGCCTGCCTAGAAAAGTTTAAGACTTTCCTTGACCTTTTAATGGGCGCCTTTCATTAGAATGTTAATTTTAAAAAGCTTTCTAGATCTACATATTTTTACAGTTACCTATGCAGGGCATCTCAAGAGTACAACTATCTTCTTTCCCTCTTTCTAACATGCACAAATATATACATAAACGATACCCTTGCGGCCTTTATACGACATGCTTATTATTTTATAACTAGTTTGCTACTTTACGCTTATTTTTCGTATAACATCGTATATTATTGAGGCTAACATAAAATCTGTCATTAAAAATTAAATGAAACTAACAATTTATAATAAAAAACAAATAAAATGCATCCTCGATGACCTGAAACGGCCCATTGAATTTTCAATAAAACGGCTCTGGACCTGTGCATGATTAAGCCAGCCCGGGGCCCGAAACAAATTCGGTCAAAGGGGTGGTTTGCTTTAGGTTATCAAGTTTATGATAAGAATACAAAACTCTTACAAACTTTTCTGCATTTAATTTTGGTAAATTTAGAAATAATACTATTCATATAGACTTGTCTGAGCAAATCATATTCAATATTCATCAACGTGAGGTAATTAAGACGTTCTATGATGATGATTCATCGTGTTACCTATTTTTTTAACAGCCCATATATGTCCCACTGCTGAGCACGGGTCTCTCCATTTCTGGAGGAACGGACGTTAATCCACCACGCTTGTCCAATGCGGATTGGCGGGGTTCGTGTTCCTTAACTCATTCTTATCACGTTTTAATATAAATGGGCCCCCAAGTGCACTCTTACTGCGTGGCTAATCCGCCACTGCTCTGGACATTGGCAAGTTTTTCTCAAATACTTCACATATGCGACACCCGCCAACGTGCGCGCATGCACTATTCACACAACTCACGCGATATGTTCATGCATCAGGCCCTTTCTAACTGACCGACATGCGGACCTATTTGTTTTAACTATCTACATAATATAAAATTATTTTTTGCTTTCAAGAGTCGATCAAATGTATATAATAGATAAATTATAATTTTACTGATATTATAATAATCTATGTATTTAGATTTGTAATAATTGTTTTAGTTATTTCTTATAGTATGTTATTATTAATGAAATTTGTACGCCGTAAGTGGCAATTGTGATGGACCTTTTATACGTCTCTTTTTTTTCATTTTGTTATAACCTCACATTATACAAATAAAGAATTATTATTATTATTATTATAAACTGATTGCGTGCGATGTGCTTGAAGTGCCGGAAATACGACTTTCGAAGTCAATTTCGAATTCGATAAATGTCCACCCCTCCAGAAATGGGGGAGGTCTCGTGCCCAGCTGTATAACTTATATGGGCTGTATTAAAACATAGGTATACTAAACTCTATCATCATCAACACTCAAACAACTGGTTCTTTTATTAAGAACATATTATATGTTATGGAATTACACGAAATTAACATGTGTATTATTTCTATGATTTTTTAAACTAAACATATTTTAAATAACATGTGTATTATTTCTATGAGTTTTCCTCGAAAACAATATTCCTCGGATCATTTCGTCCCAAATTTATAACTATACCTATTTGAGGTACTTACCCGTTTGCCTGGTTTACTATGAAAATAGATTCTATGAAAATTGTAAAGGACTACCTTTGTAACCTTTCTATATACAATGTTTTTTGTTTAAAATTCATATATGTCTCACATCTGGCCACTCTGCCTTATTTTTGGAGAAATGACATTGATCCACCGACGGATCCATGTCCGACGGATTGGCGAGACACCCAGACTCGGTATAAATACAATTAAAATATATTAATTAAAAATATATTAATTTTAACATTATATTTCAGCCGAAGGAATACGAGAATAACGGAATCGAGTTGAATAACCGTTTCGGTACCACAGCTGGCAATAAAATATCACTTAAAGAGTTGGCTCAGCTCCCTCAGTTCACGAAGGCTTCTCAACTGCCAAAAGATGCGGACTTTACGCTTTTCTTACCTTGGCACCAGGAAATGGCCACTGAAGTCATTGATGTTTTATTGAGTGAGCAACTTCAATGTATCGTATGGTATAGTAGTTAGGATACATGAGCACACTTTTGCACAAAGGCTTCAGATTCAATTCAAAATAATTAGACATTTGAAAGCACTTGTTTTCAAAAAAAACATTTCTAAACCTGATATTTGCCTGAACCAATTTTAACAGATCCAATGTGTTGACTAATCAAAAGTTCCTAAAAAAAGCAAAAACTCGTATATTTTATATATATTTAATATGAAAAGTCATAATGACTGGATGAGTGGCGATCCATTACGGTGCGTTTTTCCAGAAACTTCTTTCCACGTATCACTACCTTGTGAAACTACCTCCCTCCAACGTTGTTTCCGATCCGATTTGACATCGGAACCTTCAAAAAACAAGCCTAGACTTTCCTAAAAGGTCGACAATGCTTTTGCACTGTGGATGTCTATGGGTAGAGTTGATTGCTTCCCATCAGGTGACGTCTGTTTGTTTGCCGTCAAAAATCTAGTCTTGAAATTCACCAATTAATTCCTTTATTTCCTTCTCTCCCTCCCATTATTCACATCCGGACTGTGATGTTAATGTTAATGAGAACAGTGGTTGTCTCTTGATATATTCCACTTTTTTTTAAAATATTTAAAAATAATGCTTTAAAACTCATCGAAAATAGAAAATAATATTATGTTTTTTTATATAAATACATATACACACTCACTCAAAAACACACAACACACAAACTGCATTATTCATTTATTCACATAATAATGCAAATGTAAAAAGTTAAGTGTAAATTTTGTATATAATTATATTTCTTTGATAAATTAAGTATAAAGGATTTTGAAAATAAACAGTTAAATGAAATAAATAATTACATTTGTTTAATAATGCTTCAAACTTCAGAAACATTTACTGACTAAACAATAATCATATATATTGTACTCATTTGAACAAGAATTTTAAATTATAATAGTAAAATGGAAACTCAAAATCTTTGCTAAATTTTTTTATTTACAATTTACTATATTTATTGTTTGATTCTTAGGTGTTCCCGAGAATGAATTTGCAGATTTACTTTCAACTTGTGTGTATGCCAGAGTAAATTTGAATCCCCAGCTCTTCAACTACTGCTATTCTGTTGCTCTAATGCATAGGTAAATAACATGTGTATCTCTTAACCCTTTCGCTTCCAGGGCCTCAGGAGAAAAACCGCCATCACAGCCCAGACATCTTATTATTTAAATATGAACCAATTATTATTAAGTTTTGTGGGATATATTTATAATATTCCAAATAATATATAGATAAATAATGCCATGTGTTAAATGAGTTGATAAATAGTTCGTCACATATATGTGATGCTGGTAGCGAAAGGGTTAATATCCAGTGCTAATAACTCCTAAACCTAGTAACTACTCCGTTCCTAAAAATCATGGTCTTTTTTTCAGAAACGATACCAGGAATGTCAGAATTCAAAACTTTGCTGAAACTTTTCCATCTAAATTCTTGACCTCCCAAGTATTTGCACAAGCAAGAGAGTCTGCTGCAGTCATCCCAAGAAATATCCCAGTATGTCACTTATTTTTTTGTACCACAACAATTATCACATTTTTTATCAGTACCAGAACAAAATATAGGTTTATAATTTGGTGTCCATGGCCCAAGACTATCATTTGCATAAAAGTCCATTGGATATGTTCCATCATCTTTTAACCATTTTGAATTGGAAAGAGCCACCGAATATTCATATGGAGTGAGTAGAGGTTTTGGAAATGCCATTCCCCAATCAATAGATAACCTAGGACAAGCTACTTGGACAAATGCATCCAAACGGAACAATGAAAGCTTACTAGGAAATATCTCAGACAAAAGGATTTTGACATACTTCTTTTCTGAATTTTCAATTTGTTTTTCTAAGTTGCTCAATACCTTAATATTACCTTGTCTTCCTAAAGTGCCGAGTATAAGACCAAATGTACCAGCAACTTCTGCACTTTTCACCTGATTGTGTCTATTAGCTTGCATTAACTTATGCTCATATATTTCTGATGTAAATTTTTTTTCATATGGATCATATTTATATGCTTTTATATTAGGATTAGCTATCATCACTGCTTCTAAATGAAATCTACCATCCCCTAGGTACACAATCACATCAGAATCCAATTTAGGAGCAGTACACCCCAAAATTTCACCTGGTGATAAAGGTTTACACTGAGGCACTGTCACTTTGTAATCTTCACTATTTAGTGTTTTTGCCACCGAATGTAATGTTGTAATAAACTGAATAGTACTTACTATTGCTATATGTGTGGTCTTTACAAAGTTTAATTTTAATGTTTCTAAAAAGTGAGATGGATCAATTTTTATATCTACAAATATGTAAAGAACTTTTATATCATTTGTTTGGTCTATGGGTATGAGGCAAGAATGCCCGTAGTGCACAAGCAAATCAACACCAAGCGCTCGTGCTGTAAAATCATCAATACAGCAAGCTCCGTATGTTACATCTCCCATTATTAATGTCTCGGCGTCAGTAAAAGTTTCTATAATATCACATAAAGTTGTGGCGAACATCGTTAGACCTGAAAAATGTTATAAATTAATATAAAAAATAATATATTTAAATATATAAATTGTCAACTATAAGAAATAAAACTAACCCTCGGGAAGTTGTAAAGCCACAAACTTTGATCCAAGGGTTCGAATTCTCCATATTGTCTTGTGTATTTCAAAATTGTAATTTTGAGGAAGAGATTCACATGCTCTGTTTAATATAGGATCGTTTAAAAGTTCCTCAGGAATTTTATTCACAGATCGAATAGGTTTAAAAGTTTTTCGTTGTCCTTCAGGCTTTGCTCGTACTATAATCACACTTGGATTATCTACGTAATCTTCCATTTTAAAATATCAGAATATATTGTAATTATTCAATAAAACAACAAGAGGTTATACGTTTTTAAAAATATTATAAACATGCAAATACGTTCCTATGGCCTACGTGACTTTTCGCAAGTTTTGTGTTCCGTTACTATTTATGCATTCAAATATTTGTATCTAAAATTTTTTTAAATTTATATTCTTTAAAACATATAATTATTTTTTTATAAACATAGTAATCTTTAAGTGTTATTCATGTGCATAAGTATTTCGTTATTTCGATTACTAAATATCCATTCGCTTTATCTCAAACCACAAACTGCGTAGAAGGAAACAAAGAATTGACAGAATGTCAATGTCAGATATTAAACGTTTACGTTCCGTTTCAAGTTATTTTCACGCATGTAAATCAATTATTATATTATATTATTATAGCGTACTCCGATCATCATCCCAAGAGATTATACAGCAACAGATTTAGATGTGGAACATCGCTTAGCTTATTTTCGTGAAGATATTGGCGTAAATTTACATCACTGGCATTGGCATCTCGTATATCCCTTTACTGCCAGCGACATTAAAATAGTAGCAAAGGATCGTCGTGGAGAATTATTCTACTATATGCACCAACAAATAATTGCTCGGTAAATATTTCAAATATATTATAATTTAAGATATTTTGCTGTGTGGTTCCTGTATTTTAGGGTAGTCCCTAAAATACAGGGTCTTTGCCTAATCGCCTGTTTGGTAGATATGGTATTGGGTTACGGATACATGACCCCGGTTTCTAAAAAAACTACTACTGTATCACTTCTTGTCGTCCGTTGCGGTATATGATACTACCTGCCTATCAACCTGTCTAAATTCATCTTTCCTTTCCCCTACCCTTGTCTTTCTTCTTTATCCTTTTCCCTTCCTCTCCATCAATCCACGCTCTGATGTGGCAATGGATGCGTGGGTAGGGACGAGCTTAGTCGCAAGCGTGCCGACCGTCCTCGGAGCGGGCTCTCCCGGGTATTATAGTGCCTTACCTCAGCATACGGGGCTCATCCTCCTCTATCCTATCTTGCGACTCGTGGATTTCACTATGATGAATTTTAATAAACCTAATTTGTTAATAAATGACGGCAACGTGGTTCGCCACCCGTCACGTCCTGATTCCTACGAGGGCAAGATGCGACAACGGAGAGCCGTTTCGCTACGATGAATGTGAGAAGAAGTATGGATGAGTGTGGAGAAAGTAAAGGTGTGCCAGAATCGTAGCGGATGGAGATCTATAGTCTCTGTCTACCCCTACGGGAGACAGGCGTAACGATATGTATATGTATGTTCCTGGCATAATTCTTTCTCATATACAAACCGAGACAACTAAAAATTATTATTACATATATTATTATTATAAATTATTATACATATATTATATATGATCCAGCCGCCAAGCGTCAACTGCTTCCAGCAGTGGAATTATGAGCTGTATTGATTCATTAATTGAAACATTTTAACAATTTTTACCTCGACAACTTATAATAATTACATTTCAGTCCTCAGAAAACACATAACCTAAAAATATTCCTTCCTTCTTCTTTCGTCCTTGTGCCCATTATTTGGGGTTGATTCTCTTCACCTTTTTTGCGCCAATCTTATTTTTCTTGGGTTGTCTTTTCATGCAATTGGGCTTTTCTGGTCTCTTTTTATATTTGACCACGGGGTCGATAGTGGGCGGCCTCTACCTCCACTCACACACTCGGCACTTGGAGCCATATAATACCGCCGGGCGAACTACCGTTTTATAAACTTTACCCTTTATTTTTATGGGAATACGTAAATCGCACAGAACACCTGTTAGTAATCGCCATTTTAACCAAGCGACGTTGGTCCTGGTTGACACGTCAGCATCGATGTTGGCGTCTGTGAGCATCGAACCTAGGCATTTGAACTTTTCTACTGTAGGATCAGGTGACGATCCAATGTAGACAGTTTCTAGTAATACGCTGTCACTAAAGGGACATTTCAGATATTCTATTTTGCTTCTGCTTACTCTCAGACCGTACTTTTTCAGAACATGGATATTTAATAGTTCCTGCAGATCAGATGCGATGTCAGCGGCTAAAACAATGTCGTCGGCGTATAGCATTGTCCATGATAATAGAGATGTTATACCACTAGTGAAATATTCCATCACCAGATTGAATAATAGCGTAGTCAAACAAAACAAATCCGGTTGCATCGTAAAGTGAGACAGGGGATATCATATCCCCGAAACTGTTCACTAATGCACTAGAAGACGTTTTTGATTGTCGACGATATTGGCAGTATCGCTAGAAGAACTACAAGAGATGCTGAACAGCCTAAATGAATCCTCTCAACGTGTCGGTTTGATCATGAACTTTGATAAAACCAAAGTTATGGTCAACGATCATTTGGATCCAAAACCGACCATCGTCAACGATAAAACTCTCAAAGTTATCTAAGAGTATATCTACCGCGGGCAGGTCTTACAATTGGGTGAAGACAACTTCGAGAAAGAAGCCGATAAAAAGATTCAATTAAGCTGCGCAGCATTTAGAAAACATCGTCCAGTCTTCTCATCGCCTACACAGAGCCTGAAGACAAAGTTTCCGACCAGTGACCTCCTAAGAGTAGAGTATTCTGCCTATACTCATTTACGGTGCCGAAACGTGGACATTGGCAGTCTGCTTCACAAGCTCAGAGTCGCTCAGAGAGCTATGGAGAGAGCTATGCTTGAAATTTCTCTGGTAGATATGATTTGGAATAAAGAAATCCGCCAGAGAACTACAGTCACCGACATAGTTTTTCGAATAAGCAAACTGAAGTGCCAATGGTCTGGTCACGTTTGTCAGAGATCCGACAATCGTTGGAGCAAACGAGTGCTAGAGTGTAGACCGGCTAGATAATGCGACGATCTCCGCCGGCAGAGTCTGAATGCGTGAAGCCGAAGATCGGGCTAGGTGGCGCTTCTTGGGGAGGCCTATGTCCAGCAATGGACTATCGCAGGCTGTTGATGATGATGATAATCAGAGAGCAGATCCCTGGTGGACACCGACTTTGACCTCGAACGATTCTGTTACGCCTGCGAGGCTACGAACCTGTATAGTAACATGGTTCTACATGTTTTTGATGAGATCAGTATAGTACTCCAGTACACACTGAACACGCAGAGCCTTCCATACCAGCTTACGCGGTACTCGGTCAAAAACTATATCTTGTCTACATTTTGCAACTTAAAGGACTTCATTGTCTTGTAGTAACGCGTGAGTGTAATGAAACTCTGTTTGTGATTAACTGCAGTCGACTGACATATTTTAACAAAATATCGTTATTTCTATGCCATAAAATCAGCTTACAACTAGTGGGAGGTGAATGAGCAAACGCAGTAGCGAGTACAAGCGCGACAGATACTGTGCGAGAGGGATGCCACGGCTGCATAAAGGTATTCCAGCGCGCATTCCAGCGGGTGCGCTAGTCCTCGAGAGTCGTCGATCTGGTGATGAATGTTATGTGGGAGAGCCACAGGCTGTTTTGGCATTTTATAGATTTTTGTAGAAGGTTTTATAACTATTTGCTCTTTCCTGTGCAATACATCTCTTTGCCTGTTGTTTCGCTTCTTTGTATACTTCTTTGTCTTCATCCGTTTGCAACTGTTGCCATTCCTTAAAAATCTTTTTTTATTTGCCAGAGGCTCTTTTGTCGTTCCACCTATTAGAATCCTTTCCACTTTTAAGGGGTCCTTTAGAAACTTCTAAGAAGAGTTCAGCCGCTTTTGTTATGCAGAAATTTTAACTTTAATAACTTTAAATAGAGTATTTAAAGTTATTAAAATATTATAGGGTAACCATAATTATAAGATTAAGCAGTATTATTATTATTTTTTTAAATATCTTTTTAACCTGGGCCTCCTGCTCTAAACACTCACCGACCGATGTGCAATAATGTTTGAAGTTGTTTCTTTAATGGACCTATATTTTAGATACAATGGGGAGCGAATTAATAATTCACTGCCTAGAGTGAAAAAATTTAGCAACTGGAGCGAACCTATTCCTGAAGCTTATTTCCCGAAACTAGATAGCCTCACTTCTTCCCGAGGATTCCCACCCCGGCAAGCGAACATGCGTTGGCAAGATATTGACCGACCAAGCGATAGACTCAAAGTAAGCCTCGCTGATATGGCACGTTGGAGAAGAAATTTAGAGGATGCTGTTTCAACTGGGATGGTTCAAATGGTAAGACCTCGGTTCTGCTTCTTTATTATATTTCATCATAAAATAATAGATTGTTAATTAAGTTTGGCTTTTTGTTGAGCCTTTTCAATTATTTACTGTCCTTGATATTATTTTGCGTAATCGTAAGGTATTCTTTTGTTTAGTAATAATTAAATAAATAACAAACTAATAAGAAAATTTAATCTTCAGGCAAATGGTTCAACGAAACCTTTGGACATTGATACTCTAGGCAACATGGTGGAGTCTAGTATCCTCTCTCCGAACAGAGATCGTTATGGGAGCATCCATAACAACGGACATAGCTTCTCTGCTTATATGCACGACCCAAATCATCGTTATCTTGTAAGGAAATGTTTTACTATACATCTATATCTTCTGTATTTTTCGATTTAACCAGTTCTTACGAGTGGATTTTGACCATAAACTATTGTGCGTTATGTGTGTTCTTCTCTGCTCTTCGCCTGCTAATAACACCCTTCTAGTGTTATTAGCAGGCGAAGAGCAGAGAAGAAAATCTACAACCAACACAATATGAATCACTATTATAATATATAATTTCAATAAAAGTAATTATTGAAAGTATCCATGACGTAGAATTTTGTAATAAAAATACACGCAAGAAAATAAGCATCCGAATGAAGCCCTGGTTGGTTTTTTTAATTAATAGTTCATCGTTTTTAAACATTGCTGCTAAATAAAAATATTAGCTACATTAACATACATACATTTAAACGCCTGTTTCTTCATGTAGGCAAAAACCACAGATCTCCATCTGCTACGATCTCGGCATACTTTCGAATTAATTTTTTTTTCATAAAAGGGGGCATTTCATAAAAGGGGGATGATAAGTTCTCTTCTTGGTGCTATTGTCTCATTTCCATTTAATTGCTAGGAATCATTCGGGGTGATCGGAGATGAATCAACGACTATGCGCGACCCATTCTTTTACCGCTGGCACGCATTTATCGACGACCTATTCCAGAAGCATAAGGAGTCAACACATGTCCGAGCCTACACACAATCCGAGGTGTGTATTATAAATTAAAATGCATTCCATTTTTGCTAAAACATTATGAAAATTCTATTGAGTCTACTTTATAAAGATATTTATTTTTATAATTGATTACATTCTACAGCTGGAAAATCCAGGCGTGCAAATAATGTCGGCTGCCGTTGAAAGTGCTGGAGGTCAAATGAATACGTTGAATACCTTCTGGATGTTGAGCGACGTAGATTTATCCCGTGGTCTTGACTTTTCCGACCGAGGTCCAGTTTATGCTCGTTTCACGCATCTCAATCACAGGCCTTTCCGATACATGTAATTATATTAATGTTTAATTATAAATCAATGTTTGTTATTTTTAATATTTATGTCCCATTTTCTCTTTCACACTTTTCGATTTTAATTTATGCTTTTCCTATAAGATATAAGAATGATGGAAAATTTTTGATACTTTTATATAATATTTCAATTAGTGAGTCCAAGCAGATATAATTTCCTTGAGGGTCAAGCGGTGGCAGAAAAGCAGTTTCTTTGTTCAATAAGTTTTGGAGGTTTTGATGGAGGAGGTTTCGACAAGTCATCGCCCATTTCCATCTATATGTACTGTTGATTTTGTTATAATTTAATGTGTATTCTTGTGTGTTGCTACAGAAGGAAAGAGATGAATCTATCTGTCTAATAAATGTGTTTATTTTTCAGTATTAATGTGAACAATACGGGAAATGCGCGTCGGGCCACAGTACGCATATTCCTAGCGCCTAAGTTTGACGAACGCAACTTGGCGTGGGTGCTATCCGATCATCGCAAGATGTTTATCGAGATGGACAGATTTATCGTACCTTGTAAGCAATTTACATATTATTCTTATTCACGTATCATAGAGATGAGTCCAGTGGACCGACAGAGACCTACGCTTTGAAAAGAGCGGAACAGCGACCTCCCGAAGCTACGAAACTTCGAGCCCGCTCACATGATTTTTTTATTTTATGATGTTAAATGAACATCAACAATCACAGAATTCCTGATTTAAGGCTTTTAACACATGCACCAAGCATCCTTGATAAGTATTTGCTATTTACTATCGTTTTTGATAATTTGGTTGAGTAAATCCGTAGCTGAAAAATAAGAAAAAAGCTTTGTTTTCCATTTATTGAACTCATACATATAATAATTATTTTAAAGTGTCATGTGCTTCGTTGTTAATTTATGCCTATTTCTCATAGAGTTTCTATCCCTCATAGAGACGACGTATGGATTTATCCTAATAGGATTCAATTCACTGTATCCGATTCTTCTCCCTATCTGTAAGTTTGAAAGCCAATATAAGTTTAAGTTATGTGGAAAGTGTATGTGAGGGCCCGATTCTTTTTCAATACACTGGGGCCCTTTTCCAACTAGCTACGCCACTGGGTGAGTCATTGGTCGGGTCGACTGGAGAAATACCACACCCTCATAGAGTATCAAAGTTTTACAGTCTTTCGTACGGTGAGTACAAGGATCCGAATGTCCAATTCCTTTCCCATCCCTTTACTTCTTTCTCCCCATTACTTTTTTTTCCTTCTTCCCATTAATTATTTCCTTAGGTAACTATAGATAATTCATCTGCTACAGATGTATCGTTTTTTAAAAAAATATTTAAAATATTGATTTAACATCACCCAGTGAGTCATGTAAAATAAAAAATATGTAATGCGTAAAAATACTTAATACGTAATACGCAATCTTTCAGATAAAAAACTTTTAAGAAAAAAAATTAATGAAAATCCTGATTAGTTTCGACTTCAAAAATTATGTATCAATAATTTTCATCTGTATTGAAATCTTATATGTGAAATACGATTAAACAAGCGTTCACTTTTGATAAAATCTAATACTGAATCATAACATAAGAATAATAACTCCAGTTTTAATGCACACGTCGAAATTTTGATTTCATAAAAATACCCCGATTTATAGGCAAGTTTCAGCAAAAATAGCCTGATGGGAATGTGTTAATAAAACATCTGAATTTACCATTAATTTACACGATTTTTTTTATTGTTTACAGTAAACGCCGGACAAAACACTATAACGCGCCAGTCATCAGAGTCATCCGTCACCATTCCTTTCGAGCAAACGTTCCGCGACCTGCAGTCGAAGCCCCAGAATCCCAACGAACTCATCTCTTTCAATTTCTGCGGCTGCGGCTGGCCTCAACACATGCTCGTCCCACGCGGTACAGAAGCCGGCGCGCAATATCAACTGTTTATCATGCTGTCTAACTACGAACTGGATAAGGTGCGTTGTGATCGTTGTCAAAACAAGGAAAAATTTCCCACCTGGATGAGTGGCGATCCATTACGGTGCGCTTCTCTGCGGAACCAGCTACCGTCGAAAACGCCAGCGGTGTTTTCGAAACGACACGACGAAACCTTCAAAAACAAGTCTACACTTTCCTTAAAGGCCGGCAACGCTTTTGCAATCCCTATGGCACTGCAGAAGCGTTGCCAGCCTATGGGTGGCGTTGATTGCTTCCCGTCGAGTGACACGCCTGCTCGTTTTCCTTCCTATCCCATTAAAAAAAATCACTTGGTCCCTACAAATAATAAGTAACTGTACTATTAGGTAATTTTTTGTCCTGGTCCTAAATTCTACCACCGCAAAATTCACCACAAAGAAAAGTTTCATCATTATCATCTAGATACGCTCATCACGTAGGTTACCTATTTGCACTCACCACCACTCCGTCGACGGTACTTTTGCGGAATTTTTGAAGGTCCTACGTATCAGCATTAGGACCTTTAAAACACTAGCTCTACATGTTTCTCAAAGGCCAGCAACGTTTTTTACAATGCCTATGGTGTTGAGGATGTCTTTGAGCGACTTCAATTGTTTTCCATCAGGGAACAAGTTTTCTAGTTTGGATACCTAACCTAATTGAGTAGGGATTCACCCATTGAAAAGAACAATGTTTCAAGACAAGGTTTTTCAGATATTTGGGAATATAAATATAATATAATAATTGTTAATATTTTTTTAAAAATCTATTTAATAACCTGTGAAAATATGAAAAGTCTAGTGTTTTGCACATTTTAACTATTACTTTATCTTTACCTCGTTTTTATCACTTTATTCTACTGTCGTACAACTCGCCGAAAGGAAAAGTTTCATCTCCAACGTCTGGATGAGTGGCGATCCAGTACGGTACGTTTTTCCAGAAACTGATGTCTATGGCGGCGTTGATTGCTTTCCATAGTGATAGGCTTGCCCGTTTGCCTCCTTAATCCATAAAAAAACCTTAAATGATGATGATCTACAACATTTAATTATATTGAATAGATCGAGCAAGAACCTGGCACCGATATGACTTGCAAGGAAGCTTCAAGTTTCTGTGGACTAAGAGACAGACGTTATCCGGACCGTCGCTCGATGGGCTTCCCATTTGATCGCCCGTCTCGGACCGCCAGCAGTATCGAGGACTTTATTTTGCCAAATATGGCCTTAGTCGACGTTACCATACGTCTTCAAAACCAAACTGAACAAAACCCAAGGAACCCACGCACTTGAATAATTTTTTTAAACGTATTTTTAGTCATGTTACTATTTTTAGTCATCTCTTTATTATATAAATTAAATTTATAGCATTATAAAATGAAAGGCTGTTTAGTTTAATCTTATGAATTTGTAAATATTGTACATATTATAGAGGTGTTACTGAATAATTTTGACCCGTTATTGTAATAAAGAAAGCAAATCTGATGCGTTGTTTTAGTTGACACCTTTTCGTCGTTCTTGCTATAAAATAAAGTATAATCTACTTTTATAATAAATATACATACACACACACACACATATATATATATATATATATATATATATATATATATATATATATATATATATATATATATATATATATATATATATTCCCTTCCTCTCCGCCAATCCACGGTCTGCCGTGCCAATGGATGCGTGGCTAGGGGTGAGCCTAGTCGTAAGCGTGCTGATCGTCCCGGGGTCGGGCTCCCCCGTCACGTCCTGATTCTCACGAAGGGCGAAAAGCGACCAATGACGAGCTGTTTCGCTGCGATGAATGGCAGCGGATGGAGCTCTGTGGTCTCTGCCAACCCCTGCGGGGGATATATACATATATATATATATATATATATATATATATATATATATATATATATATATATATATATATATATATATATATATATATATATATATATAAAACTGACTTCTTGTTATTTTTAGTAGAATAATTTATGTTTGAAGCATCATACTGCCCTTATTGTGACTTAAAACATATATCTTTGTGTCTATTGTAATGGCAGAAAACGCAGTAAGAGCTAATAAAGTTATAGCGCTGGTAGAGGGGTGTAGCCAATGTTACACCTCACATCGATTAAACGTGAGTCGTTCAACCGTTCCTGGACTCAATACCAAGAGAAAAGTTCCGTTCAGAGAAGGCAACGTTCTGGGACAAATCTTTGCACACAACCACGAGACGACCGCTTTTTAGTGACTCAGGCACTGAGGGTACCTCAGCGCCTGAGTCACTAAAAATGCAGTTACATAGACCTCAAAAAAAACCTTGAAAAGGTACGAGGAGCAGAAGTTAGCGTATAAACGAAGACCAAGGGAACGCTATGCTGAAGTGTGTCTTTAACAGGACAAAAAATAAAAGGGCCATGAGAACATGGGGACGTAGAAGTTATGGTTGAAATAGCATTGGCACGAACATTATTAGGTATGGGTATTAGGTATGGGAAGAATAAAAATAACGGTTTAACACTTCCGGAGAAATGGAACCCCCATTGGTACCACGAATTGATCTGCCAAACCCGATAGAACTAAGAAGCTTTCATATATCTACCGATGAAAAACACTTCGTCATAGAAATATCGACGCTTAGCTGCTCTTACCATGACTGTTTACAGCGATTTCTCGAAGACTTATATGCTAGTCATTTATTATCAGATTGGTCGGTTCTAAATGATATAGATTGTTATAGATGTTGATAGGTATAGATTGTTTGTATTTATATTCAAGAAAAAGCAAGTCATGTCTAAAAATGTTGGATCGGCAGGAAATTGACTGTAGTTAACTACATGGTTGCGCAATAAAATTATCATGAAGTCAATACAGCTGTCAGGGGCACCAAAATTATGATGCGTATCATTTAATGGCAGAATAATAAGGTTAAAAGATCATATATTTGAACTTAGATTGCGAGATTTGAAAGAGGATGTTGAAAGATCAGTGTTGAAATCTCCCTCTCTCATGATAATATGTGTGTACGTAGAACAAAAGGATGACAAATAGTTTCAAATCGGAGAAATTCACGTTAAGTGGCCAATAATTGACTCCGAGGAAGACTTTAACGCTCTTGACATTAAGTTAATGTCAAGAGCGTTAGTTTGGTTGAGGTTAGTGATTAACCTCAACCAAACCAAAATACGAAGATAGGGAAGTGTCTTAAAAAAAGTAAAATCTTAAAAGAGAATTCACTACGTAAATAAATAGCAACATCTATATATAAATAACAACCTCTTATTGGTTCAATTGTTACGAGACAGGACATAACACTGGATACTGTAAGACGTGGAAGAAAGTTCAGGCTTGAGCCAGGTCGGGGAAACAAGAATAATGTCTGGGAATACTCTGAGCATCCATATAACAAGTATTAAAACAGTTTTAAAGAGTTTTTAAATTCATTACATATTAAGGTTTGTAAATTGATAGGGTTGTCCAAAGCATCGACAGCGAAAGGGAAGTACAAAATAAATCTTTAATAAAAGTAATTAAATAAAATAAATAGCTAATAATAGAAAATATTTTTATTAGTCGAATAAAACGATTCTAAGTCCGATATAATAACACAATTACATATGATCAAAATATAAATATATGTTTTGTGGCTATGCAAGTTTGCGAGTTTATAGACTAACCCTGGCACACATGCAAAATAAAGCCTGTCCTGAACAACAAATTCCTCTTATTTTTTAATTTATTGACATACTGCAATATTCAAACAATGACAAACAAATTTGATATAAATTTAAAGGAAAATATAACAGTAATGATCTAATTTAACTTATTGTCCTTGTAGTTTGTAGTAGGGAAGAAAATGAAACCTGCTTGTTTATAAATTTATAATTCTTTAATTTTTAAAAACTTAAAATATAATATAACAATATTTCATATTACAACTAATTTTTTCTTATCAACTGTTATACATTCAACTAAATAACTATTTATAGCAAATGATGTTGTTCTGCATCCTAATTCAGGAAATTGTATACATTACCTGAAAAAACATTAAATAAATTAGCATGAACAATATTAATTACAATAAAAATATACAGATAGATTCAACAGAAATCAGACCTATCATTACATATCATGTGGTTATCAAAACAACACATTTTTGGCTCATGTGTGATATCATCATATATACAGGAATTTTGTAAGCTTCAGTAAGATTTGTATGTTTAAGATAATATTTAAACCAACAATCACCTTAATATATATGTATATTTTTCTTTTTCTTCAATTTAAAAATGAACAATATTCTTAATGAAAACCAAAAAGCAAGTAGACTTGATAGTAAGAAACCAGATCCACTCGTGGACATCTACAATGTCAGCTGCACTAGAATTATGTTGCCTGCCTTAAGGAAAATTGTTGGACAATGAAAGGGATAAAGATTATATTTAATGATAAATAAGAAAGTTACAGGGTAATTTATTAACTAATTGCTAAAATGACCAACAATATCAAGGCAATGTAGTTGTAAAAAAAAGCGCACTTGATATACTTCTGTGCATTTCTTACAAATTGAAAATAAAATATACCTGTAGTTAAATGCTCCCCATGGTACTGTAACAAAATTTGAAGCATATTAATAAATATGTAACATGCATAATTTAAGAAAACTATTACATGAAAATAATCAGGCCTATCATTTATTATCACATGGTTATCATATTAACACATATCGGCTCGTGTGGTTTATCATCATTTTATGTCTACAAAAGCAATAGATGGAACTTAATACGATCGATATAACTTAAAGATAAAATATCCTTATCAGTTATCCGTATTTAAAGCTAACAAATACTCTTATCTCTAACGATAAGCTAAACAAATCTAAGAAATATTTCATCAAAGCTTTTAAGTAAATAGACGGGCACCTTATTCGTCTCAGTAAGCACGTGGCTGCTATACTCATCAAAAGATAAACGAAGTTTAAAACAAATTCAATTCACAATTAAGGTTAGGAATATTCAAAATAAATTTTGCTCAGAAATCGCCAAAGACGAGAAGAAAAATAATATAGATAGATATGGAAAATTAATTACCTAAAACGAAAAGAATAAACGTGATCACCAACAGCACTCGTAGTATTAATGAGTACGGATCCGGAAAAGCATAAAGAAAAAAAATATTATCAGTGTTTCCACATTTTAGTTCTATCTTCCAAGCTTTTATGTTGCTTTTGAGTTGAATATATACATAAAAATACATAAAAGTTTCACAAATTCACAGGGAGGTGGAGATATATTTGCTTATTATTATCATTATTTAATTAATTTAATTTAATTTAAATTCAAAAAACTATTCCGTTACAAATGTCTTTTTCAAAGCAATTTGTAAAAAAAAGAAAAGTTTAATATTTTTTTGAGTATGTTTTTCACTTTAATCACCTTTAGTTTCAACATTCAGTTTGCTAAAAATTAGCCTACGTTTAAATTTAACATTGCTTTTATTTGATTTATTACTAAAATTTGATCCTGATCAAATTTTAGTAAACAAAATAGTTTCAAATTGTATAATTGCAATTTTTAATGATATTTTGCTGCTAAAAACTTTCAATTTCTAAAGTAACGTGTATCTGAAATAGAACTATACTGTTCGAAACTCCTATCTGGACAAATAGTTTGGCTCCTTAGCTTTTCGCAACAAATAGCTTTGTCTAAAAAGTGGCAAGACCCAAAAACTTGTAGTAACTCCTTCTATTTTATACTCATTTTTTTTATAGATTTTGAATAAAATCAGAAAATAATAAACATCATTACTTCGATTTTAACTTTATTTCGTAATTTTCATGTAATATATTTTTTTATTTATTTGTACTAATAATGCACCACCACTTATTATCTAAAAATTATGAAAAAAATTTAGGATAACTGCCTTCGTTATGATTAAAAAAGAAACAAGCAGTAATCTGATTAGTATATCTTCATGATTAGTGACAGATTGTGCTGCAAATACTTTTTGATAATTTAGTTTAATTAGGTATACCAATAAACCACAAAGACCAATACCTCAAAAATTATTTTAAAAGTTGAACATAGTGAAGACTATAAAGATATCTTCGTATCTGTTATTATCTTGTGTTGATGTGATTTAAGCCGAGAAATAAAAATCGTATTACAAATTAAAACATTTATAATTAGTCAATGAAAGTTCCCTGTTCTATGCATGTCCACGTTCGCCTCTCGAATGCATTCCACCTTGTTCAATATTTATTACATATTCAGTTACTGTATCCCGCCCTACACTGATTGTTACTTATAATTTATTTATTTTATATATATATATATATATATATATATATATATATATATATATATATATATATATATATATATATATATATATATATATATATATATATATATATATATATATATATATATATATATATATTTAACTAGAACCAGACCACGCTAGCTAGGCAAGCTAGGGCTAGGGTTGCCACTAATATACTCAATGTAAGTCTAAAAACCCTTTAATTATTCGGAACTGAAACTTATTATAAAATTTAAGTAACTTGGACTTTATGTTACATTACGACCTTAAAGTTCATACATACATATTGTCACGCCTGTTTCCCGTAGGGGTAGGCAGAGACCACAGATCTCCATCTACTACGATCTCGGCATACTGCCCTTCCTTCCTCCACACTCATTACTCTCCTCATGAGGGTTAAGGTTACTCTTGTCCTGGCCTTTTTTTAAAAACTTCGGTAATTTGGTCAAGGTATATTTTCCTTGGTCTTTCCCTACCGACCCTTCCATCGACATCCGCAGCATAAATTATACTTTTGCCAGTCGTCTTTCATCCATTCTCTCTATGTGTCCAAACCATCTAAGCATCCCTTTCTCAACCTCAGTCACGACACCTTTTACTCCACTTCACTCTCTTATATCTTTATTCCTTATTCTATCATTGAAAGTTACCCCACACATACAATTAAAGTTCAATTTAATTTTAAAAGGATACGCACAGCATTGGCGATCAAAAGCAATACGCTATGTCATAGATTTGCTCTTTACTAAAAGTGATGAACAATGTTAAGTCTACAATTAACCTCAAAACTAAAATGTTTGAAGTACTTAAATAGTAACTTAAGAACATTCTTTTATAAATATCTAAAAACTATATCGAAAAAAAGCTAGAAAATTAAAATATTAGCTGTTTGTTTATATTTGTGTTTTATTAAGAGTTTCGTGTTCAACCAGAATACAGGCTTATTGCTTAAAGTTATATTAAATTCAAATTCAAAAAATTAAAACATGGTATCCAATTTAAAATTGTTTTCTTATTGTTTTTAAAAAAGAGCGCCAAATTAGTGACCTGGGTGGTAAAAGCTAGTCCTGAAACCGAGTTTATATGTATGTAAGAGATAGTATCTTAACTGTGAAGTGATGCAACAGGAGTCTGGTTTAATACCCTTTTTTAACACGAGTGGACCTATTATATATACAACTGATGAATGGCGAGAGAAGAGCGCGGGGTGCGGGAGACGCGGTTGTGCCTGCACGTGTGCAGCAACAAAGCGCGTTCCACGAATGCGGAGAATCAAAGCGCATTCCACGAATGCGGCGTAACAAAGCGCATTCCGCAAGTGCGTAGTAACAAAGCTTGTTCCGCGAATTTGTTCTTGAAATGTATATTCTGTAGTAAGCAGCTACATGTACTTAATCATTTAAGAGAATTTGTCAAAGCGATTGGATTTAGTGTAGATTCATTTTAAGTTGTCTATTCCAATCGTTTTGTAACCTGTCTGTACTCCAAGTCTTTGTCAAGCTGAGCTTCTTTTAGATCTTTTGGATCATCGGCAACCATATGGCGGGTGGTCTTCCACGGGAACATTTCGCCGTAGGCAACTCTAGGGTAAGTTTCACCATGTGATTTTCTGGGTGTCTTTGCCCGTGTTCGTAACACCGTAAACACTATTTGACTGTTTTAACTGTTAGGGAAACTTCAAAACAACCTCTTGTGTACTCGTTGCAAACTTTGTCTAATTGTAAGATAAATGCTAACTAATGTAATATGCGTATTTCTGTTGTATGAAATTTTTATAGATGTTGTTTGTTGGTCGCCCAGCACTCTGACCTATACAAGATAAAGGTTCTAATGGCCGTCTTGTAAAGTCCTAACTTTGATGGATATTTTTCTGTCACACATTACACCTGTGAATTGTCTCCTCTACATTTGTGCGGGGAGATAACACCCATCACGGAAAAAATCTTTTATTATAAAACCGAAAAGAGAAAAACCGATCCGATCCCAAAAACGAACACTAGGCACGAAATAAAAGAACTCGGATTAGCTTCCTGAAATGTTAGGTCATTTTATAGATGTGAAAAAGGACCTGCGAAGGTATGGAGTGTGTGTGGTGGCACTTTGAAAAGGTAGATTGCCTGAGCAAGGCGAGTGTAACGTTCACAATGAGGCAGAACTATTCTACATTGGAAGTAATGACGTTCACCAAACTGTGTGGTGACCAGCACTGTGGTCACCAAAAAGTTGATAGAAAATGTGATAAGGTTCGATTCGATAGTATATAGAATTTGTGTACCACGACTAAGCGGAAAATTCTTCAACATCTGCATTGTCGATTGTTATGCCCAGACAGAATCAGGTCCAAATGATGACAAAAAGGATGAATTTCATCATGAGTTGGACTCTGTGTACGATCAGATACCTGGTTACGTTATTAAAATCATTCTTGGAGATTCCAACGCACAAGTGGGAAAGACATAGTAAGCACGAAAGCTGGAAAGATTATGGAGTGAGGTTGATAAGTTTTGCCACTTCCAAGGATATGATGAGTGAAAAGTATAATGTTCCAACAAAAAGATTTACAAAGGCATCTGGAAGTCTTCAAGTGGATATATTAACCTAATCTATCATATCTTGGTGGACAACAGACGTAAGAGACATACAAGATGTAAGAATATTTAGTGGGGCTGATTGCGACAGTGACCATTATATCTTAGGTTTAAAATCCTGGCATAAAAAGAGGACCGAAAGCAGAAAGAAAAACAAAACGAGACCATCTCGATGTGATAGTGCTGGATATGGAAACTCTTATAAGAGCTAACAAGACGAGAAAGTTCTATCAGGAGATCAGATCTTACAGGAAAGGGTACCAGCCATGGTGGGAATATCACTACGGAAATAGAAGAAACCAAAACCTGTAGGAGAAATTACTTTAAAAAACTGCTCAATTGTCCTCCAGTAGATGCAATGCCACTGAAGACATCGGATGAAGACCTAAATATTGAGCCATTATCGGTCTTAGGTACTAAATGCAATTATGAGATCAAGCGAAACTCTCCGAGCTCATGAAGAGAATTTGGGAGACGGAGAAACAAACTATCGAATGAAACGTAGGGGTTATCTGTCCCATTCACACACAAGGTTGCAAGAAGAAGTGCGAAAACTACCGCGCCATTGCCTTACTCCCAACGGCATACAAGATCCAATTGTACTGCTATTAAACACACTGGAACCATATGCGAAAAGTACAGTGACTGCCAGTGTGGGTTTTGCCGGAACCGTAGTACTGTAGACCAGATCTTCCTCCTTAAACAACTGATGGAAATGAAATGGGATGGCTCAAAATATTCATTGTCTGTTTGTCGACTTCACTAAGGCTTACGACAGCATTGATGCTCAACATATTGAGCGGCATATCCCTGGTAAGCTAGTAAGACTAATGGAGGGGAGTTGACGCTGGAGTTTGCAGTAATTACTGGACTCAAACAAGGGGATGCCCTGTCGCCTGTACTCTTCAACTTAGTTTGGAGCATGCCCTCCGAAGAATGTTATCACTGGACGGAGGGGTTAAAATGGGAGATGAAAAGTTTAAGGTAATAGGATACGTAGATGACCTTGCCCTACTGGGGGAAAACTGCAAGGAAGTCCAAGAATTTGTTCTAACTTTGGACAAAGAGGCGAAGAAAGTATCCGTGACAAAACTGAGTATGGAATCCACATGAAGACCACTGCAACCTTAATTTGCTGAGCGTCAAACAACACTTTAAAACACTCTCCAAAAAACATTTTGAGAGATCCGAATCCACTGGTGGTACAATCGGTAAATAATTCCCCCGATATAAACGCGCGCCCGAAAAGACGACGCCCGCGAAACGTGTTACACGATCCGGGCGACGAAACGACGTCATTCGGATCCACTCACAACACCAACACTAACACGCACCCCGGCTCTAGCCGAGCATGTAGAGTAGGGAACACTTCTACACCGGCCGCTTACACGAGATTCTCTCACCCGGTCGGTTCTCACCTTAAGGCCTATGGGACTAATAGGGACTATAGTTACTTCAGTTCAATCCTCCCCTACATGTTTAACGTAGCATCATTACGAATTTAAAATCGGCACACACACATATGTGTACCTCCGACACGACGTCGAGCCGATGGAGTCTGCGATTTACGCAGATTCCCAATTATACTTTACTTGGCTGGAAGCCCGCGGGCCCAGAATTCGATAAAGCTGTAAAGCCAACAGGCTACCAGCATTAGCATCTTCAAATCAAATCAAAACCACATGAAGCGTTACAAGAACGATGAAACGAGAAGACCTGAAATTGGGAGATATAAAGAACAATGGAGTGGCTAAACTATTAGTGGCTTAGCGGAAAATTCTCCGTAAGATTGTGGACTGAACCAGAGGAGAGGATGGGTCATAGAGGATTCGAAAAAATGCCAAGATAGAAGACCTGGTACACCAGCTAAACATTATAGGCGAGATTAAGGCACATCGACTTGTTGGCTTAGTCACCTTGAGCGAATGGGCGAGGATCAGAGTGTGAAGAGGGCATATTTATGTCGGCCAAGTGGTCGAAGGCCAGTTGGTTGACCTAAATATCACTGGACAGATCAGGTGGATGCTGACCTACGTGAACTTCAAGCCAACAATCGGCAAGAATGAGTGCAGGACAGGGATGGAGGATCTCGTTTTGGAGGCCAAGATCCACTTCGGGTCATTGAACCAGCGGAGTAAGTATTCCCATAACTGATTCACCAAATTTAAGCCCTTCCAACATAGTTTTAAGTGCGAAAAAAAGGCTGTGCAGTAAAGCTTATTATTCAAATGCAAATTACCAAAAAGATTAATAGGCCTGGGTCTTAATATAATATTTAGCAATATTAACAATGAAATCACATTATCAGGAAAGGTTGTTATAAATACAGATTATATTTTATACATGAGAAAGGTATAAAATAAGTTATTGAACGAACATACAGTGATCTTTTTATTAAATAAAAAAAATACATTATTTTCAGTTCTATAAGTACATTAACAATTTAGTAAAATTTTACCAAATTAACACTCCAGTCTAACCTGAGATCAGAATTAAATAAGACTGAGGTGTCCTGCATTATGAATCCCACAATACTATTTGCTTGGTTGAAGGAGGGTGGTGTGAAAGGGTAGATTTATTGTTACTAACATCTTATAGACTACATTTAAAATTACAATAATTAACTTAAATTATCATAACATTACTAATTATATTCATAAAATGTTATCCTGAGTTTTAATTTACAATTCACATTAAACGCTTGATAACCTTAACTAAAATTAAACTACTTTAAACAATAGGTATTATTAAATATCCAAGACAAAACTTGAATACAATAAATTAATTAATTCACCAATAAAAAGATGATGCCTATAGATTACATATTCATATGATTTCACTTAATTATACAAAATAATAGTGCAGATCTTTTAAAAAATATGATATCTGTTTGTGACACCAAATAGTCAAAAGTACTGGAGGATTTGCAAATGGACTGAGTATTCGGAAGAAATTTTTTTTCTTCATAATATCTGCTGTGTAATTTTAATAATTCTGTGTCATTTTTGTGTTTAAAGATAATGAAACTTTAAATATGCTTAGAAATTATGCTATTAGCCACAAAATATGTTTTTAAATAAACATCTATATGAAGATAGCAGTTTATACACTGAATTTACATTATAATCTACCATTTAATTTGTGTCTGTATTTGTATATAAACTAACATTCACAGTTAATTTACTAAACTTGTCACTATATCTCTGATTCCAAACATATATTTAAATAAGTAGGATATAATATAGCTTAGATTTATTTACACAATACTGCTTGATATAGTGGAAGTGCACTAACATAAAACACTTGCTTTCTATGAGGCATAGCTATGGGTATAATTATCACACTCCCAGACATTAATGTTATTTACCTTTAGCAATAATTGTCAGTCCTGACTTTGCTGGTTGTGGTATAATTGTTATTTCATCACTGATTTTCAGTGGTTTGAGCAAAGGGTCATTGTCTGCAGGTTTATTTGAAGTAGTAGTCTTGTTCTTGTCCATAACACGCTTAGCAACCACACTATGAGCAGAGTATACGTGATTCTCAAACTGTTTGTACATTCCAAATGTAGCAGTACACACTGTGCATTTGTATGACAAATGAGCAGGCTTTAAAGTCATGCTATGATCTCTTGACACATGATTCAATAGCTTCCACTGATATACCCGACCACACACAGGACACCTGCCTGCGTCTTTTCCTTTATTGGCTGCTTCTTGCATGGAACTTGTAACCAATCCATGAGACCCCAACAAATGCCTTTCAAGGCCTTGATCAGTAAAGAATCGAAACTGACACTTTTGACAGTTAAGGGGTGGTCGATTGTATATCATCTTTGGGTGTATTTTAACTTTATGGATCCATTGCATATGATTTCTTAATTGCTCCAAGTCTTTTATATAACCATCACAAATTTCACAAATTACAAATGAGGCTTTAGAATTTTGTGATGTTTGAGAAGATGATGGCTGTGGTGCTCTCGGAAGTGGCGTTATTGATATCTTAGGAGTAGCCGATATATTGTTTCCAGCCTGGTTATTCTGCATAATTGGATAATTAGCAATAGTGGCGCCAGAGGGTGGAGTATTGTGCATTATCATAACTCCACTACGTAAAATAGGCACTCCAGAAACAGGAGCACGTACTGGGGCTGACAAGGGAGGCCGACCCCTTGGCCTTCCAAGAACAGGCATGTTTGTACCAACATTCACATTTAATGGAGGTCGACCCAAATTATTGACACCAACATGTGATCTACTGAAATTAGGTTGGTAAGAACCCATAACATTATTACGTGGCCTAGTGAGCTTTGGTATTTTTGCTGGAGGTTCCCATTCAATAGGTGGTGCAAGATTAAATTCAGGCTTAAACTTCTTAGCACAGGCAATAAGATGTCGAACTAATTTAGTTTTACTGTTATCTTCAAAATGACAATTAGCACATTGCTGATAAGCTGGTGCTCTTTCAAGCCTTCCCCGATGGTTATGCTCAGCCTCCATGTGGAATAATATGTCATGTGGACTACGAATTTCAAATGAGCATGAATTACACTTATAAATGTTATTTTTCATATGTGGTGCTTCCAAGTGGTGAGCCATTACAAGCATTGACTCAGTCTTAAAACTACAGAATTCACATTTTTTCTGTTCAAGTGCATAGGGCGCATTTGTCTTTTTACTAAATTCTAAATTTTGAGTAAGTGAAACAATAGCAGTCTCTGTAGCTCTGGTATTACGACCAGATTTTTTTTCTTTATATAGTTTTCGGTTTTGTTGTTTCAGTAAATCTGACTGAACAAATTCTTGAACAAGGTTTACACCAATATTAATAAAAAACTGTCCAAGTGAACAATCAAAATAACCATCTGATTTTCCTATAAGACCTTTTGTAATAACACTAATTGGATCTTTAATCTCTGTATCATCTTTATCTTTGATGACAACAGTCTCCTCATCGCTAAGTGCATCTTCATCAGATTCACTTGAAGATTCCCCATCCCAAGAATCATCGTCATCTGCATTTCTTTTTCTTTTCTTTTTTTCTAATTTTTTCTCTACAATAGTTTCCTCAATATGTTTTTTAACATCAGTATCAGTTTCAACTTCTTTAGATCCTTTTTCAAGTCTTTCTATTTTATCTTTTTCTACTACTTCCTTTTCCTGGTCTTCTTTCAGTTTTATTTCATCCAACTGCTTACCTAACTTATCAACAAATTCTCTAAATGGTTTTAACGAAGGCTTCTCATAAACATATGGAACTATAAATGATGGTGCCTCAACAACAAACATGTCATCAGTTAGAGATGGTAATATATTTGGTTGTGGTAGTGCTGGAGAAATATTTCGAGCTGCAGAATTAGATTTACAACTTACAGGAGTTATTGTTGTGCCACGTGCAGCAATACTTTGACAAAGATTATGTGCATCAATGCTACTTGTTACTGGAGTCTTATTCTGAACAGGATTAGATCCTTTCCCAGACAGAATAGAATTTGTATCTATGATAACCATAGTGGGCTCTTTATTTAGATCATTTGACTTATTATGTTTTGAAGCAAGTTCAACCAAACTTTTGGTATCATTAATCACTATTGGTTTGGACTTGTTCTGGGACTGGTTTAAGGGATCTTCAATTGACACTTCTTCAATGTCAGACTCCTCACCACCGTTTTCCAATGGCTTATTATGATCTTTATTTTCCTCTTCCCTATCTTTATTGCTTTGCTGTGACCCATCAGAACTATTAGAGTCTGTACTAGAATTTGATGAATCATCATCATTAGTCACCACACAGTCTTCTTCATCACTTGTAATTTCATGTACTTCAGGACTAGGTGAACCACCATTTTGACTTTGTGGTTCATTTTCAGAATCACTGCTCTCATCTTTTGGCTGGCTTCCTTGTGATGTATCATCATCTCCTTCAGTACGATCATCTGAGGAATCAAAAGCATTCGGAAATTAATGTCACAATAAAGTATGAGAGCAATAGGTTACAAATAATTAATATAAATGTTTAAACTACAAAAGCCTTATATGGGCAGATGGAAATATATAGATATGTATGAGCTCTTTTTTAATTATCTAAATCTTCACCCGGTAGTTGCCAATACGACAAAAGGAAATAACACTTAAACCATCACTAAACCTTAATGGTCAAATAAGTATTCCTTAACCTACAATTTACGGCACTAAAATGTCAAACATGTACTGGTACAACATTGTACCATAAAAAAAATATTTTAATTCAATAAATAGCGCCATTAACTCAAGTGAAGAAGGACCGCCATATGGGATTCCATGGCATTGGTCCGAAAACATAATTTCGTCTTGTTTGATAAAAACACATTTAAAAAAAGTAAAAACGACTTAATTTCATACACGGCTAATTTGCTTATATACCTGTAGCGGTAGAAATAGACATATTCTTTAGATTTTAGTTCTCAAAAACCAAAAAAATAGCACAATAGTACAGTAGCGGAAACCAAACCAAATCAAGCTGTCATTTTAAAAGGTTCTCAGTGTGTCATGTTCTGAAAATGAGACTGACGCCAACCACGACCTTAACACTTATTACCGTTTATTTTTTAAGTGACAATAAAAAAACAAACTTCAACATTAGACAAAAATTGTAAAATTTGGGCTATTTAAGAATAAATTTAAAAACAAATTTTAATTTACTTTAGTTCATAAAAAAAATGCTTGTACTTAAGCAAGAAAATATGTCTTAAAAATTTTAAAAAATAAAGCTTAGTAGTGAACTTTAAAACAAAATTTAAAAATTTTACGTAGACTCCGCTCAGACCACATTCCTCTTGATAGTTTTTCTCACATGATAGGCAATGACATTCCCCGATTCCACTGAATGTGATGTTGTGGAGGATGTTCATCACATTATGATGGAATGCATTAGGGATGAAGGAGAGAGATTGCACTTCTTCAATATATTAAACATTAGCCAGTTTAGCATAGGGATTAGTAATAGTATATTGGCCTATCCGCTCTCAGGTGCCGCTATGTTGCTGTATGAGTTGGTACGAATCGGCCTCGGGAGACGATAGGCCAAGAGTTTTTTTGTGTTGTATATATATATGTTTATGTTTATATTGTTAAGGGTTTGTTGTAAAGGTTCATTACAACAAACCCTTCTTATATCAATAAAGATTAAAAAAAAAACAAAATTTTAAATCTGAAATTTTAAGCAAAATCTGAAAAATAATGTAGTCTATCGAAACACTTAAAAAAAATGGGTGAAACTGGATTTTTTTTGGTACTTACCTAACGATAAGTGCATGATATATATTATAATAATTTTTGCATATTTTTTCATAGAAATCATTCATAACATTTGTTACTAACCACCAATGTAATGTTCTACAAATCCTGTTATTTATCGTTCCTCGGTTTTGGCGGGAAAACAAAAAATCATTTTTTTTGTAATTTCTCTAATAAACTAAAATATTTATTTCAACTTTAAATTCTTCATTGAAATGTGTAATAATTGCTAAATTATACGTTATAAACAACATTTATAAAATTGTTTGGCACATATATTATATAAATTAATAATAATATATGAATTAAAGGAAACTAACGGTCGCGTATTAATAATTCCCACAATATATCTTCTTCTTCCGTCCCTGTTCCCGTTATTTGGGGTCGGGTCTCCTTATTTTTTTACGCTAAGTTAATTTTTCTTGGGTTGTTTTTTCATGCAATTGGGCTTTCCTGTGGTCTCTTTTTATACTTAACCACCAGGTCGATGGCAGGCGGCCGCTACCTCTCTTCTTCTCTGGTAGGTGTAACGTATTTCGTACCACGTGGTCGTCTTCACATCTTTTGATATAATCATACCAATGAAGGTGGTTTTCAAAGATTTTATCAGTTATTGGTGCGACTTTAAAGCTTCCTCGTGCATATTCGTTACCAATTTTGTCAAGCCTAATCACACCAACCGCCCATCTTAGCATCTTCGTTGGTATGTACTTTTTGTTCATGCGTCTTTTTCATCAAGCCAGCTTTTCCACAGGTCTGCTGATATTTCGGAAAGCCACAGGTTTCCGAATTTTCATTCTAGCTACAGCGTGTAGCTTACTTCCATGGTGTTTATTTCTGATCCATTTCTGGTCCATGTGTTGGCTCGCAAGGTATTCATTGTCACTCACATCTTCATTGGGAAGTTCTTCATTTAGAAGTTGTTTGTAGTATTCAAACCATCTCTTTTTGATTTGAGTGTTGTCCGTTAGTAAATTTTGGTGTTTACTTTTTATGTACTTGTTGGCTTCTATGTCAGCGGTGTCTTTATGTCTACATTTTGCAACTTTAAGGACTTCATTAGCTGTTTTGCCATTATCCAGGTTTTTATAGAAGGTTTTTTTCTTTGCCTGTTGTTTCGGTTCTTTGTATTGTTCTTTGTCTTTATCCGTTTGCGACTGTTGCCACTTCTTAAAAAGACCTTTTTTATTTGTCTATTTCACCTTGTCATTATACCAACTAGGATCCTTTCCACTTTTATGAGGTTCTTTGAAAACTCCTAAGAGCTCAGCCGCTTTTGTTCTACAGAACTTTTCAAACTTAGACCACCTTTCCTCGGCAAGTCCGTAGTTTATTTCGATATCAGCTTTAAATATCTTAAATTTTGTTCTTACAATTTCCAATAACGATTCATCTCTTGAGCTATCTTGCTTGCTTGGTCTGATATAGTAAAATCTATTTGTTATTTTCAGACTGTGCACTTATATGTGACTTAGTGTTCAGGTTTCTTTTGAAAGTTGGTGTTTATCAAAGTTAATAAATATCTTGCTGCAAATTCCAGAATTTCAACACCTTGTTTGTTAATTGTGCCAATTCCGAAATCCCCGTGCGCAGTTCCATTCGCAATATTTTTGGTCCCAACGTGGCCATTCAGATCACCTCCGATGATTTTGTATTTATTAGATGGTATGCACTGAATCAGATCATCCATATTATCCCAGAAGTGATCTTTCTCTGCCTCTTCACAGCCTGTTTGATAGGCATAGGCTGACATAATTATTGTAGGCTGGTATAATCATATTTTATTTCCTTGCTGGAAATTAGACGGTCGCAATTCTTTGCAATACTTATTATGCGGATCTTGAAATTATTATCTAAGACTATTGACACTCCGTTTCTCATCATCATCATCGTACAGATAATAAGATCTGTACGATGATGATGATGACCTAATAGTCGTTACCGATATCTTTTGACTTTGAGCCTTTCCATTTTGTTTCTTGTTGTTGCGTCGCTTACGGAGTACGCCCTAATATTATTGCCCTTTTCCATGTCAGTGTACTACATGTGAGGAGATCATATAGCTATTTATGTTTTACGGCTGGTTGCCGTCTGACGCCATTACAGTAGCTTTTTTGAAGAGCTTGGGAGTTCTCGTTTAACTTCGCGTTGCAAAGTCTCTTCCGCCGCTACTACTCCACCCTGCCTAATAGCTGTGGCCATAATATGCAATGCTCCTTCCGCCTGCTCCACTGTACCGATACCTTATATATATATATATATATATATATATATATATATATATATATATATATATATATATATATATATATATATATATATATATATATATATATATATTTTAGTCAATGTTAACAGAAATCCGTGTATGCTAAAAATTGATGATTAGAAAGATTGATGCATTTTTTTTTTCAAAAATGTTCAAAAGATACTCATTTCTAATAGTATACTCTCTTTACTGCAGTTCTAATAGTATAGTTAATGAGAAAAAAGATAACACCAAAAACACTACAAATTTCATTAATTTGCGGCCGTGGTGTACATGAAAGTACAGTAAGGTCAATAAAACGTATTTTTTTTAAAAAACCTCATATTTTTGGCACCTTAAATATTTATTTTTGTGTATTTTTTAAATACAGCGCCTGATAGCCGAATGGATATCCTGGAGCGCCGAATATTATAAGCTTTAAAATATATAAGCTGATTGTGTAAATGTAATCTAAAAGATAAGTAATATTAAAACAGTAAATAAAAACTCAACACAAACATTTTATTGAATATAAATCGTTGTACAAATTTATTTTAAATTCTTAAAAAATAATTTATAAGTACATTTCTGTTTAAAATAAAATACTGTTTATTTCATTTGAAACAAAGGTTTTCAAGCATCATTGTCTTCCTGATTATCAATATTGTTAAAGGGGTCAACCACTGTACTTCCATCAGGCTTTCTTATGACTCCCATGCTTTCAGCAGCATCTAAGCACTTTTGAGCAAATTCTCGAGTTTTCTCTTGTTCTCGATCTTCCAATTTTGTGAGAGCCATCAAGATTTCCATGACATCTGTTTCAAAAATTCTAAATGCTATATCTTTGTCTCCAGAAACAATGTTATATAACATATAAGTACCTCTGTATTGTATTTCTTTATTGGGATTGGCCAACAAACACCTTAATGTTTCCAACCATGCTTGAATATCTAATAACTTTCGGCAACAAACTTTACTTGCCGATGTAAGTATGCATAAGGCACCTGCGGCAGCCATAACTGTGTCAGAATCTTCCTCTTGACATAATAAATATAAAAATTTAGTTTTATCATTAGATTCTTCATAAGTTTTTACAACATCTTCTGACTGGACTAAGTTACAGATACATTGTGTAGCTGCTCTTTGCAACATTATATGATCTTCATACAAGTAATGTTCTATTTTTGACAAGCCTCCCTCTTTAAGAATCCTGTTTCGTGTTGTTTCATTCATCCCAGCTAAATTACAGAGTGCCATTAAAGCTTCAAAGTTTTCTAATGCTGTACAGTCTGGATGCAACAAAGCAATCAAGGGTCTGACAACTTCCAAATTTCTTTGACCAGGGAATGCTACCTCTGGATTTATTGTAATTCCAATTCGGGCTAATGCCTGAGCAGCCTGCTTTTTCCCATTTGGAGTGCCCTCTAAAGCCATTGGTATTAACACTTTTGCACCTCCTTGTTGTACAACAATACCTCTTAATTCTTGTAAACTACAAATAGCATTAAATACACGAGCAATTAACTCCTTAGAGTTATGACTTTCTGTTTTTGATAAAGCCACTAAACCAGTAGTTACACCAGCTTTACATAAAATAGTCAATCTTTTGTTAACAAAATCAGTATCATCAAGTTCATGTTGCTCTGGTATATGATGTTTCGCAAATTTTGCAAGTTCTAACATTTCTGGCATAACTTCTTGCTTTTCATAAGCATTACATAAATTGACCAAAGTAGTGACCACACCATAAAGGCAGGACTGATCTCCAGTTTTTGCTAATTCAATAAGAGCTTGTATAGCAGCCTTATCTTCTACTAACTTTTCCTTGACATCAGCATCTAAGGTGAGATATGAAAGACCTTCCGCTGCCCATTTCCTCATATCTTGCTGCTTGCTTGGATTAACCAAAAATTTCCTACATGCCTCTGCAAGCTTCTTTGTGGAACCATCTGCAAATGGGCGAATAGAAGCATCATCCCCTCCAAAACTGCCAATTTTACATAGACCTACAAGTGCCCTTACTCTAACAGCATCATTTTTACTGGTATATAATTTCTTTAGAATATCAACTCCCTTATTTATAATGGCTCTTGCTTTATCTTTTTTGGAAGCAGCAGCAATCAAACATTCACATGCTACCTTTTGTTGTAATGGGTCTTCTGTTTGTGCCATAACTAAAATCATCTCCATTATTCCTTCTTTTGAAATAACATAATTCCCTACATCTAAAGGTCCTCTGAGTAATGAAGTAATAGCAACTGTAACCCTTACTTTTGATTCAAGATCTGGTGTTAGAAGCTTATCCTTGACAAACTCATCAACTTGATTGTTAAACCTTTCCCTAGCTTGGTCATAATACATATTCTCATATATCTTTGCTAGACATGCGGCAGCAATGGTGGCAGATGATGCTGTAATATTCATTGCAGATTCATATTTATATTCTTCTAGTTCACTACAAACTTCAAGTAAGCGTTGAAGACCTCTAATTTCTACAAATTTTTCTGCCCAGTTTATTGCATTATAATGGCAATTTCTCATTATCAGCTCCATGATAGCATCTCTGGCCTTTCCACTAATTACTCTATTTGTAATTGAATAAGTCAAGCAAGTTAAAAGGGAACCAATCTCCATCTTATGTGTGTCACATAACTGAGGAACAGGTTTTGTATCATTTTTAGTATCCATACCTGAAAATGTATTCAATATGATTTGGAGACAGTACTGAGCAGCATTAACTCTATCCTCATTATCACTGTCAATTATTTCTAAGAACCATGGTATACCCAAAAGTTTTATAATTTCTTTAGTTCTATCAATACTTCTCTTACACAATTGGCTTACTACTCTTACAGCATTTACATATATTTCTGGATTTTTCTCTACTTTCAATAGTTGTTGAATTTTATGAATGACACCATTTTGCATCATAATATCAGACCCAGCATTCTCTTTTGCAAGCACAACTAGGTTAGCCATTGCCTTCTGGCGTTTCTCTTTTTCTTCACCAATGTTAAAAGCTAACTTAAACATTTGCTCTACTTTATTACTAGTCTGGGCGTTCTGTCTAGCGCGCTCCTGTACTATAGCATGTAAGCGTGTAAGCACAGGCTGCACTGCTTTATTTGTCGGCTCAACAGTAAAAATTGTCCTTGCATCTCTGTATGCTTCTTCAAATCTTTCCAAACTCTCTAAGGCTTGTGCTCGTCGAAATAAAGCTTTTGGATCTTCTGGAACTATTGCTAAAGCTTCATCACAATCTTTGATGGCCTTATTATATTCCTTTAACTTGAGGTAAGCCGCAGCACGATTCTTCAAATATGTAGCTCTATCCCGGCTATCATTTTCTGACAAAGCTATAGCTTTGCTATATAGTTTCACTGCTTCTTCATAACTTTCAGATTTAAATGCTTCATTACCTTTATTCTTATACGTTTCTGCTTCTTCCTTGTGAACTCCCATTTTTTATTAGAATAATGAAAATTACATTGAACTATACCACCACCGCAGCTTTTATTCACTCGTGGAGATTTCTAGCGTTTTCTGGCGCATGGCGTTCAGTCTAAAATAGAATATTTATTTATAACTCAATGTGTGTAAATGACTGACAGAAACAACCATTATATCTTGAGCCATGACATATTCATTCTGAAACTTAAACTAAACAATTTGTTTCTTTGCAAACTTTTATTAAAGTATATTTTATTTTATAACGTTATATTAAATGAAAATATCATCATTAACTTTTAAACCAAAATAAAAAACAAAAGATAAAAAGGAACATATCTAATTAGAAGGTTTCAGACGCAACTTAGACCATCATTATATTTACTTTTAGTGTTCACAAAGTGAATTGTGTAAACTCCTTTTTATATTTTACTAATAAATATTAATATTTTTTTAAATATTTAAAATTAAGGTTTTGAAATTGAATCATCAAAGAAAAATAAGTTTTGGCAACACTAAAGCACATTCACACTATAAGTTCTTACTTGTGATTTACTCTCTTAGATTCGGATAGGTCCGTGGTCTGTCATTATCGAAAAGGTGGACTGTGCTTTAATTCTAATTATCTTAAATAACAGTTTGACTACAAAGTTATTATGGCTGCAATTAGTTTGTTAAATCCAAAAGCTGAATTTGCAAGAGCAGCTCAAGCTTTAGCCGTAAATATTTCAGCGGCAAAAGGGATTCAAGATGTGATGAAAACTAACCTCGGCCCTAAAGGAACAATGAAAATGTTAGATTTTTTTGTATTTCTTTTCTTCTAATTGAAATATTTACTTTACTTAAAGATAATTTATGGTAATATTTTTCACTCCGACCACATATATCCTTAATTTATTACTATTTATTTCATAAAATATTGTAAATTGTTACATGTGTTCGCGTGAGTCTACAATACCGATATTTTTTTCATTAATTAATTCAATTAAGTATTAATTAAGTAGTTTAGCCATTAATATAATATCTTTTCGTAGGTTAGTTTCAGGAGCGGGTGATATAAAGATTACCAAAGATGGTAATGTATTGCTTCACGAAATGCAGATACAACATCCTACTGCTTCTCTCATAGCTCGCGCCTCTACAGCTCAGGATGATGCTACTGGTGATGGAACAACATCAACAGTACTATTAATTGGAGAGCTGTTAAAGCAAGCTGAAATCTATATCAGTGAAGGTATTTACTAAAAGAAATATAGATTAGGCACTTATATGGTACAACTTACAGTACAAACTTTTTCCATGTTGATAACTTATTGTCTTATAAAAAAAACTGATTGGAAATGCCTTGTGTATTTTATGTTTTCAGCTATATTTAGCTATTGATTCATCATAAATCTTCTTTAAAAGTCAAGCCAATTGGGCATCCTAAATATTTATTTATATTTTATGTACCTTTTACACATTCGCAACGGCCTGAATTGACTGCCCGCATTGTGGGGTGGGCCTGTCTGTACTTAATCCCATCAGGCTGATGGGATTAAGTAAACCAGTGCCTGGTAGTACATGAACCATTGCCATGGATATATATCAAGTGACATGTTTGCAAAAAGCCTATGTTTAGTTGCTCCTTAGGCGTGGCACTGCTATTCGCACTTTTCCCATCCGAAGACACTTATTTGAAATAAATCAATTACTTTCTTCATATTCTTTAAATTATTTATGTTTCTCAATTTTTAATTGGAATACTTTTAAAAGTAATCTAACATCTGTTTATGTATTGTAACCTAATACAAATCGAATTTCAGTCATAAATATTAACCATTTTGCCCTCTTTGTAATCAACAGATGACAATGAGATTCCTTTGTGTACACATTTTTTTTTAAGAAATTCACAAAAAGAAATAGTTTTTATTAGAGATTTCTGTATGTACCACTGGTGGCTCATCCGACCGGTGGAAGAAACAAGAATGTACCACTGGTAGCTCATGCCATGTGATAGAAGAAATAAGAATGAATCATCGGTGGTACACCCCATTGCAAACATGTTAAATCACACTATTTTAACTAATTATTAATATATAACAAACTTTATATCATATCATAAACTTATTCATGCTTTTCAAAATGGGCATCATTAAAAAATATTATATGTTGGTAAGATAAAATTGAATGAATGTAATAATGAATGACTGCTTTTGCAATTATGAAATCGTTTATATAAAACATATTGGTATATCAGATACACCAGCATGTTATATAATTTTATTACAATACAACAAGATACATTTCATCTTGTTCTAGTGAGTGTAACAAAATTCACAATTCTAAGTAATTAACATATGTTTCTAAGTTTGTACAATCATGATGGGGAAAAAGCCATATAGCTTTTTCACGACCCATAGATATATTAGTTATTTTGATTAAATATATTGTAAAAAAAGTTGTTTGTTTAGAAGATTATACTTGTGAGTGAATATTATTCACCTTCAATAGTATTTATGTAATGCTTACTAGTCCATACTTGCAGTAAAATACGTGTTATTCTGCCTTCCAATAAAAAAAAATTAGTATCATTATTCCTAACATTTCATTTCATGTTATTTTAATGCAGGATTACATCCGAGAATGATCACAGAAGGATTTGATATTGCTAAAAACAAAGCTTTAGAAGTTTTGGAGTCAATGAAAATTCCTGTGGAGATAAAAAGAGAAAACTTGCTGGATATTGCTCAAACATCTTTAAAAACTAAGGTAATGTTTCTCAAGCTTTTCCACTTTAAGTTATTCTCATCTTTTTGTAAACTTCCCATAAATTAAAACTGGTTATATATACTGTGTCAATGGATTGGAAACAGAAAGATTTTTAACAACTAAGTATTTTTCGTTCTTCCCCTTTCTTTTATTTCTATCCTTTCTATCTCTGTATTGTAGTTTCACCCCATGAATTTGAAATATTTACATATCTTAATATTGATAATTTCGTTGAAACTACATAGACTGTGACATTTTTCCTGTGGTATATACAAGTGGCATTTAAAAGGATATAAATGGTTCGGAACCTCATTTTTGGATCTTTATAAAGCTAGCATAGCAAAATATCTAAAAATTGAGCACAAAAATTAAAATTAGTGCTTATTAAATTCCAAAAAACAAAATTTAGTGCTCTCATAGATTGACAGAAAATTAAAACACAAAAAATGAGCAGAATCTTTCAATATTTTAATAGAATTTATTTAGTGCTAATTAAGTGCCAATAAACCAAAATTTAGTGCTCTCATAGTAAAATTCAAACACTGCATCTAACCTTTGGAATTTTTTTAAAAAGAACCCTAGTGTTACATAAATTAGTAGAAGGATATGTTCTGTCTCTTTCTCAAACCACTAAGATGCCAATGACTTCATAAATAATAGTAATAATTACATGTATGGGATTGGCCCCGAGGGGTACCATCAAAATGGTCGCCCCGGAGAAATTATAGAAAACACTACTGTGCCAATTGGTTGGGGTAAAATAATAAAAATTAGATAAACTATAAGGTCAAAGTTGTTAGTAGTCCTGTCTGAAAAGTCAAGATTGTACAGGTGATAACTATGTGGTTGAAGAAGACGAAGATTTGTGTATTATGTGCTCAGGCTTTCACTACACTGTAAACAAAGCCTATCCTGAATTTAATACAAAAAAGGAATAAATTCAATCATGCCCTAAAACTCCATATCTTATGCAGAAACTAGTCCTCCTTCATCCGAATCTTACAGTAATGTTTTAACTTCAATCCCAAATCAGTCGTCCCAATAAAAACAATGTCATGAACCATAAAAAGTTATCTGCACAAAGTCAGGTTCCACACCGAAAACAGAAAACTTTTATTAATGAATTGCGGACATCAACTCCTAAAGTTAACTACACTAGTAACACCTAAATCTAATGTTTCATACTAAAACTAAATATTAAACAGTGTTGGTTTAAATAAAGTTATTTCGAAATAATACACTGAAACCATCCTATGTTGCAGTGTTACACAAAGTATTAAATCAAAAAATAATAATGGATTCCAAGATTATCCAGTGGAACTGTCAGAGCATAATTCCTAAAAAGAGTGATTTCATTTACATCATTAAAACACAATCCACTCATAATTTTACCATACAGAAACTTGGTTGAAACCTCATTTAAATATTTCAGGTTATACTTGTCATTGCGATAGATACATGATAGACTCGATAGATATGGCGGAGCTGCCATATTGATTAAAACTTCTGTTCCATCCACTAACTTAACTTTTCCATCAAATAATGTGGACAATTTAAATCTAGCGTGTAAATAACTTATCCATTGTTTCTATATATGGACCCCATGTTTCCAATAATATCTTTTGCCTAATTTACATTGATACAGGTTCATCCCAAGTTAGCAGATGTATTAACAAATGCTTGCGTGGATGCAGTGTTAGCTATCCGTACACCAAACAAACCTGTTGATCTCCATATGGTCGAGCTCATGGAAATGCAACACAAAACTGCCACTGAGACCACACTTATCAAAGGTACAGTACCCTCTTTTCCTCTTGTGCAAACATAAAACTTTGTATATATAACCATATAATAGAAGCTTATTATATTTTTTATGTTTCAGTGATGATTATTAGTGTAAGTATGATTTAAAAAATAAATTGTGTTACTAAGTACAGCCATATTACATTGGTCCCTTTCCAAATTAAAAGGTGTTGTCAAAATACCTATGTATTTGCTTCCAGTCTCCTCAAACGTCATACCATGGACAGAAATGGGGTAGGGGGCTCTATTCTATACTGTTTATAATGACACTAAAGCCTAATAATCACTCACTGAGTTTCTTACTGATTGACATACATTATTAGCAAGTAGTAGCAGTCGCGGAAGTGTTGCCGGCCTTTTAGGTATGTATAGGCTTGTTTTTTGAAGGTTCCAATGTCGTATCAGTTCGGAAAGACCGCCGAAGGTAGCTGGTTCCACAGATTGGTGGTGCGTGGAAAGAAGTTACGATAGAAATGCACCGTAGTAGATCGCCACTCATCCAGATGGTGAGGATGAAATTAAAATATAAATACAAATAAATATAGTACTGAATAAATTATTTCTGTGATGCGTCTATAATTGATAGTAGGCTAAAATCATTACAGAGTAGAGTAGTGGCAAAAATATGCTATCTATATCATCAGTTATTTAATTTGCCCGCCCACAGTGGCATATAAAGTATATAATCCCAATTTGGCAGAGTATTACTTTTATTTTACTTTTTATCAAGGTTTGGTTATGGACCACGGCGCGCGACATCCTGATATGCCAAAACGCGTCGAAAACGCCTACATCCTTACTTGTAATGTTTCCCTTGAATATGAGAAGACCACTGTCAATTCTGGTTTTTTCTACAAGTCTGCAGAGGATAGAGTGAAGCTTGTTGCTGCTGAAAGGGAATTCATTGACCAGAGAGTAAAAAAGGTATGTAGAGCTTATCAATTTAATGTGCTAATACAGTTTTCAATTTGTTCAGTCAATATGTCTTTAAATTTTTCAGATAATTGCATTGAAAAAAAAGGTTTGTGATGGTACAGGCAAGTCATTTGTTGTTATCAACCAAAAGGGTATTGATCCTCTATCATTAGATGCTTTTGCTAAAGAAGGAATTATTGCTCTTCGCAGAGCCAAGAGACGTAACATGGAACGATTAGCACTGGCATGTGGTGGTGCAGCAATGAATTCAGTTGATGATCTCACAGAAGAATGCCTAGGATATGCTGGCCTTGTATATGAACATATTCTTGGGGAAGAGAAATACACTTTTGTCGAAGAATGTAAAAATCCTCAGTCAGTGACAATTCTAATTAAAGGTCCTAATAAACACACTTTGACCCAAATCAAAGATGCTGTTCGTGACGGTCTCAGGGCCATTAATAATGCTATTGAAGATAAATGTGTTGTACCAGGAGCAGCTGCATTTGAAATAAAGGCTAATATAGAATTGCTTAAATACAAGGATACAGTAAAAGGAAAGGCACGCCTAGGTATTCAGGCCTATGCAGAAGCCTTGCTTGTAATACCCAAGACACTTGCAGTGAATTCTGGCTATGATGCACAAGATACTATTGTTAAGCTGCAGGAGGAATCACGTTTAAGCCCTGATCCTATTGGTCTAGACTTGAGTACTGGTGAAGCAACTAAACCCACAGATCTGGGAATCTTTGACAATTATATAGTAAAAAAGCAAATTCTTAATTCTTGTTCAGTGATTGCAAGTAACCTTCTTTTAGTTGATGAAATAATGAGAGCTGGAATGAGCAGCCTCAAGGGTTAACTTAATTCTGGTATTAATATCGGAATATACACTATTCTACTTCTAATTAAAAATTTAATTTACTTCTATCTAATTTCTGCTACACTCTATACTTAATAATGTATTAACTTAAATGTGCCTAATTGAGAAAAGTTAATAAAATTGCTTGTATTATATTTATGTATTTTAATTCATACATTGGGGTACAGGGGAGAGAAAAGCATTTACATTTAAATACACTTTTTTATAATGTTAACCCTTAAATGCATGATTTTTCCTTTTTAAATAAAATAAATTGAAACAAGTAGTTAATTAAATATAGATTAAGGGAAAAATAAAGAAAAATTTTTTTTTTCCAAAAAGTATATTTTTATAAAAAAAACTTATTGATGTAGATCTACATCAGTATGCATTACAGTTCGTATTAATAATCTAGTTTATATACTATTTCTATTTTACGACTGTCTTCGAATTAGGCTTACTGTATTGAATGAAAATCTTTGAAACAGTTATTTCTCTGATTTAGACACAACGGTACATTACATTTGGTACACGACCATTGTGTGGTGCCCTTACAATTGGGCATCTTGCACCGTAATCGATTGGCAAATACAGGCCAATGTTCAAACCCATCTACGCGCACATCTTTTGACGGAAGCGGATGTTGCGGACCTTTTGGCTTTTTTATTTGTAGCTCGCGTTCTAGAGAGGAAGTACTGGGTCGTCCTCTTTTACTTCCACCAGACATACCTATATTGCACAGTGTGTCAGCCAAACAATTGCGAAACTCCCCAAGATTAGGCAGTTGCTTTTTTGACACACCTTTAGCAATTAGATTGGTTTTCAGAAGGACCCATGAGTTTATTGTCGTGAGGTCCAGTAGCTGATAAAACAACCGTAGGTACCATTTCCGGCTCTTTACTCGAATCCGATAGCGTCCTAAGAAACTGTCCATCAGGTCGACGCCGCCCATATGCATATTGTACTCTTGCACAATTTTGGGACAAGGAATGTCAATTTTTTGTTTAGCCCTCTTGTCGTATCTTGATACTTTGCTAACAGGCTCGGCGCCAACGTAAGTTGATAATAGAGTGACTACTTTATTGTCTTTCCACGCAGTGGCCGAAAAGTCTACTCCATCTGAATGAGAAACGCGTTCCTCATATGTACCTCTCGGAACAGAAGTTTTCATTAGTTCCTTTTTGTCAGGGAGTCGACAATTCGGTAGCCTATTTTGCTGAATAGTTCCGACACATTGTATACCCTGTTTATTCAAGTAATGTACCAAAGGCAGGGATGTGTAAAAATTATCGAAAAATACAATATGATTGTTCATCCTTGGTATAGCTCTCGCCAAACGTATAACGACGTTATTTGTTATTCCGAGATCAGGCTCATCGGCTGGTTTGTCTTTGTTTTCTTCTTGTCCAGAATAGACCTCAAATCTGTAAGCATATCCCATGAGATTACAGAGAACATAAAGCTTGTAACCCCACTTGTGAGGCTTATTTGGTAAATATTGCTTTAGAAAATGTGCAATTTTCGTTGAACACATCTGTTCATCTATAGAAAGTCGTTGGTCTATTGCAACTGATGAAAATGTCGTATTTAGCTGTTCTATCACAGGCCGAATCTTATGGAGGCGATCGTGATCGGAATGGTCCCGCGGAAGATGTTCATTGTTATCGTTGAAATGCAAGTAGCTCCTAATCATCTCAAACCGATTTACCGGCATTACGCTCTTTACAGGATCGTACCCAAACTTGGAATGCCAGTATGAGCGTACACTAGGGAAATGCTCCACTGACATAAATAAAAGAATTCCTATGAATTTTTTTAGCTCCCCAACACTAATGTTGAAAGATACTGAAGGGTTTTTTTGTACTGCATATAAATTGGTTTCATCAACAATTTTTTGAAGAAACTCTGGTGTGAAGTAGTGCAAAAAACATTTATATGGTGTATCGAGTTCAGTTATAGCAGAGTCTGTTGTGCTTGGTTGGTGAATTAATTTTGATTCGTCATACATCAAACTGTCTTTTTTCCAAATGAGTTTCCTTTTATCAAATTCTACATAACTCGCTTGACCTTCTTGCATGGGTAATGAAAAAATAACTTCACTCGATGGGCCAGGCAAATCTTGAACTAGTGGTGGATCACTATAGGTAGGATCTTCATGATCCTCTGCCTCCTCGTCCTCCAATTCTCGAATCATTTCTCTTGCATTCTCAAAAAAGGTTTCCTCATCTTCACTGTCATCTTCCAAGCCATCCTCAGAAATATTTCCGTCTTCTAAAGCCGCCAGAAGTTGTTCAATATCTCTATCTGCCACTCTACGGGACATTCTGTAAAAATAATTATAAAATTCGAATCAATAAATTACGTATCTATAACAAATAAGTCAAAAAAGAAAAAAATATATTATACGTATAGTAAACCTATTTCTTATCGATTTTGCATATTGATGTGTTTCTACATCACAATTATTCCGCAGATATTTACAAAAACTGTTATTGTATTCTAAAAAAAAACGTAATGTGTTCATCTTACCTTTATCCTCTCGTAAATCACTTTTTGCACAAAATAATACTATTTAGTATTCACTAAATAAAATTACAATTTTACCGCCAAAGTGTGTATTTGAAAGTGGCGCGCCAAGATGTCAAATTTAGACAAGCAAAAAAGTGAACTGTCATATCATGAAAGTATGCGTTCAAAAACTAAGATAGATATTTTTAGCACCTATTAAAAGTAAAACATACTGTGTTCGAATTACCGTTTAGAAATTATGTACGGAAGAAAACACTGATGTAAATATACATCATCATGCATTTAAGGGTTAAAAGTGTTGAAAAATAAATATTTTTTATATTGATCAGCATTAAAGAAGCTGTAGTTTTCTTCTTCATTGATGGCAATTATCTATAACTATTATCAACGTTTTTAAGTATATTAATAACAATTATTTTAAAAGGTAGTCCAATCAAGTTGTTGTTGTCTTTTATAAACGGGGCCAACTTATATTCTGATGTGGGCATTGAACCGGCGACCACACTCCAGAAGCAGAATGTTGTCTTTTACTTGGCCAATTTGGTCGTCTGTTACTATCTGCAATAAATACTCATTGTTACTATAAATAGGGTGGCGTTCCATGGGGGAGGCGTATGTCCAGCAGTGGACTACCGCGAGCTGCTGATGATGTTACTATAAAAATACATTTAAATAAATCAATTGCTGACTAGTTAATTAACTTTAGAAGCATCAAAATCAAAACAAGATTATTCTTTATTAGAGACATCAAAAAAACATTACATTTAATTTGCGTGTCGATACATTGAAATTATGTTTAACATTTTAAATACAATCCCAAAATAAATGTATATTACTAAAAGCTTAATTATTTTAAGAAATGATGTACTAAACTCCAAGAAGCCCAACTTTGATTAAATGTATATAAAAATATGATAAAAAGGCAAAATGCAATAGTACGTGGGTATAAAATATAACATGTATCTTTGCCTAGCCGCCTATGCGGTAGTTATGGTATTGGTACACGGGTACGCGACCTCGGCCTCTCGAGCTATTAACGTATCTCTCTTCTTCCGTTGCGGTAGTGGCACATCCCTATCATCTTTCCCTGTCTAAATCCATCTTTCCTTTCCCCTGCTCTTTCTTCTCTTCCTCTCCGTCAATCCACGGTCTACCGTGTCAATGAACCGTCCTGGGATCGGGTACTATAGTGCCTTATCTCAGCATGCGGGCCCTACTGGGGTTGACTTCCATCCTCCCTTGCGGCTCGTGGGATTCGTTATGACGAATTATAATAAACCTAATTTGTTAATAAATGACCGCGACGTGGTTCGCCATCGTCACCTCCTGATTCCCACGAGGGCGAGAAGCAACTAAAGGAGAACCGTTGCGCTACGATGAACGTGAGAGGAAAGATGGATGAGTGTCGAGAAAGCAAGGAAGGTGTGCCGGGATCGTAGCGAATGGAGATCTGTGGTCTCTGCCTACCCCTACGTGAAAATATGAATGGATGAATGAATAAAATAAAAAAGGATTTGGTACCGCTAATATAAACCTATCCAAAATCAACGGGACGATGTAAACATAGTGTACGAATATTTTTACTTTACTTTGAAATGCTCCTTTATTAAGAATATCTCTGCAAGAGTATCAAAGGATTAGTTAGAATATAGAGGTCATCTCGTGTTATTTTATACATTTTTTGAATATATATACTATAATAACTTTATTCTATGCACCATGACTCCACCATAAAAGCAGCTGCTGTTAGCAGTATTTACGAACCGATACGACATTGGAAACCTCAAAATACATATCTCAAAGGCTGGCAACGCATTAATGATACCTATGGTGTTGCAGATGTCCATGGACGGTGTTGTTTGTAGATGAAACGTCGTTTGCCTCCCTATTGCATAAAATAATAAAATAAAGTTTTATACTTCGCAGCTACCTTTACTTTACTATGTATATCTTACCACTGTGAAGGAATAACAGAATATAACAAAAAGACAATGTATGATTCTTATGGTAATTTTACCCAATATACATATGAAGGATGGTGCTTGATTCCACATACATATAAGTGGTAGAATAACCACACCCTCACAGAATTTTAGCGACAAGTGGGTACCACATATTTAATGGTGTTACCGCGTCTCGTATTAAGATGTCTCTTTTTTTCCCGGTTCCTTATTTCTTCCTCCATTTCCCATTATTCACATCTTTATCCTAAGGTATGCTACTATACTGTTGCTATTGAGTTGCATTATTAATACTGCAATAAGTTCACTTAGTTTCATAAATTTGTCGATAAAAAGTTTTTACTCCTATACGTGATGCTATTCAAGATATATATCAAATATAATTAATAATTCCATGTCAATGCAACAGTACTGTAGGATGGTCTTTAATATCTGGCTTAATGACTTATACAAAATTGGCTATCTTTATGAAATTAAAATCATTCATAGGTTTCTACTTATTTGCACATATTCGAAATTTCCTCCTCTTATGTTATGCTACTTTGTTACAGGTACTTCTACAAAGTAAAACAAACAATTGTTTATAATCATGATTATATTTTAATTTACTTAACTTCTAATCTATAATTTTAGGTCATAATTGAATTATGATTAATATATTTTGGTTTCACATAGAGCTAAAATTGATAGTACTGGCTAAGATTTCCGATTTCTTTTGACTTTTACATTTAAACATTGCACATATGACGAATAGATTAAAAAAAATATATAATTTAATAGACTAGAAAAATAAATCATTTTTTATTTATATTCACAGTTAAAAAATCTTTAAAACTTAACACAGTTCAAATAAACATATGAGTGTGATGTGGTAACTTATGATTATTTGTTTTAAGATATATATGATTATACAATGACATTCATCTTACATACATCAATTTGAGATACATTTTAGTTAAAAGTGAATTTTTATTATAAATGCATACCATTACCATTATAGGCATGCATTTATAAAACAAATTTATTTGCTAGTATTATTTTCTGCTAAACTAAATAAAAATGCTTATATAACTAGCAGAAACGCTATTTCATGTTATATTTTAGGCTACTTCTAATTGTATACTTGCAAAAACTGGATCATATTATATACATAACAATGTATATGATCCAGTTTTTGCATATATTATGATCCAGTTTTTGCAAGTATACAATTATTATATTATATTATACTGGATCATAATATATACATATTAGGTTCAGTAGCAATAAACTACTAGCAAATAAATTTATTTTACTAATATCATTTGAAATTTGATATAGAAACAAAAGGCTTTATTACTGGTACAAGCAAAACTAGCATAAAAACCCTAATTCAACTAAATTTTCAAGGTACCCAAAACAAAAAATGTGTAAAGATTTCTAAACTTTATACACTTAAAATTATTATAAAGTAGTATACAAATAATTCATTTGTAAGTGCATAAAATGTTATTTTAAATGCAAAATAAGTTAGGTAATAATTATTTTCAATAACTATTATTATTTACTTCCATTGTAGAACTATAGAATGTTAATTTTGTTTATATTTATATTATTATTTCTTCTCCTTGGCAGCAAGAGCAGCTCTTTCATTTACATCTATTATGGCCATATTAAGGGAAGCCACAATGGCATGCAAGACTGAGATTGCTGTTTTAACGACAGCAACTGGCATTGTTATAAGAGCGATAAACTTGAACAATCCAATACCTAAAACTGAAAAATAAATGTTCAAATTTATATTATTGTAAAATAAAAATGAATTTAATAACATAATATATACAAATGAAATGTTCATTATATGTTTAATGAACATTTCATTTGTATATATTATGTTGGTTTGGGTTGTCCCATAAATTTCTTCCCTTTTTTTGATGACATGAATACACAATATTTGTTGTTTAAGTTTGATTTATTATGTTATATATCAACCATTCTGTTCTATATTCTTCCTCCATCTCTCTCATCTTTCCAAAATTGTTGAGGCTTACTTTTAAAATATTCATCTAGGTGCTTCTTTATTTCACTTTTGGATTTGAAAGATTTACAATGGAGAGAATTTTTTTAAATGTCTGGGGAGTACGGAGGGTTAGGTAGAACTTCCCAATCAAACTGTAATATTTTGAATGGTGTAGAATTTTTTTTTTAAAGAGACTGTCAATGAAATGGACTTTGAAAGGGCTCCAGAAAAGCTGCAGAATCACAGCCATATAAACATACATAGGCTTTAATAGGTTTCATTCCCATCACCTGCATGGCTAGCCATAAACCACTGTGAGATTTAGTCGCAGTTTTCTGCCATGAACTGTGACATCATTTACTACTAACGGTGTTCAAACGTAATTATGACATGGGGACAACACATCTGCGAAACTTCTGGCGGTGTGGATGTTTATGGGTGGTAGTGATCTTTTACCACATGACCCGCATGCTTGTTTGCTTGCTCTGCTATAAAAAAAGGGTATAGGCTATGAAAAAATACCATTTAAATGTTGTGTTATCAATAATAATAATAATAATAATATTCTTTATTCAAGTGACCAGTGACTCATTATGGTTAGTAAATAATATTTCTTATAGACTAGGTTAGTTACATGTTGTATGTTACAAATACGCACGAATCACCGCTGTACCGTCCCGTTTGCGACGGAACAACAATGATTCATGTATATGCAATCTAGTCTATTGGATATCATGCTCACAATTCTGTTGGCACTACCCCGTACCCTTCGCACCAGAGACCCGCATCTTTTTCTCATGAGGGCATAAAAACAGTCAACACGTGCTTCAGCGAACATCCCTGAGGCACTGCAGTATCGAGGTAGCCCCAACAGCACCCTGAACGCGTTATTATACTGAACGCGGAGGGCATTATAAGATTTTTGAGTATATCCCGCCCACAGGCTGCACGTGTAAAAAGATGTACAATATGCTCTAAATAATGTAATTTTAACGTAAGGTGAACTACGTGCAAACCTACGAGCAAGCATATTCGCCCTCACTGACAATGCCCTCCGCTCCCGTTCAATATCAGTATCGTCTTTTAAATCAGAAGTCAGATAGTGTCCAAGATATTTAAAATTATTCACCCTATCTAGAATACAATTATTTAATAGTACCGGTGGTAATTCTTTCCTACACTTGCCTCGGACATTAAACATCAATACATTGTACATTTGAAAATGGAGTGCTGATTCATATTATTTTCTCACACACAGTTGTACTGATATTTGAAGTTATTTTACACTCTATCCTTGACATAACATAAATTATGTTGTCATAAATTGATACAAATCTCAAAGACTAAGAAACAATGTTTCAAATATTAGACAATATTAGAAACAAAAAGTGATTATGAATGTACTGAGCAAAAACACAACATGTCATTTTAGATCAAATATTAAAGATCATTATAATTTCACTTACATGTTGGTCCAGTATAGAAATGCATAACATAAAGAGCTGCATAAAATGCTTCATTTCCAGCACACATACAGAACAATACTGTTTTGTTTGTATAATATACATGCATTATAGGATTTTCGGCCATGTTGATGAACTTGTGAGAAGTTTTGCCTTGCAAAGTACATGTGTGCAAGTAAATCCAATGACCAGTTATATCTATGACCATTGATAATTGAAACCAGAATGTATGCCGAGGGTAAAAAGTGGCTAAGGTCATCATAAGGCCGGCAGTCCCAGCCCTATCAGTCAGCTGGTCTAAGATTGCTCCAAATTTAGTACCTGTAAGTGTAAATAAGTCCACTTCTATAGTTATTCAAAAATATTAACATAATATCATGGTGCCTAATTCAGTAATTAGTTGAATTAAAGGTATGCAGGTGGTTAACCCACAGTACCCATGTGAACCACAGACTTGCTTGGTTTGGTTTCGGGTGTCCTCCATGGTGATTGATAATGTTTTGAGGTGCAGAATACTTTCACCTTGTGTCCTGAGCATCTACAGGATTTTAATGACAAGCATGCAACTGCATAGCTAAAGAAGGGTCTCCCTCTGACAAAACAGAATGGAGAAACATTGTGTTTGCCCTATGCCCCACCAGGGGGACTTAAGATTCAGAAGAACATAATATCAGTGTTATAATGAGAAATAAAAATTTAACATAAGAATTGTTACTTGAATAAAAAAAATATTCAAAAGAATGGTACAAATAGATTAATATATTTAGTAAAGTAATTTTTATTTAACATACTTTGGTTTAAGTATCTAGCTGCGTGGCCATCCACTGCGTCCAGTAAAGCAGATGTAATGTAGCACAAACATGCCAGAACACAATGGGTAGGCATATAATAGAAAGATATTATTGCAAGAACGATACGGCCGAATCCTGAAAAAGGTCGGTAAAAATAACAATAAAATAGTAAGACGTGAAATATAAATAAATGGCTACCATAAAATTTTGGACTTACCGATTAAATTAGGGACAAAGAGGAAAATATTTTCCTTTGATTCCGTCATTGTTAATATTTTAATAACTGTAAATTGCACTAACACCTAATCTTACTTAACTTTGATAATAAATTAGACTAAAAACAAAACAACACGCACAAGCTTGCCTAACAATCTAGTAATACAATGATCTGTAAATCTAATCCAATTAATGAATTTCAATTTTACTGACCGGTAAACAATATCAATGTAATATGACGAAACTCAATAACAATCAAATTAGTATAATCATCAAAACTAGAACATAATCATAAATTGGATAAAAGTTCTGCCACAGACTTCGTAGATCATACTATCAAACTATACGTACTATTAAACTATATTTTTATATAGTTTATTTTTTTCATAAGTGTAATGGTATAATTTTTATTTCAATTAGGTATCTCTAGAGAATAGAATAATCCTAGAAATACACTGTTTAGAAAATCTAACCAGGCTCAATCAATATGTCAATATGTGGATTTCAGACAACACAATCTGATTTTAACTACAAAAATACAGTTAAATCCAAGTGGGCTATTTATTATAGTTAGTAGTAACTAATGATTACATTATGTTTGGAGATCAAAATTAGATTATAAATTGAACGGACACAATTTAGCAAAGTAGCACTAAATTTTATTTTTCATCATAGTCAAAGAATTTTAAATCAAATCTTAAAGATAGGGCTTCCTAAGAACACGTTTAGTCATAATCGTAAAGGTGAACTTAACTGCGAATAAAAGTACGAAAGAAAAGATTCTTGGAGGAAAGAATTTATAAGAATAAACAACATTTTAAATATTATACTCAAAACCAGATGATTTTAAAAACGAGTTTAGAGTATACTTTGATGACCTTTATCATTTATTAAATGCAGTGTGTAAATATAATGAAAAAGAAAGATTCAATATTTCGACGCGTACGTGTCCAAAAAAATGTTTATTAATTAGCTGCGGATCTTAGTGAAACCATTCGAAATATTAAGTCTAACTCCTCACTGGTTATTGTTTTATTCTTACATTTTTTATAAAAATCCCAGGTTTACATTGTGTTTTTAAATTATGATGAACTTCGTGTCAAGATGAAATATAATGCGATATATAATGAAAAATTAATAATTCAATAAGAATTCGGAATGCCTTGTACTAGAATCATATAATTGAATATTTTATGTAATTTACGAATTAGAATGATGATCATTAATGTTTTTTTTATAATGGGACTGTTCATGAGAAAATATACTATGGTGAGAAGAAATTCAAGGAAATCATTAACGATTATTAAGTGTGTACAAAAGTCCTAAACTTTTTAGGTGTCGAATATATTGCCGGATAGTTAATCGTTTGTTACTTGACTATCCATTTGGAGTACTAATGAAAATTTTGTTTGTATTTCTTCTTTTTACCATTAATGGCTATTAAGTGATTATATTAAACCAATATCAAATTAAAATATTAAATGCCATGTAATAATCTTTATCGACGTCTTTGACTACGCTTGCCAAAACATGTTCTCCACCCTAGAACTTATACCCACTAGAGTAAATGGCTATCGGTTCTCCGACAAACTTTCCACTTGCCCTTTCAGTTTACTAATTTGGAGAGCTATGACTGAGCTGTGGCTATGATGACTTTAGTTCTTTAGTTCGGATTTCTTTTATTCTATTCTATACTCGGAGGTTCTCTGGTAAATATGATTCTGAATATTTACCAGAGAACCTCCGAGTATAGAATTATATACTAGAATTTATCAATATAAAAACAAAAGCACAATGTCAGTGATGTAAATTGGCGCAAACAATCAATGTAATTACATTTTATTAAAAGTCGAAAGCTTAAAAAAAATTAAATAAAGTGCTCTTACTTTAAAACCACAAACTATGTTCTAATACATAAGAAATGCACATACCTAACAAAAACAATAAAAATGAAAAAAAAAACTTGCTTTTTAAATAAATTAACAATTTGTGGGTGCTTAGCTACACTTGCGTGAGTTATACTTACTACATGAGTTATAGTAAATAATCTCATTTTGTTACTCTGTTGTCTGTAGGTTTTGTTCTGATTGTGCCGCCTGGGGGCGCTGAGTTGCTAAAGTCAGTCACCATTCTATATAAAATTGTAAAAATATTAGGTGAAAATTGTTAAAATGAAGGACTTGGATTTGCAGTTTCTCAGAACTTTAGGTGTCTCTTAGATACCTTAATAGTTCATAATGATTTAGTATATAGGCAGTGGAAACCTAAATATTAGGAGTAGTGTAATTTTAGTGTGCAAAAGTCATAAGACTTGTGTCATCTGTCCGATTGTTCTTCCTTCAAGATGGCTCCTCCACCGGAGTATGATAAGGAACCGAAAGCTCCAGATAAAAGTGTCACTAATATTTCTACCGATGATTCAAAAGTTTTGTATAGTCTAGTGAAGGATCACCAAAATAATTCAGATCATAAATCTGCAGTCATTGCTGCCAACGCTGAAATTGAGGTAAGTTGACCTGTTCTGCCATTTTATTCATTTTCAGGGTTCTAAATAATTCCCCATGGTACTTGGGTTCTTTTTTTTTTCACTTCATTATATTAGATGTTTTGAATCTACGATTTCGAATTTATATTGATATTAAATTAAGATTCAATTGATAAAGTGCTTCGGTAAAAATGGCGAGATTAAATGTCAAATTTATTGGTTTTGTCCTGAAACGATTTTAATGTTAGTTAATTATTTCTCATTACTTACTCTATTTTCGTACTTGTTAATATCTAGAAATATCTGCAGTCACTTAGCAAAGGTATGAAAAATTAAATTATTTCTAGCAGTAAAACTACAAAAAGACATTTTTACTTATGATGATTAATATTATTCTAGCTATACATGTATCTATCTTGGTATATTCAAATAACTAAACATTAAAGTTAATTGAAATTAAGACTAGGTTAAACATTGTAAACCTTTTTTTTTGTATAGTTCATAGGTTACATGTAATGATGACATTGCCATTCTTTTAGCATTAAAACTAAACTTCAAATTATAATGATCTTGTATAATTGATGAATGATTGATTAAATAATAATGATCATCATCAGCATCATGAATGTAATTTTATTGTTAAATTCTATTAAAGAATATGTACAATATCTAAAGTATTATTGTACATATTTTTTTTTGCAGAAATATTATGACATTGTAGATTAATCAATATAATCGTATATATTGATCTGATTATTATTGCTATGTTGACTGTCATAATTTTAAGGAAATTATTATTTAAAATAATTTTATTTGTAGCTTTACGTTAACACTAAACCTACCATGTATGGTCAAATGGCCATTTAAAACTTTTTGTCAGAATTTCTTGAAAATAACATTATCACATCGGCATTTGCCTTTACGACTTTTATTAAAAAATACATCAAATGTATTTTTCAAGATTTACTCCACTTTTGTTAATTTTTTTACTTAGAAATATATGTAACTACCTCAAGAGGTCACTTGACCTGTGCAAAGATTCTATATCTTGATTTGTATTTCTTGTGAGACAAAACCGTGGTATTGGACATTTTTGTTATTTCGTGATTTGCTGCATTGTGTAATATTTTTTTGTTGGCTGACGGATAAATAGCCAATTTCACTCTACTCCAATCGAGAATTACAAAGTAAAAGTTCAAGTTATAGTGCTATTTTGTGAAATAAGAATTCTTATTTCATCATTTTACTAATAATTCTTATTCCCAAAATGTTTCGATATTCAAGATATTTGAAATCATTAGAAATTATAAATACATAGATGAAGAGTGTTTGGAATTTAGTGAAGAGAAACTATCTGAAAGTGGAGTTGATAAAATAGAACAATATAGTAATTCATTTGACACTAAGGATGAATGTGAGTCCTCGGGTAAAAAAAGTGAAGACGAGAATATTCTAAATGGAGGACAACAGAGAAAATGAACATTATCAAGTTCAGAAAGTGAAAGTGATGAGGAAGACCAATGTACTGAAATTACGACTGATGGCAAGAAATTGAACAAGGCTTAACATCTGGACAAGCTCCAACTTATAATATTTTTTTTTTGCCAATTTATAATATTTATAATTGCCAAACGAAAAATTATGAAGAGCAAGGTAAGAAGTGCATTTTCTTTGATTATTGACAACATGCTTGTCAATAATGGAGCATATAAGAAAATGCACAGAAGAAGAAGCCTCTTGATAATTGGGAACTTAATGGAACACAATTTGCAAAATATGTGGTGAACATGGATAAAGTTAGCATATTATTTGTTTTCTAAATTTAAGATTAAAATGAAGAATATTTAATTTTTTTTCTTATGTTATTTTTACGTTTTTGTAAATTTAATATATAAACTATTTTGAATTATTATTTGAAAAAAAAATGTTTTATTCGTGTACTAAATTGGCCTAATATATATATATGGCCGGATATTGAATATTTGATCTGCTTTGGTAGGAATAGGAATACATGAAGTATCAGTAGATTTAGTGTTAATAAATTATGATTTTGACTTTGTACAACAGCTTTTTTATCTCATGTGTTATATTTAACATAACATTTTTAATGCATTATGAATATACTTAGTCTGTAGAATTTCTCAACTACATTGATGCAACATATTATTTCATGTTATATTTAAATCAAATTTATAATTTGGTATGTTAGTTAATTATATACAATAATGTATGGTGGTAAGGTGAAAAGTAAAATACTTTATTGACAGGTATGAGTAATTTTTTTTATATTTCTAGTTTTATACTTAAGAAAGTCACAAAATTTTTCAAAAAGATCACATATTTTATGCATACGAAATAAATGTTTATATAAACTGTTTTAAATAGTAATGAAAAACAATATTCAGATTATAGAAACAAGGAAAGTACCACGCATCAAGGAAATGACCTATCATTTCCTTGATACATTTATTTTACAAAAAATATCATCTTGCCAGCAGAATACTGTGATTTCTTTCCGAGGTGATTAAGAAATGTCTGCAAAAGAGACAAAATTTCAAAATATCTATTTGTGGCATAAAAATATGTCAAAACAGAAGGTAGATAAAAATTTAAAAAATAGTTGGGTAGTATGTATACCACTGATAATATCTCTTGAATTATTATTAATATTATCAAAATCATAATATTCTGTTTCAATATTTGTGAAGAAGTAAAATACTTTTGAGAGATTAACTGTTATTCATATGACCTAATTGACTCAAGGGTGAACCTGCTGCTTTTGAAATAAATATATGTGTGACTTACTTATCTGCCTGTGATAAATGAGATAAACCAGAAATAGTGAAGATGTACCTCACCATTCCTGGTTGAATGGAACCTGGCTCAGCAGTGAGAAATGTATGGTCTGTCGAAATATTTCACATTTTTCATTACAGTTTGTGAATATACATACTTTATTTTTTCAAAATTTTATATTGTTTAGTGAAAGTTGTTAGATCCCAACTGGATAATGAAAAAATTATATTGTTTAAATTTTATTTTGTATTTAAGACTATAAATTTTTTTTCAATCAATACTTTTTCGATCAATTACTATAAAAATCTGAATTATATTACTATCTTAATAATACTATAATTAATTCATTTAATTAAGAAGTAATTTATTGCCAAAATGTTTATCAAAATGTTTTGGTATAAAAAAATAATTATAAACGGTTAAACATTTATATTTAAGCAGCTCTTAAATTAGAATTTCTACAATTCCTTTTGGGATTCCTCCCTTCTTTCTTCTCCAATAAAATGAAAGACTTTGTATATGACAGTAATCCTGATGGCTTAAACTATCCTACCTGTTCACAATGATCCTCAAAAGATACCCAAGTGCTAAACACTGAAAGGACAAACAATATTGCTCTTTTTATACTTCAGAATTACCTGCTTGGATGACATATCCACAATTTGCAGGAGCTTATTGTATTTGAGTGTCTTCCATAATAAATGCTTCTTCACAAGCCAAAGAAAACTTAAAACATCCTGTCAATAACAAGCAAAATATATGCTTATTGATGTGAATTGTGGATACCAACCCATTTTATTATATACCATTTTAACCTGTTATAATCAATCATATTTGAATCATTTTTCAACAATGTATATGACACATGTTTGTAGAGTATGTTTCTAGTAATTTGACAACTGGTAGTTTGACCAAAGGTAGGGAAAGGAAGACAATGAGTGAACTTATTGGTTGTCTTCCCTAAACCCTACTATAACAGCGGATACCATTTTTTAAAAGTGGTGTTGTGTGTTTTACTTTTTTTAGTGTTAGTGGTATTTGAACGTCACGTTTAACGACGGTTTTTCGGTTATCATTTAGACTCATTTTTCAAATATAGTTACAGTGGTTAATAAATTAAGTATCGATTTTTTTTCTGCAGGAATTTGGTGTGGTGTTTTTAGGCTTATATACTGATTCGTAAACAAGTAATATTAGATTTTGAATTCGTTTTCACGAATCTTATCAAAGCAATTCTTTGAGGATATCCATGATCCCCATTTGAATCATGGATATCTTCAAAGTTACAGCTGACTCCATTTATCACGGTAGTTCTTATGAATTTTAAAGTAATATGTGTGGTAAAGTTATAACATAAATAATAAGAGTGTTAGAGTAATAAAATAAGGCTTGATACAGATTGTTCTTTCTCTTGAATAAAAAACAAAACATAGGTTAAGTTAAAATAATTTATTTCAAAAGCTTTTTAAATATTTTGTTTGAATTTAAAATTCTTACATTAAGAGTCAACGTTGAACTCAACAACTCGAACATATGACGTAAAAAAATGGATCATTGACTTAAAACGGCCAAGTGACAATGAACTGCACCATGCTGCTAGTGCGGTATATTGACACGTGTCCACGTGATACAGTTTGTGCACACGTTTGTAATTGTACGGACTTTGTATGTATAACAAAACCTTGACAAAACCCCTAACTTTGTATGACAAAAATTAGTTATTAACGATATTTTGAAAATAAAAGATATTGTCAGGTCAAGTACTCTTAACTTGCATGAGGAGAGTAATGAGTGTGGAGGAAGCAAGGAAAGTATGCCGAGATCGTAGCAGATGGCGATCTGTGATCTCTGCCTACCCCTACCGGAGACAGGCGTGACGATGTGTATGTATGTATGTAAAAAATATTGCTTTTAGGACAAAATACAAGTGGTTTACATTACATTTACGACTACGTATTTTTGTATACAAGACACTATATAAAAATACGTTAAACCTCTGTAATTGCTATGTGTTAGGGTCGTTGCGGTGTCATAACGGCGCCAGCGGTCGACGGTGTATACTTACATGGTGTAACGGAAGCTCGCGGGGCTGTATTGTGCAGTCTCGTCACGCCGCAGATGTATAACAATTTAATATGTTTTAAAGAAAGTTAAAAGAGGTTGAGAAGGTTAAGCGCCATAATCGATATGGGATATGCGCTAACGTTTCTAATTGCCATACTATTTAGATGTACTATTTTGCCTTACACCAGAAATGTAACCGTGTAAGTGGTTAAGAAGAGTTCGTTACTTAAAAAAATTGCTATTCTTTTTTTTACATTCCCAATTATTTTAATAATTAACAAACATATATGATACCGTCGTCTATTTGAGCGAAAACATAGTTCATATTTGAAATCTATATCTATACATATTTTATGTTTGTGGGCACAGGTCCTTTTTATTCTTTATCACGGGGTTCTTATTCATATGAACCGATTACCATACAGGTACTAGTCACATAATAGTACTCTGAGTAAGGTAAATCAATATTATAATTGTTTCAATGTAATATCAATCGGAGTGGCGTTGGACTAGACGAATGCTGTAGTGGAAACTATGTTTGTGAAAGTAGTGCGCATTGCCCCGTGGCTTGATAGAGCGACAATCCACGCAGGGCGTTTGGCAGAGACTGGATGCGTATAAAGTAGAATCGCGCCAGGTGGTGCGTCTTGGAAGAGGACAATGTCCAGCAGTGTACTACCGTAAACTGATGACGATGATGATGATATTTAATATTTGTTCTTAAAAATAAAGGTTTCTAAAAATTTTTACCAATCAAACTCACGAGGTGTTTCGATACTTTGATGAGAGTGTAGTATTATTTCATAACAATTGTACTTGAAAACATAATAAGTCCCTGTCATTCCTCTGTTGATACAATCGTTATTTGCTCTTTATTGTTATATGCCTCCACTATTTTACATTTGTCAGAGTCCTATTCTACACTTGTCTTATACTTCTTTATGAAGATAAATTTCTTAAACCACGAGATAATAACATTGACATTAATATAATATTTATATTGACATTGATAAAATCAATAATCATAAACGATAACAAAATGGCACCAAATAAGTACGTATCATTTTTAATTGGTATCAAATAAGACTATCATATAAAATGTAATAATCGTTTAAAATATCCACACAATCAATTTTACAAACATTAAAACTACAAAATGAAAATATATTAATTCAACATGATTATACCTATATAGCTATTGTTTGTGCATAATAAGAATCGTTATTTAACAAAAGTAAATGAATCACAAAAAACGTTATTATTATGGTGTTATTATAATAAACATATTTAAAATTGTTACTGTATGACTTAATATTGTTCTTATATAGTCAAATGCTCGTTATTAGCTAGACTCAAAAAGTGTTCTTTAAGGATCTTTTCCCTTAGTAAAGCAGACACGTAAACCTTTGCAGACCCTCAAAAGTTGCTTACGTGAGGTGTATTATGAGATAGATATTAAATGTAGAAATTGTGATAACTAGTAACGAGGAGAAAAATTGCCAGTTTTTCGGAGAAGGAAATCTTGGATTCGCTAATACGGCACAGGAATAACTAGTATCGCCGAACTGTTTCGCTACTCCAGAGACAGATAGTTGTGCTTAATGGATTGTGAACCTTGGCTAGTCGGAGAGTCACTAGAATAAGTTCTTACTTATATTTTCATTATTGTTTGCATGCGGCGTCAGAACCTGTTGTTTATATTTTTATGCCAAATGACGGTTGCATGCGTTACGGGCTAAAGCCGAAATCGGACGCTTCTCAATTAGCCAGCACGAATGGTGAATTTCTGATTTGTTTCTGCGAAATATTACCGTGTCCCACATTACGAATAGCCGTTCATCGCGATTTGCTTTCACCTGTGTCTGCGTTTTTATTCCGATTCCAACTAACACAGTATTTTTTGATGCACTTAAGTGTTAAATTATTTATATACAATGCAGAATTCACTTGTTTGTTACGTCTCCGCATATTTATTCTACGGAAACATTCTACTTATATGTTACTTCTCTTTTTTATCTCATTACTTGAGCGAACAATAATTTGCAGATAAATTTTTTATTGACTTTTGCCATTATCTTTTACAAGGTAACAGTTTAAATGGTTGATAATTTAGCGATATTCTTATTTGCATACATTTGATGTTGCTTAAGTAATACGTAAACATTTTCAGAACGAACACTAGTCTAAATCAACCACTATAAATAAATATAATCTTTGTACTAGGATTTCCTATGTTTGGATACAGTCATAAACAGACAAATGATGAGGACAAAACCTCATCATATTTGGAATAAATATCCGTAGATCACATAAATGTTTAACCCGATATGGGAATCGTACCCAGGACTCTTGAATCTCGACGTGTAGCGTATAATTCGCTTCTACAGCATTTAGGTCCGCAAATATTCGTTTCCATTTTTTAAGATGTGTTAAAATTGATACAGCTTTTTCCAAGATTAATCCGAGTGAAAAATTAGATGACGATTTTAATTTTAAGTATGGCGTACATACCATCATAAGGAGGCGACACGATACTGTGATTCTCCGACGGACTTCTTAGTTATGAATCACATCCTCAGAGAAATGGCATAGTCCTCTCCATAGCTCTTTGGATGACTTAATCACAAGAGCAGACTGACTGTCACTGTGCACGTTTATGCACCTTAAGAAAGGAAAACTCATTGGTCGAAGCTTACGTCTTCAAATTCTGGTATGGACGACTTCACGTTGTTTTGAGTAAAATAAGTTGTAGGGGATTTTTTTCTCTCTTTATAATGTTTTTATGATGTTGTATTTTGTTATTTTTAAATGATACATAATTTTAATTTAAACTAGGGTCGTTCAAATATTAGCTGCGCGGAAGGTTATATTTTATTTAAAGTGTAAGTTAATTTATACATACATACATACATATCGTCACGCCCGTCTCCCGTAAGGGTAGGCAGAGACCACAGATCTCCATCTGCTACGATCTCGGCATACTTCCCTTGCTTCCTCCACACTCATTATTCTCCTCATGCAAGCCCGCCGGTTGAACCGCCGGTACTCTTGACCTGGCCTTTCTTAAAAAGTTCAGCAATCTGGTCAAGGTACGTTTTTCGTGGTCTTCCTCTTCCGGCTCTTCCATCCACATTCGCAAGGTAAATTTCTTTTGCCAGTCGTCTTTCATCCATCCTCTCTATATGTCCAAACCATCTAAGCACCCCTTTATCTACTTTTGTCACAACACCTTCTTTTACTCCACATCGCTCTCTTATATCTTCATTTCTTATTCTATCATTCAAGGTTACACCACACATACTTCTTAATGCTCTCATTTCCACCGCATTCAGTCTGCTTTCATGCTTCTTCTACCAAACCCAACTTTCACTACCGTATATAAGCGTCGGAACAAGCACCCCCTGATGAACCACCAGTCGGGCCGTTTTTGACACATTCTGACTTTTCATAAAGGAGTGCAGGGCTCCGTTAACCTGATTACCAACTTTCACTCGTCTTTCAATGTCTCCTTCACATTTTCCATCTCTTGTAAACAGTGACCCCAAATATATAAACTCATTCACTTGCTCAACTTTTTCTCCTGCAATCAGCACCTCACACTGCGTCGAAGTGTCCTCCCTTTCAAAAACCATCACTTTCGTCTTGCTAACATTCATCTTCATTCCTTTCCTTTCTAACGCTCCATGCATTATGTTCATCATCTCCTGCAACTCTTTTTCCGACGAAGCTAGCAGCACCTGATCGTCAGCATATAAGAGGCATTTGATGAGTACTCCATTCATTCTTAAGCCACACTGACTCTCTTTCAGGTCTGTCAGGCAACTATCCATGAAAAGGTTGAAAAGCCACGGTGACGCTACACATCCCTGTCTAACACCTTTATAGATATCAAACCAGTCTGTGTAAGCCCCGTTTATTCTGATACACGCACTGGACTTCTCGTAGAGAGACTTCAGCGCATGAATCATCTTCCTACCCACCCCAAACGTGGATAGTGCCGACCACAGTTCATTCCTTATCACTCTATCGTAGGCCTTTTCCAAGTCTATGAAGGCGCAGAATACCTTCTGGTTTTTCGCCAGAAACTTCTCAGTTATGCACCTTAAGGAAAAGACCTGATCCGTACATCCCATCCCCTTTCTAAACCCTGCTTGCACATTCCATATCCTGCTTTCCGTCTCTTTCATTACACGTTCAATCAACACTTTTGCATACAGTTTTCCGACGACACTTAGTAGGCTGATGCCCCGGTAATTTTTAAGTTAATTTATATAGTTGAAAATTCAAACAAATATATTATTTTATTATTAATATTCAGGTCAGGGAGTATCTTTGCCTAGCCACCTGTCCGGTAGCTATGGTATTGGTATACGGGTACGCGACCCCAGCCTCCCGAGCTACTACCGTCTTACTCCTTGTCTTCCGTTGAGGTAGTGTCATATCCCTATCATCCTGTCTAAATCCATCTTTTCTTTACTATGCCCTTTCCATTCTTCTTTATCCTATTCCTACTTCTCCGCCTCGGTCTGCTGTGCCGATTTTTTTATATTAACAGGTCAAATCAAAATTTCGAAGTAAGCTTTGAGGTAACAACTTTCAGCTTTCCTTACATTATTGAAAGATCGTTTCTATCCAATACCGTGAGCGGCCTGGCAGCTGGCCAATGCTGCAAGCTGTCATAAAATGTCTGGCGCATCGTTGCGCTATTTTGCTATTCAAACTGGAAGAATCAGTTTCGCTGACAAATAACTGTGTGATCTTAATTTTTAATGAATTTGATCGATTTGTTCTAAATCTATTTTTATTTTCTTGTTTCATTAATAACGACCTATTTTTCGTGTCCGCGTTTTTTTAGTTTGTTCGTGAACTTTGAATTATCTCAGGATAAGAAGTTGCGAATAGAGTATATATATAGTAGAATAAGAATATATGTATATTTTAACAAATATATAACATACGATTATGTTGAACTGTTTTTAAGATTACCCTCAAAAACAAAAAAAACATGATTAAACTTTGACAAAAAACGATATCAGTTTGTTGGTCGTATTTTAATTTTTTTTACCTTTATATATATTCTCAGCTCCTTTAAATTTATTATTCAGTTTTCAGAGAGCGTAAAGTAGTTAAAAGTGATAAAAATCGATAAAATGTTACTGTAACTTTTCACTGCGGTTTGGTAATTTCTTACGCCAATTATACTCTCAAACTAACACAGTATTACTGTTCTTGGATTTTTTTTTAACTCGAACACCTGCTGATGGGTTTGGTATGCACCAATGCTAAGGTGCCTATCCCCCCTGTAGCAAGCAATCGGAATGCACATGCTTGCTTTTGGACTTTAGTCCCCTCTTATGACACCCTAGTCTTTAAGAGGGTTAGTGCAATTCTAACGCCTGACACCATTGGGCAACGCTTATTTAGTACGCTCATCATATATCGCCCCCTCCTCAGGTCATTTTATTATTGCTGAGCGTCGTGTAGTACACGGCGACAATTGTGTTTTCATCTTTGACAGGCCTCAGCCTGATCCATCGTGTCAGAAATTTTCATACCAGGCATATTTGCCGCATGGTACACTTTGTTAGGATGCACGCCTATCTACGCGCAATGTGACCGAATTAGGTATTGTAGCACTCTATGAAGACAAATACTACATAAGATAACGAAACTACATAACATTCAATATAGATAAGTAATTTTAGAGAGCGAAGGACAATCGATCCCGACGCTCCTTGAGTTCCCGACACGGCCATGACCGCGCTTTGCATTGGCGAACAGTTTATGACGTAAGCAGCACCACCCGGCGTGCGAACTCGTCACCATACCGACGTCACGTCATGAGTGACCGACCATAATTATATTTGCTATTGTTGCATCACTGGGCCATTTAGTAATCAGCTTACTAATATTGCTTATGTATTATTTGCATCAACAAAATATGTGTATATTAATAAACTGTGGCTCTAGAGCAAAGTACATGAGTCATATTTCTTTCTCTACCGTTGTATTGAAAATTTCATCCGCCGGCGAGTCTGATACATATTTGTCGAGGTCAACACAAGATGTTCTCATGTACCTAGCAAGTTTTAAGTGACGCATCCTATCTTTCCGATAGCGGTCCAAGCCGACGTCTTGACCTCACCTGAGGGATTACTTAGAATGCTACATATACTAGCCCGTTTCATTCTGCTGTGAAGCGTCTTCCATCTTTTCAGCGGGGCTCAGCACTTATCACTGAGGTATCGTCGTTCTTCACAGACCGTAACTTGCGAGTTCTTTTGAGGAATGGACGCTAGCCCATGGTGGATTGACGGGGTTCTTAGACGCGGATTAAATGCCTCTCATACATATGTATGTATATTTATTTACGTCATTACAAAGTTCTCTCTCTTGATTACACACATATAAAAAAAATTAAAATACAATTTTTACAATTTATAATAATTCGTTACAAAAACCAGAATAAAAAGATTTTGAATAATCCTTTAATTTGCGTTCCCATATATATGCATACGTAAACATTTGGAAATATAGTTTAGTGAATACTTTAGTCAAAAGCAAGCATAACTACCTACATTTATTGATGACATTTTACTATACTCTGGACGGTAAATATTTTACAAAACTATTGCGAAAAATGAAATCGATTTTGCAATAGCTATACTAATTGTCAAATATATTAGGTTGGCAATTAAGTACTTGCCGATTTGTTCAATGAAATTAAAGAATTATTTCTTTTACTTGGAATGAACTTTAATGTATGATATATTTTCCATTTTGTTTGATGACTTTTTGCCATCTTTCTTACAATTTGAAAATTTCACGCTCGTAAAAATTCTGATCCTTTTCGGCCAAAAAATGAGTTAAGTGAGATTTTACAGCTTTATTTAAGTGTTACCACGAAGGGAGTTGTCCAGGGATCGAATTAAGTGGTAATCCGATGGCGCGAGAGCAGGAGGGCTATATGGTGGGTGTAACATCAATTCCCAACCAATATCCAACAATTTTTGCCGAGTGCCAAAGACGTGTGCGGTAGCTTTGTCCTGATGGAAAATGACACCTTTACGACTGATCAATTCTGGTCCCTTTTCTTTTAATATCTGTGTTTAAATTGTCCAGTTGCCGACAGCAGACCTCCGAATTAATGGTTTGGATCAAGAAGTTCAAAATACACCGGACCTTTCTAATCCCACCAAATTGACAGCAAAATCTTCTTTTGGTGCATATTTGCCTTTGAAGTGGTTTACGATGACTCATTAGGCGTGCACCATGATCGTTTTCGATTGACATTGGTGTACGCAATCCACTTTTCGTCTCCAGTGATGATTCGTTTTAAAAACGGATCGAATTCATTGCGGTTAAGCAATAAATCGCAAGTGTTCATGCGCTTTGTCAGATGAACTTCTTTCAAATCGCGCGGAACTTAAATATCCAGCCTCTTAACGGGTCCGACACGTATTAAATGCTTCTATATGTAGTATGACGTGACGATCCGCTTCGATGATGGTTTTTGTTTCACCCTGATTAAGCTCTCTTAACTGGTCGACGTGAATGTTGGTCATCTTTAAGAAACAAATCTCCAGAACGGAATTTTTCAAACCAATTTCGACATTGCCTTTCTTTAAGAGTTTCATCACGTAGCTTTTTGGCGATTTGCTCTGCGTTCTATCCTTTACGGAAATAATAAAGCAAAATATGGAGAAATTACGTTTTTGCACTCCATATTAATATTCAGCTAAAAAAATAAGAAAATATCTACGCAATGAACTTGTAAAGCTAGGCAAGGATGACAGCTAACATGTATAAGAAGAAGATCATAGTATTTATGGATATCATAAAAATGGGAATAAAAGACGTATAACTGAAGTCGGAAATTACTTAGTTGCCAACCCAATAATATCTGTGTTTAAATTATATTCTGTTTGAAGCCTACTTCTACACGTATGGAACGAAGTTATTTTCCAGAAAGGCTTAAAATCTTGCTTGCTAGTAGTCCACTTTGAATGAAAGAATTTATTCTGTTTTCGTAATATACAACTATATTCCCAGTAGATCTTTGCTTCATTTTATCAGAAGGCATTCCTCAACTCAATTACCCCAGACTCGGTCAACTTCAACACCCGTCTTATTCGCGGGCTATCAGATTCGCCTACTACGCAGAGCATGTCGGAACTGGTATATAAATATGGCTATCAATTTTATGAATTACCAGTTGATAGTTGACCTGTGAATCCATAACAAATTATCTGTTGTTTTTCAATTATTATTCAATTCGACGATAGATCATTTTTACAATTTGATTCTGGCTGAAAATATTAGTTTGATTTAGTCTAATGCCATTCCATAGCATCAATGAGCCTGCTCGATCGGGGGAGAAACATCCTCACAGGATATGGATATCACCTTAGTTGTATATTTCTAAGGTACTGTAGTTTGCATCACTGCAAAGTCGCTGTTTTGTCTCTCTTCTATACCAAGAAATATATAGTATTCAAACAGTTGATTTTCCTAAATATGATATTATCGTATAGTAAAAACTGGGAAAGGAGTGTCGAGGGTCATGGCGACCGACCCAACCTCGTGCCTGCCACCCCAGTCCCTTTACATGACGCATTCTCGGCGGAAGATTGTTTAATTTAATATCCAGTCCTGTGTTTGCTAAGTAGCAATTTTCTTAGGAACATATTTGTTTCGAATGAAACTTCCATGAATTAATTTGTGTAGTCTGTATTTTACTTCAATTTGTTTTTGTAATTCTTATTGATATAAAATTCAATATCCACTCAGTCCTGTGTTGGTTAAGGAGCAATTTTCTTAGGTATAAATAATAATAATTAATAATACATATAAATAATAATAATTTATCACTTTATTTGGTAGCTGCTTTATGGAAGAGATAAACAAACGAACTAGCGGGTCTCACGATGATAAGTTATCACTGCTGACCACAAACGCAACACCAAGGCCCTTACATACGTTACCTACCTTAAGGTAAGATGTGAATAATACAAAGGAAGGAAAAAGTAAAAGGGGGTAAGGAAAATAAAGATAGGTTGAAAGGAATTGAGCATCCGGATTATTCCACTCACTGTTACATTATGCGGTAACATAGAAAAATGCTTTCACTTAACCTCAATATTCTGTGAGGGTACTTCGCTGGTCGAGCCGGCCCATTTTTATCGAAGTATTAGCTCCAGTGGTAGGTTTATGGTATTAGATTTTAGTAAGTGTTATAGTATATATTAAGATTAAAGGTCATAGGTAAGATATTTGAGGTATTTCTTTCAAAAACATATATTATTATTTATTTATTACTTTTAAGAGGTGAGATTAGGTGAAGCACAGTAGGTCCCACAAGGTAGGTCCGTGCTGGAGCATACCTATTCGGACATTTTTCGGATTCAAACATACATAATCGAAAATATATATAGATCGATTTTTACGTATAAATTAAGTAGACACTGTGGCTCGTGTCGAGATATATTTTGGCATATTTCCACGTTCTGTCTTGTCGTACTGATCTGCCGCAGTGGACGTTTAATATACCTTAACGTATTTGTGCGCGCCAGGAAGTTACAGCTGTTTGATGTGTTGTATGTGGTAGAGGAAATTTGATCAAGGATTAAAATCGTGGAAGAAATAGGCAAAACAAGCGGATCACCTGATGGTAAGCAACTAGTGTCGCCCAGGAAAATCCACGATACTAAGGGCACTCTAGATGCATTGCCTAACTTACGGTTAGCTAATAATGGGAAAACAAGAAGGAATTAATGATAGTTGTAGGGGATTCGTGTATTGATTGATTGCATTCTAAGATTTACCTGAACAGAGTATCAACAACATTTTAAGTAACGATGTGTGGTAAATTTGAAATTAACCGAAATGAATATATCACTTATCGAGCTTATTTAAATTACCGAAATGAAAGATCGGATTCAGAACACATAATTGACCTAACCGAAATAATGAATCGTATTGTCATCCACACAAAAAAAGAATCTTGCTATATCAATCTATATGGAGTTAAATGGATACTTTTTTCAAATACTCTAAGGGCTGTAGGCTAATTTTTTTTGTTAAAAAATACATTTAGATCAGAAAAAAGTTGCGTTGCTCATTTTTGTACCAAAATAATAAATGTAGGTCAGATATTAATTATGTATCTTTTATATTTTATTCGAATATAAAATTCGCAGTAAATGACGTGACTGCACGTCATATTTTATGTCAAGTTCGAGAACGCCAACCCTCCTTATATTATTGAGGCGTACTGTACAGATGTTTTGTTGGAAACGTGACGAGAAGCGTGAACATTTGTTGTTCTGCAGCGTACGGCACGTGCGCTTTTATTTAAAACGTGGGTGATTGCAAGTCAAGATTCTAAATGTCTTTAGAAATTGTTTTTGTTTACGATTTTTTTTAATATAAATGATACGTAAACGAGCGAGCGGGTTATTTGATGGTAAGTAATCACTGCCGCTCATGACCACGCTTAAAAGCAAATAGCAACCTTTGTAATTTGATACAATGATCCTCAAAGTGATTAATATCGACCTCCTGGGGCTCTATTTTGACTCGTAAGTGGTCCATGTCAACCGAAAACAAATCAGGGGTCAATGATAAATAAATTGGGGTATACAATGGTAGGTCTTATCGAAATCGGTCGGGACTATAATTTTGGCTTATCATTAATAGAAAATTTGACATACATATTGATTTATTGCGAAATTTTTAATTGAAAGTATATTAAACGAACCAGACAGTATATAGCAGTTAGTATACAAACTTAAACGTAACGAAGAAGTTTCATAGTGTACTATTTTATTTCATTTACTTTAGCCAACTACATGTTATTTAAATCTCATCTAATTAATAATATAGTAATTGGAAAGTATTTCTCATAAAATATTGTACTAAACTATTTGCTACCATAAAAATACGGCATCTATCTAAAACATATTTCGAGTTGAAGAATTTGCAACAAACTAAGATAAACAAGGGGTCCACCCACAACAGAAAGGTATGACGAGAGGTCTACGAGACAAAGGTTTGGGATCTTTGGAATAGAATATATTATAATAATATTTTGTCAATACCTTTTTAAACTTATTGGAACTACTCTGTCACCTACTATTACTGGGAAAACTATGAAAATATATGAATTTCAGTGTGCATACAACATATCTTATATCAGACCTATTAGCCTCGCTGACGTCGGCGTGGGTGTTGATTGCGTGTTTGTAACGTCTGCTCTACACTTGCCAGTGTTACTGTACGGTGTACACTATGTTTATCTTTAGACATAACGTTGTTATTCTAACGTCATGATTAGTCATTGTTGTATTGTGTTACGTTTCTTCTATACCGTAGGTGTGATGTGCTTCTTACTTTGCTAAGTATATAAGGTTTCAAATACTACGTTGTAGCTGAAGATTGGTCTTGATATCGCGCTTTAAGGGCCTATGTACAGCAGTGAACTGTATTTAGTTAAAATTTGTATAATTAATTATAAATATCTATAAATGAATAAGAGTGTCTTAAAAAAGAGGATATGAGAGGATGCCCGCGGATTAATTTCTTTAAGAGGATCCTCAATACGAACCAGTGTTACAGGCTTGATTGTTAACAAACTGACGTATGACAAATCACACGAGGGCAAGAAGCGCGACTAACGAAGAGCAGTTTCGCTTGATGAATGTGAGAGGAAGGATGGATGAGTGTGGAGGAAGCAAGGAAGGTGAGCCGGGATCGTAGCGGATGGAGATCTGTGGTCTTTGCCTACGTGAAAATATGTATGTATGTATGCACGTAGCCAAATTCCGAAAAGAATAGATGTAAACACACCTTTTAGAGTTCATCACAACTCACGTATTACAAATCATGGATTATCGTGGATTATCTATAATATTACACATTACATAGTAAAGATTCAATAACAATTATTTTTACAGCTCATACACACAACTGTGATAATATTGTTTTATTACGAAAATTAGAAATAAAATTTTGTTTCTTTAACATTTAAGTAAGAAAAACATTTTCAATATTTTAGACTATCGTTCTAAGTATCTTATCCACATTTTAAATCTTTGAATATTTGATATTATTACTTTAAATGTTTGTTCATTATGATTTGCTGATCTAACCATTTTTTATAATCAGTGTATGTATCAGCAAATTCTGCAGGTGGTTGTTTAAATAATAAATAACTTTTGATTTATTGATCTACACTAAATACGTTAAACGTAAAATACACGTTAGCTCTATCTATAAATTTATCCATTTCAAAGGCATTTACATATATTTTAAGTAGTACACAAAATATGTATAAAAATTCAATGTACAAAAATAAATACACCATTTCATCATATTTATGTCATCATCATGTTTATCTATTAACTTAATGAAAATTAAAAAACGGACACAAATTAAACTTGTGTGACGGAAAAGTCGTCGGTTGCTAGGCAACGCTATGTTATTAAACATTCTTTTCGGATGATTAATGGAGTCAGGCGTAACTTTACGAAAATCCATTACTATGTGGACAGTCAAAATTTTTACTTAGCTAAGACCCTATCGCGGATCATAGCTAAGTAAAAATTCGGACTATCCACATTCTTTTCGGAAATTGGCTGAAATATAATGTTGTGTTTCTCAGCAAAGAATATAATCACTCAATTTCTTTCCGTGAGTGTTGTACGAGGCGGCTATGAGAGCAAATATAAAGAGCAATGATTAATGTATTTACAATAGAATAAGAAAGCCCTCCAACCCTAATAATGTTTAAGGTACGTGAAAATTTAAAAACCTTTGTATTGAAGACATTGAACAAATAACGGGCTTTATTATCAATGATGTTTATGAACGTTATATCAAATAAATTTAATTGAATTATTTTATTATAAATGAAAAAAAAAGCATAATATTGTGTAAATTATATTTTTGAATTCAATCTGAGAAAACACGTCGGCACAGAAGGAAATAAATAATTAAATATCAATTTGGCTGTTCTAGTTTACCTAGCGTAAGTAGAGATGTTAGCTGTTCTAGTTCATTAACTATGAACGTTGAGCTCCTAGATTTATGAAAAATTTCTTAGTTAAATATATATATATATATATATATATATATATATATATATATATATATATATATATATATATATATATATATATATATATATATATATATATATATATATATATATATATGTGTGTGTGTGTTGTTCAAATATTTTTATCAAAATTTTATTTTCGGTATCTTAGTCGTGAAATATTTTACTTCTCTATTGTTATAATTTCTTTCATTGGTGTTGCCGAACGGGAATATCATTGGAACCTTTAAATAACAAGTCTTCAGGTATCTTAAAGGCATGTAATACCTGGTGTTGCGGATGTTTATGGACTATCTTGATTGCTTTCCATCAGGCGATATGCTTGCTCGTTCGCTCACCTATCCTATGAAGAAAAAATAATTTTGTTATTTTCATAATTTGTTGTTATATTGTTACGTTTTGCTGTTTGGTTCCCGACATAGAATAGAACCCACTCCATTTCTTTCCGTGAGTGTCGTAAAAGATAAATGGGAGCAAATACCAGTACCTAATATATAAAAATAAATATTTTTGTTTGTACCCTATGCGTTCGCGCATCATGCATCCGATTACAATGAAAGTTATTATTGGCACTTGCGTGAAGGTTTCTTATGTAGTACCATCAGCGCCATCACCCACCTACGCAACCACTTACACTCACCCACGCATGGTACACATGGTAGTTATGAATATGAATTTTACATATTATCAAAATAATAGTTTTCATTAAATTATTTCACTTTAACTCCCAAACGATAAATAAAGGTTATGTAATCCGGGCACCAAAACTAGTTGAAAATAAAAAGGTCATGAAGCAAAAGCTAATCTTTATGTTTACGGCGTAGGAATATTTCCTATAAAACAATTGAAAGAAAGAAACTCAAATTAGTTAAGGTAACTTTAAAATGTTTTGCTTGCGCCCCCAACTGTGACCCTGTTTGACGTAATCACATTGCAAATTTCATAAGTACCCGTCTCAATGAATCCGGGGTTTCGTAACTATGCGGCTTCTTATTTAAAAAAACAAACAGCAATTGTAAGTTCTGTAAATAAACCGCTATTTACAGAACTTACAATTGCTGTTTGTTAATTTAAAAATACCTAATATGTACACTTTTACTTTTATAAATTAAAATCAATGTACTATAAAACTGTGTTTTGAAAATAGACGGAGAGGTAGAGTTGGTCTTTTGTCTTCCTCATCACAACTATTGTAAACAGCATAGGGAAGAAAGGGAAAAGTGTCAGTTGTTTTTCAATAGGTCAATACCAATTACAAGAAAAAAGCAAGAGTGGAGAGATATATAGAAAATGACAAAACTTGTCTTGGACTGGGAAAAATGAAAATCGCTACATTGAGAGTGCTGAGCAATTATGTTAGGAATGAATGAAAACTCATATTCATCCGTCATTATCGCCCTGCGGCAATCCAGTGCTAGATATAGGTCTCCTCCAAACAACGCATCCAACTCAGTAACTACAGTACGCCGTTGCTTCAAATGGGTTAATAACACCATGTAAAAAGTTTTTGTATGTGTTGTATACCGTTACTAGTGACAAAATACTGGGGTAACAGAAAAATTCATTTTGTGATTAAAATGTACTTCTTTCGTATTCCAGAATAACAAACACGTGGGTGCCCTGGACGACGGACAACTGCGTGCTTTATTGGATGAGGCTATCGCGTACAAGCGACCCAAAGATCGAGAGGGCAAGAGCAGTCTTTTTAAGGTTGCTGAGTAATATTACTTTATTAATAAGAAAAATCAATATCTATAACTTACAAGAGAATAATTATGAAACCTAAAAGAATTAAAATGAAATTTTCAAAGAATTGTTCTTCGTTATGTTTTCAGGAGCTGTTGGAGGAAGTAGAGCAGGACGAACAAGCGTGTGAGGCGGCTGCAAGGAGTGGTGGCTCCGTACGAGGCGGAGGCACGAGGCGCGGGGTGCACGGCAGACGGGCGTTGCCTCATTCAAATTCCTTGCAAGACCTTATGGCAGCCGCCTTGGCTGCTGAGCCCCCCAGACACCGTCCGCACCCTCCGCCAGCGCCTGTTTCAGCGCGTGCACACCACGGCGGTAGCTTACCATCTGGCGTCGACACTTGTGCGTAAACTACTGAAACTATTAAATACATCTTTCGTATGTATCGCATCTTGTTTTCATGATTGAATGCATTGCTGTTATTTGCCATGCGCGCTCATATAGCACTTTCTCTGTCATGTGATTATTAAAAAAGACTTAAATAATTCTTAAATGCCTCTCCTGCCAACGAAGAATGGCAGCGAATTTATCACAGTTATCCTTAACGAGGGTAAGCAGTTGAGCAATGTTCCCTATCCCTATGCACTCGCTGATATAATTTAGCCAAGACTTCTTTTTTCGACCTTTATTACTTGCAGCAGATGTCAAATCACACACACAATATACATGAAAAAAATACATAACACATTAAGTCATTATCCTATGAAATAATTGGGCTTTAATAAGAAAAAAAAATCATCATGACTACAAATGAATAAAAACTAATGCGACTTTATGCTTTACCTTGACAACATTATATGTACATACATATGTAAGTGTATTTTTTTTCTAAATCATCACCTAAGTACATCACACAAATACACGTACATTATTACACCTGTGTAATATTTTTTAAATATAATACCTACGAAGATCCTTCGTAAGTTATTTAAATACGAGTGACACAGCCCGATGAGAACTTTTACTGTCACCCGAACGTGGGTGACGCGGCTCTCAACGCTCATACATATGCGAGCTAATCAATATAGCTCATATTGTGTCTACATCTATAAAATAAAAGGTATTTCTCCGTTAGCCCCGCGCAAGCGAAAATCGCCAAATAATGCAGAATTTCGCCAAACTTCTTACAACCCAACCTAACCTTTTTTTCACCACCTAAAAAACTGAACCTAAACTAACCAAACAAGCAAAAAATCGCCAAATAATGTAAAATTCCGCCGAATTTCTTTCTTATAAGGGGAATGTTCGTGTAGAGCCATGTGCACTATTCTCTGAATTCATTTCAAAGAAAGCGCGTTTTTTCCTTTTTTCTTCCATATTAATATTTTTAAATGATGTAAATTTGGGATTTATTAGGTTAGGTTTTTTTACATGGGAAAAAAAGAGATAGGAAGGTCTTTCGTGGGGAAAAACGGTCACTTTCTTTTGCGTGGGGAAAAAAGTTTGGTGAGTTTGTAAGCAATTTAGCGTAATTCTACATTATTCGACGATCCTTCGCTTGCGGCCAGCTAACGGAAAAGTATCGAATTAAGAATGTGTGAGAATAATAATTAAAATGACACAGGTGCGATAACCGCTATCATCAGATCCAGTTTAGCATTTGAGATGTGTGTGCAGCGTTCCTGCTGAGCGAGGAGCCTACGCGCGCGGGGTACCTCGCTACGGTGCGGTATGTCAATCCACCGCCGCTAGCCGAACGAGTTTCGGCGAGCGACGCTAATGGGCCCGCCGAGCTCGACCACCTCAACAGGTAAACAAATTAAATAACGTTACTTCGCCTGGTTTCTCCCATTTGGTTAGATTAAAACGCCGACGTATCCTTGACATCCTTTATTGTGGATGACGTTGACAAACCTGAAATCACAAAATAAAGTCACTTTTCGTATACATTGGCAGGGATCGTTCGTTGGTCAGTTTAGTCACATGCGAATTTCGCCTCGATCGCACTAAGACTACTGAGTTCCGAAACGAAACGGGGACATCCACACACACACAGGGGTATGGGATCGAGCCTCGGGGATGAACTACACTTGCTCGCACAGCGACTCAAAGGGACGACCGCCCCCCGGTCCTAGATGCCGCTGTTCCCAGTGGCTTTTGGTCGTCCTTTAACGACTTCGCGTCGTCGAGATGTGGCTGAACGTATTCCTACGTTGGGTCCGTCGTCGCCCCTCCTCCTCGCGGGAGCCAGGTCTGACTCCCGACTGCTCACCGCCGCGTATTCATACTCCAATATGAGCGAGCGTTCGTTTTGCTTCACTTCACGCACATTTTTTAACGAAGTGTTAGCGTTATGGGTGGACAATGTAAACCAGATATAACGGTTTGAAGTACTGAAATTGAAAATACTTGACTAAATATTGGAACAAACACTTGAACAAATACTTGTACAAATATACGAAAAAATACTTAAACAAATGTTTGATTAAATATTTGAACAAATATTGATGAACTGGCGTAGTAGATCACTGTGGCCTAAATCGCTGAACAATGTGTTCCCTGAAGAAATAATGTTTGGAGATGAAACTACTATTGTTCCTGTTTTAATTGTCGTAGTTGTGTCGATGAGGCGTTTGTTTTGGCAGTCTATGATTTGTCCGTGATGTGATAAGAAATCGACGTTAGCTACAACGAATCGCCATTTGTAGTCCTGACGAAGGCCTAGGTTTAAATCGAGGTGGAGAAAACCTATTTAGACATTGTTTTTTCCGTTAGCGGCATAAAGCTCGTTATTTGTATAACATCAACAACAACAAGTTCGCGGTGTGCAGTACGTGGGAAAACGCAGATATCGCTCCCAGTATCAACGAGGAATTGCATCTTCGTTCCGCTGCTGTCACGAACAGTCGATCAGTAATATTTTGGCTGTCGGACGTTAGTTTTTTCGCCTTATAGTCACAACGTTAGCTTTGCGCAACGTTTCGCTATTTTGTCAAATTTGTAATGATATCAGCAAAGTGAAAACTTCCTGAAGCTAGAATGAGAATGTTTTGTTTCTGTCTCTGCTGCGCTCTCTGAATTTCGTCCTAAAAAAAATGCGGTTATTTGTGGCGTACACAGTATGATGTCGTGCACGTTGTCAGTCAAATCAGCCAGAGCTGGCAGATCTAATTACTTCTAAGCCACGATGATGGGTTTTAGTGCAGTAGATAAGCGGCTGATCCATATAGTTTTAATAAGTTCATTAGGATAAATTCTATAGGTCCGGCCATCAAGCAATTTCTTGGTATTTTAAGACAGCATACAGTTGTAGTAACATACAACTGTAAGCAAAGACCCAAATTCCAAACAATTGTATCATTATAAATATATATTTTTTGTCAATAAACAAACAGTCAAAATAGCTTGCTAGGCAATCTTGCGTTAATAAAGATAAAAATTAAAAATAACTATGTTAATAAAATAAAATATGTTTATCAGCGAATAAGTATTCATTATAGGTTCAATTACGGATCAAAAAAAATTAAATCGCTTAGGTTCATTTTGCTGATGATGATTTTTTTTTATAGAAGGAGTAAACCGATGTTCCCTATGACATACACTGCGCGTGCGACGCTTGAGATCGGCAGCGGTAGCGTGTGCTCGGGCCGTGCGGTCACCACCACGACGGCATCAAACCAGGTGTGTACAAAGCCCTCGAAATCCTCGAGAAACAATACCTCACGCTTCTACCATAACAGGAATTTAAATCGTCATCAGATACTTGCTGAGGTAGACTACAACCGAAGATCGCCGACTTTTGGCCCGCCGGAGAGATTGTTCACCAAGACACTTTGGCACACTACAAAGAAGACATGCTCTAATCGGGCAAAGCTGTTGAATGCATTACAATTGAATGCTAATAAGAAAGGTGAAGATGGTGATCTGGAACAAATCGAAGGTGACATAACCGAAGCTAAAAATAAGTACAATAATTTCCATACAAAAGAAAACGAATTTGCTAAAGACGTTGCAGAAGAAGTTAATTCACCAGAAAAAGGTACACTTATTATTTCAGACATTTGGAAGAATAACGTTGAAAATTGGTATAACGGTATAAATGAATATTATCTACCATGTCCATCAACCCTCAATCCTATAGTACATAAAATTCATGTAAACGAACAACCCCCTTTAAATTTGTCCCCTAAAGAGAATAAACTATCTGAAAACACATCTGCGAAGAAATTAAAAAAATCTCTTATTGGTACGAATGTTGCTTATACAATGGGTGCAGTTTGCGATAAAAATTCAGATAATATACCCATATCAGATAATTCTATATGCAATTCGAATAAAGTAAAAAAATCAAAAAGGATTAAGAAATGTATATTAAAGAGATCTAACAATAATGATGCAGGAACTACTGCTACATGTAACGATGACCATGATAATTTGAAACAGAAAAAACGAAACAAAGAAAAGATAGGAACGAACTTTATTGTGCCAAATTCATCGTCATTTAATATAAGAAACTTTCGAGAAATGACTGTTGAGTATGCCGAAACAAACTTAAGAAATTCGAATACAATCAAAAATAATATTTTAAATAAAAAAGATAGTAATCTTAGTTCACATGAAATAAAAACATGTAAGCTTTTAAATGAAAACAAAAATACACTCAAATCTTCGAAGTTTTTAAATAAAGGGGCATCAAATGAAACTAGGGTTGATACTTCGTTAAGCTTGCAAAGTGAAGTGGATAATTGTAAAAAATCTCTTGCGATAGTAGAAGATAATGAAAATCTGGATAAAAAAACCAACAATATTGAATCAAAGCAAATTTCTCCAAAAAATGAAATAGAGATGCTTGACACATCATTGCACGCTTCTTTAAATAAAGAGGAATCTTTCTCGAGATTTGTTAATGAACAAAAAAATTTACTTCAAAAGATAAAATTAAATGAAGAAAAAAATCAAAGGTGTAAGTTTGACGAAAAAGATATAATGAAACATGACATAAAATATCGAAAATACAAAAAATGTGATGACACACTGCAATCGAAGTCAAAGGAAATAGTGGATAATGTATTAAAAATAGATTATGATGCAGTAGATAAAGAAGAAAATGAGCCAAATCTTGATCATGTTAAAATAAAATCTTTTGCAAATGAAAAAGTTAAACACAATCCTGACCATGCTTCAATTACTTTATTGCTACCTAAAAGCTTATTTGCATCGCCTACTAACAGTAGTTATGATCATTATTCAAATTTAAAAGAAAATGAAATTATGTCTGTTCAATTTTTACCCGCCGGTAATAATGATAACATTATTGAAATAAAGAGTTATTATAATAAAACACAGCCAAAAACGATAGTATCTTTAGGTAATGATGGCTGTGATACAAGCAAGAATATAGCTTACACTTTACATCTCCTTGATAACGACTTCAAGGGGGCTGACAAGTTAACAGACATAAAAGTGTCTAATAATTCGAACGAGGTAGGATTTCTATGAGACATTTTCATTTTTTTTTTAATGAAATTTAAAATGCAAAGTTTTATCAATGCCATATATTATTTTCAGGTCGATTCTGCCATTCCGTTTAGTTGCATCACAACACCGGAGGTTGTGACAAATTGCAACACCACTTCGTCTACGTCACAGTCAACAGTCGCCGTCGATCCCAAGGTCTGTCTCAGTCAAATATCGCTTTGCACAATTTACATAATTCAATTCTGCAGTAGATTCGCGAAAAAAACAAAAGAACCTAAAATCGATTTACATAAAACAAACACCATAAAATCGTTCGAAACTAATTTTACCTTTATGGGCACCAAATTACCTTTATAGTACTTTCATGTCAATTTTTTTAGATCGTAAAATAATTTACATTAAATTAGATTTAATATGGAATACTGTTCTCATCTCTGGGCCGGGGCACCCCAATATCAAACTTCTTCCTTTAGACCCCATTCGACGTCGTGCCGTTCGACTCATTGGTGATCGGGATCTCACCCAACGGCTTGATTCTTTGGCATTGCGGAGGGATGTCTCATCTCTCAGCAACTTTATCGAGTTTACCATGGGGAGTGCTTCCAGGAATTGTTCGGAATAATTCCTGCCGCTAAATGCCGTACAACTCGCCGAAAGAAAAAGTTTCATCCCCACCATCTGAATGAGTAGCGATCGAGTGTGGTGCGTTTATCCCGAAACTTCATTCCGTTCACCACCAGCACTGGTTCTATAGAACGGCGGTAGGCGATATTTCCGAACCGATACCACATTGAAACATTAAAAAAAACAAAGGCTACTCAAAGGCTAAGGACTATCTTAAAGGCCGGCAACGCTCCTGTGATGCCTCTACTGTTGCAGATGTCTATGGGCGGCGTTACTTGCTTTCTATCAGGTGATACACTTGTTCGTTTGTCTCCCTTTCCCATAAAAAAGAGTAATTGCTCAAAGGTTGCCCTTACGATTTAATATTGGCGGCAAACTATGTTACGTGCACTTAATAAAGAGCCTGGGTATGGAAAAAAATTAATTCCAAATTCGAAGCTTTTGTTTTTTTAAAAAATAATCCCTTTTTTTGACTCTTTACTTCCGTTTCGGGGCTTTGTTAAAAAGTTATGATAAATGGTTAGGAAAAATTTATTTTTGTCGCATCATCGTGCCTTATAGTGACTTAAAATTTGTTTAAGCGGATTTTTTGTTATGAAGGTTATCAGGCAACTAAAACTAACTTCTTATTTTTATTAGCATAATTTGTTTGCCGCATCATCCTGCTATATTGTGACTTAAAACAGATATCTTTGTGTCTATTGTAATCGCAGAAAAAGCAATAAGAGCTAGTAAAATTATAGCTCTGCTGGAATAGGGATGAAGCTAATCTTGAGTCTCACAGCGGTTAAACGTGAGTCGTTCAACCGTCCAAAGAACCTGTCGAAGTTGAATGCCAATATCACGACTCGGTTAAGCAATCGCTGCCGTATGTGACGTCAATCCAATCGTCTGTGAGCTCACAGTCTGATACACAGTTTTGCAACGAAACCCAATTTCAATGGTGATGAGAGATTAGTACGATCGTGTCATAACTTTTCTTTCGCGTCAACGCCGTTGTACGTCGTTGATATCGATGGGCGCACGCCGGTTGAGTGACAAGGGACTAAGCGGCTTGTTCTTGTTTATCGCTTTATTCATTTCATTATAATTGGTTATATTAAAAGGCACAAAAGAGACAGAATGCTATTCTGTCTTCGTTGCACAGCACACCCATTTACTAACATACCTCTGGCGGCCGTAAATTGAAAAGAATAGCGCAACCATTAAGCCGAATTACCCTCACTAATGTTGATGCAAGACCTGATCTTGTGTATATGACCGTGGCTGAGCTCAACCAATAGGGTTGCGAAATTTGGGAATGTAATATGTGCCACGTTACGAGAGCTTCCTAAATCAGTCTTTCCGTATCAATATTCGATGTTTAAATGGTGTGGGGGTGGTACAGCCGCTGCAGTTGGGCTCTTGTTACCGCGCCGTGACCTGCCTCACTGGTGAACCGTCGCAGTGCGCCAGCGCCTCGCCCCCCGCTACCCTCGTGCCGCCCGCCTCGCCGGCGCACCAACAGGTATAACACCTATTTGAAAAAGAGACAATCGTTGCCAAATAAAGTTACATTGTTCTATTCTCACCTCTGTATCTCCCCAGTATTAACTTCTTTCACTTGACAGCATACAAAATTGTGTGTTCCGAATCATCTATGATCAAGATCTCACCGATCGGCTTGATTCTCTAGCGCTTCTGAGGGATATCTTATCTCTCAGCATTTACTACGGGGAGTACTCCGAGGATTTGTTTGGAATAATTTCACAAGCGCGAGTTGTGCGCTTAGAAAAGTAGTAGTGCGTAAAGAAAAGTTTCATCCCCACCACCTGGATGAGTGGCGATCTAGTACGGTGCGTTTCTCCCGACACATCTTTCCACGCACCAACAGCACTGGTTCTATAGAACGAGCTGCCTTCGGCGGTATTTCCGAACTGATAAGACATTGAAATATTTAAAAAGCAAAGACTACACAAACTTTAAAGTTGGGTTGGGTGGCGTTAATTACTTTCCACCAGGTGACACGCTTGCTTGTATCCTATCCTATCCCATAAAAAAAAACATTGTTCTTAAAATTCTAATCAAGACTGTTAGAATAAAATCAAAGTCTTCCACCAGTGTTTCCCGCCTGCATTCTCTCTTCCTTACGATGCCGGAACGTGAACACTGACAGCCCACAAGCTAGAAAGTCTTTCAAAAATTTACGAGGCTTTGCTAAAAGTTTTTCGGGCGAATAAGATTCTCATCGAAGAAATCGCCGAAAAATCAAAATCCAAGCTCTTTGAGATTCGAGAAAAAGAACACCAGTATAATTTTAGTATTCTAATAATTTGCATATTGTGACCAGCCACGCAGCGTGATATCGAGCAGTTTCAATGGGTTACCACTCTCAAGGCCTAACTACGGTGCTACAGCAACTACTTCACCAGAAGAGTACAAGGTACGTTATTTTGCATCTCCTGAATACTACTCGTGATCGGGCAGCACTACTGTGGTAAAATATGGTTAGTTAACATCCATTACTCCAAAAATAGACAAGCCATGTACACAATAGTTAGATATTTAGTGGCTGTATAGAAAAAACTGTGATGCAGGCATTTTTTTTGTAGTACAATGGGCCAACCTGTCAGAGGAAGTATAAAATTCTCTTTCACACGTTAAGGACGGCGTGTACCACCGGTGGCTCACACGCGAATGGTTCATCTGGCGGCGTGTACCACCGGTGGCTCATACGCGAATTGTTCATCTGATGGCGTGTACCACCGGTGGCTCACATCGGCTATAGTTTTGAAATTTGGTTTTTGTTAGATGAAAAAAAATTTGTGGTTAAAATATTTTTTTTTACTTACTAAATAATATCAACTTTTAATTTTTTTAAATTTCCGAATTCTTGCGTACAAAATGAAAAACAAAGTTACACCTCAATAGAAATTCACTATCTATTAGTAATCCGTAAAGACTGAAGAATAATTCAAGACTCAGCTTTATATTTACAAAACCAACTAAGTGCAATATCTTATCAAAAATCGAATAACGGGAAAAGGGCACGTCTTTTGGGAAACCCATGTCCAGCAGTGGACTGTCATAGGCTGTTGATGATACTTAAATAATGTTTGAAGAAATTAAAAAATTGCAATTTATTGTTTTAGAATTGTTAGATTTATATTGATCTATCAAAAAATGACATTCAATTTTAAAAATTATATTCTGCTGTTATTTTCTTTTAGTACCCAATTAAAAAGAAAATAAAATATAATAAAAAGCACAGTAAAATATAATTCATTACGTATTTTGAAATATTACTTCACAAATATTTTTTATCAATTATCCTTTTTTATTAAGTTGCTATTATTTTTACCGCTTACAGAAAACTCTAGACGAAAACGGCAATGCGGTACAAGGGTTCAGTTCACCTCTGTCCGGATCTAGTCAACACAAGAAACCAAGGAGAAAAAAGTCTTCGAAAAACGAGACCGTCATTAAGTCACAGGAAATTGACGGTTACCAAGGAAACAAGGATCTCAACGAAGTGCTTCGCTTCATCGAATCTAACGCAGACAGCTCACGTGCTCATAAAATGGGACGCACTAAGCACAAAGACGAGGGTGAGGACAAAGGCAACAAAAGGCGCTCTAACGAGCGACGCAAGGACAAGGAGAAAGTGAAACGTGCTACTTCGATGGAGGAATTGTCGCGTACCAAACTGGAGGATTTGACAGACAAGCCTAGGCCTACCGCTCCGCCTTCGAAACCCGAGCGGCGCTCTTGGGGCGAGGACGCACGGCGCACCGACACGTTGTATCTTGAGGACGCAGCCGAACCCGAACTGACAGATTTCCAAACTGTGACCAAGAAACGTAGGCAACGGCGGCGTACCGATGTTGAGCCGCCGCATCGCACACGCACCGTAGAAGGCGAGCCGCGCGCGCCGCACTCCGACCGCAGCAACGACTCCAACGACGACATGGACTCCGTGCACTCGCTGCCTGCCGCGCGCCCGCCGCCCTCCGCACACCACACGCACGCCTCTTACGCTGACATCGCGCGCACTCGACACAATATACCCGATCTCATAGAGTCTTGCAACTACTACACCGAACCGGAGTCGAGTGGTGACGCACCACAGCCAGCATCGCAGCCCGACGTGGACGGATACCCGGCTTTGGAAACGCGCGCGCGCCGCAGGGACAAGCCGCCGCCCGCGCGCCCACCGCCCAAAGACGGCATGAACTCGCCTCATGACGACTGCCCCGCCCCCGACGTTGTCTCGGACCGTCGCCCTCCCGTCATTCTGCTCGACTCGGTGGCGCAGCCGCGCGATATGGACGGTGTTACTTTTGGCTTCGACATCAACGAGCAGTTGTTAGGTGGGGCTAGACGGCCGCGCTGCGACCTCGTTCGAGATGCACTGCATGATGGTGTGACAAGTGAAGAGGGCGTCATCGCGACCGAGGAGAGCGGGGCACGCGAACCGAACACGGTAATGCGTGAAGGGGGCGTGGCCGTGCACGCCGGTTGCGCTGCTCTGCACTACGTGCCGCCCGCGCCGCCGCGCAACACGCAGCACCTGCATCAGATCATTGACTACGTCGGCGCAGGTAATCCGGTCAATATATCTATATATGTGAAGAAAAAGTTTTACGCACCTTTTTAAGCACATTTGATATGCCAAATCACACACTCCTCTTTGCACGAAATGTTCTTAAGAAAAACAAAAAAATGTTAATTAACCGTAACTTAGTGTTGAGATACGGAGAGCGTGTTTCTGGTCAAATGACATCAGATAACAAACGTTATAATATTTCTAGTAGTTATTCTACATATTAGTTTAGTTTATTTCTCAATAAGTTAATTAAAACAACTACCATTTCAAAGATTAACTTCGAAAAAATTCCGCCATTTACACTATCTCGGTTTTATGAGCAGGAGCCGGCAAATAACAATAAACTGTTTACCTTTTTACTGTAGAAAGTATTTTGCGATAAGATACAAACAATAAAACCTAATAAATTTATTTTTAAAGATATATCGTTTGTAATTACAATAAAAGTGCAGGCGGCTAAATAGTTTTCAGCGCTAGTGTACATATATGTATTTTATAGGACATACGTATTTATTTGTTGATTTATCAATCACCTATTATTGTTTTGTGAACTTTTCCTACAATTTGCAGTTGTGTTTATATAATTGTGTATTTACCGTTTTTGTGACTAAATTTTAGTATGCCCTAAATCAAAATGTTAACTTTATTTGATCGAATGTAAACTTTAATTAATTATTTAAATAATTTCCCTTGTAAATACAATTTTGTTTAAAATTTATAATGGAACAATTGAATAAGTAATTAATCCTGATAATGGTAATAATGTTGATAATTGTGTGACAAATGGAACAAAACTATATTTATTTAATACAATGAAAACAATTTGCTAGAAACATATATTGTGTCAATAACGCATGCTTAGCCAAGTAACTTAAATAAACCAAAGAGAAATTGCTACCAACAATGATTTTATTATATAGTGTAGTTAAAGGACGTAGAATACCTTTATGAACTTTGAGATTAATGTTTTAAATGTTTTCAGCGTGGGAAGATGTGGTGCGGTGTGTGGGTACCAAAGTGCGCTACTTCAGCGAATAGCAAGAGAGCAAATTCTATACAGATACTCCCAATACTAGTACTGTGTAACAGCATATCAACCAACAATGAACAGTTGGGACCGTGAGAGCTCTTAGTGAAATAACTTTTAGTGGCACCTTTTGGATTCAATGAAACGAAAGTATATTTTATAGCGAACCTATATCACTGGGGAGATAAGTGCTTATTGCGTGCGTACTACTCCGGCTGATCGAGGTGATCGAGGCCGGAATAAGTGTTCTGAGCTCGAATTGCTTACTTTCTTTAAATGTCAGTGACGTCGGCTCAACTAGTCGCGTACTGTTCCTAATGTATGTGTAACTGTAGCCATTTTACATATATGTGTTGTTGAAAATAACGAAAGTAAAACAAAATATTAGCATAATGTGTGAAATGGACATGAGATGACCCTGGATAATTGTGGCTATGTGGAAATTTGAATAACTTGAAGAAATAAATTCAATCTGCTATAAGGTAAGATGGATGTTGCAAAGATAATTTAATTACTTAAAAATATACATTTTGCAATCGGTTCAAGCACCGTCAAGCATTTAGGCCATTGGCATCTCACTTATTAAAATGATTGTATTTTATGCTAGGGACATATCTGTTAGAATTTTCGCTGTGATTTAAATGAGTTTAGTTTTCGCTTTGTACATAAAGAGTTAACTAGAAGTTTATAAAAGCATTTAATTGTCACAGGTCAACTATGTAAAAACGTAAAAAAAAATGATTGGTCTTATAATTCACGGCTGATTTAAGTGAGAGCTTTTAGCTTGTGAATTGTTAGTTACTTCTTAATCAGTCAAATTAATTATATCTACAATGTGCAAATGAGTCTCTTATTTTACTGTAACTTGCAATATTGTTACAACTTACCAAAATATTTTAAGCGAAAGCATAGTGTTATGCTTGACTTGGAATGGAGTTTCAGCGTGTGTTCCAGGCTAATATTTCATAGATACCGTTAATAGAATTACTGTATTTTGAAGGCACATTATGTTTTTGTTGGTGTCTAATGTGCTTGAGTTTTGTTATAACCACATATGAATATATTTTTTTCTAACTATCTACTCAAATAATTTTGTTATGTAATTTGTAAGTTTCACTACTTTACCGCTGTATAAAAATAATAACTAGATAACCTGATGTCGTCTACTACTCGAAACTCTACCTTTGTATAGAATTTTTATAAAACTTATAGCATTTATATCAGTGTATTCATGTATTATTCATTTGTTAATGGTCATTTTTTCAGAGCTCATCTGTAGTCGAAACTAAGGTGGTCAGATTATCTAAATAATTGAAATATATAAATAATAAACTAATTAAAAAATCTGGTATAAGCACAATGCACACATCATTAAATTTTGCTATAAGGTTTTTGTGCCTATACTATAAATGTGTGTTACAATTTTATGGAAAAGCTACATGTAATAATCACCGAAATATTATGACATTGTCTTATTGGTCAGATGATTAATTTATCCAATGGTGCTTTTGATTTTGCCTTACACTTACGATCACATATTGCCCTAAGTTATTTTCTTTACGGCACATTTCTTAAAGTAGTAAAAATTTAAACAAACTGTTATTTTCCTAATGGACTTTATGTTCTACCTACCTACCTTAATCATCACAGACAAAGGGGATGTTGACAATTTTTGTGTTCAGAGCAATGGATACCTATTATACTAAAAGCATTTAAAATTATTTTTAATACAATTAATACTTTAATATTCATATATTTTATATATCGTCCTAAATGGACTTTGATTGCAGTTTGCCGAAAATAAGTTTAGGCTTTCTATTATGGAAATTACCATTTCGTACCAAAATTATGTTTTGATATATGAATAGTACATTCTACATCCCTGTACTTGATTTATCTATCCATATGCAAAAATATAGTATGCAATATAAAACTGTCTTCCATTAAGCATTGAATTTAAATTTTCAGTTTTTTTATAATATTTCTTATTCTAAATATCCAACCTCTTATGAAGTGGAATAACTGACTTACATTAATTAGGTTTTGACAAGCAGAATAAGGTTTTTAGGTGTCCATTAGAAAAATTTGAATTTTAAAAAATTATAAATAATATCATCATTATGTTAACCATTGCTTATAATAATTGCTCCTTTTAGTTGTTACACACTTAATGTTAAGATCAACAGCAAATTAATATTTGTCATAATATAAACTGTACTGATATATTAAGAATTATTTTGTTACATGTGAGGACTATGCATGAGGTTGAATACGTGTGAGTGCAAATTCATTGTAAATAAAAGGTTGCAATATAAAATTATCACGTTTTAAGTTCTCACATATTTGAAAGCATACTGAAAATATATTTTTAATAGTTAAAGGTAATAAATATATTTGTAAAAAAAAAGGGTAAAACAGGATTTCTCACCAAAATATATCTGATGTTTTATGTGTAAAGCTAATACAAGATTACAGCTGCAAACTAAAATCATAAGCATAACAAATTATGAGTTTTATAGCCTAAATCATTGAGAAACATATTATACCCATATAATATACCCAATAGAAAATTTTCTCTTGTTTAATTTATTTAATTGGTTGTTAAATATTTTAAACCAAGTGAATACTGATTATATTAAAATCAAAGGATTTTGTTATTGTTTAAAAAAAGCCTTACTTCCTGTAAATAATATGGTCATTGAAATTTATGGTAATTTCAAAGATGAATGTTTTTCTTATTATATAAGTTTGTTGAAATTAATATCGTTGTACTGAAATGGGGCTCATATCAAAGGTATAGAAATACTATTTGTATTTATATTTTGTTTTCTTTGTAAAATATGTAAATATATATGCAGAAAAAGCTAAAGGGGTTTTGAAATTTTCATAAACCATTACTACTATTAGTGCATTTTAGACAAACTGTATTGTAAAATATTTTAGTGTGAATAAAAAAATATTTCACCGGATTACGACCAACATATGAGACCTAAGGATATGTGAGGGAAAAGGGCAGTATAGTCAAATATATATTTTATCTATATTTCTACTGTAAATAAATATTCTAAATTAGACTTGAAATTCGAATATAGTCCGCGGTTGATATGGAATGTCTACCCTCATTTAAATAAAATCAGATGTTCAACAAAATTTCGGTGTCAGTCTGCTTCAGGATCTTGATCAGAATTTAAAGTGTCGTGTAATAAAATTATATGTCTAAACGGAATATTAAAAATCATTTTTAAATGATGCAAATTTGTTTTTTTTGCATATTTATTGGTTTTAGTCTATTTTAATAGGTATTTATTTTATATGCGAAATGCCTCGAGATCTAAATACTACTTACCTAAGATATATTAAGAATGTAAGATTGAACTGCGATTAATCGACTTTTCAGCTAAATATATAAATGTATTAATACCATCCAGTTTCCTTAAACTGGAATGATAATGCTTGATACAGCTATCGGCGAAGTGTAAATGTATAAATATAACAATGCTGAATTATAGATTGTGGCAATTGTCTCATCGTCTGATTCAGTTTTTGAATTTCGTTGAAGTTAACACATTGGTCGGACAATATTTTTCTAATTTTTTTACTATTTTTTATTGCAAATCTTTCTTTTTCGTTCAGAAAATGAGGCGATTGCTTTGTATTATAATATATGTATATCAATATGAAAAATTATTTATCTGCTTTTTACATATAACTATGTGGATCTGTATTTTTACTCTGTTCTATATATCGACGCGAAAATGAAACCCCACAGAACTTGATTTCTGAAAAAATTGTATCTGATCACAATAACAGTCAGTTTCAATGCTGTACAAAATTTTCTATTGGTAGTAGAGCTGTGAGACTCTGTAATTTTTCTGATCCGAATGTGCAAATAAATTTTTTGACACCTATCGCTTTTTAGCGTCGATTATGGTATGAACTTTATCATTTATTGGTTTTTGATTCGTGCATATTGGTTCATCTTGTAAAGACAGTGTCTACTCTTTTAATATTATTATTATATTTATATTTGAATTCAACACACCATAGAACATGATAAAGTAAAAATTTTTTTTCGTTCTTTTTTTATAAGATAATATGAAGCATGCAAGGTTTAAGAAGGGACAGAGTAAAAATTATGTTTCATTTTTAACTGTAAAAGATATGTTTATAAAAAATTATAACCAACTGCATTACAGTTATGTACTTTTTCACTGTTTCCGTTTTCTTAATAAAATGTTGAAATTACAAGGTGCTCTTTGTTTGATCAAAAAACAAATCCCGACATATTCACCAGGTGGTCCACCTAAATAGAATTTAAACATGACGTGTTTTTCTAACACCGACATGCCACATATTTATCTCGTGGTTTTCGTACCAGGCTACTATTCGCTTCCAAATACCATTACATTGAGAGAAGTCTTGAGTAAATAAACCAATTCGTGCACTAAGCCTGGGCATTCCAGCAATACTCCTCAATTTCAAGGGAGGCCAATTCAATAAATGGGGCTGTAACTGCTATTTTGATTAATTAATAATTATTTTCTATTTTTCTTGTATGAATATATTAGTATTGTTGAGAAAGTTCACTTTGAAATAAATATCTCGTCTAATACTTATCTTTGATTATCGGATCAGAATCTTTAGGATCCTATGTGATATACACATTTGAAATAGATACGTAACTATTTCTGCGGTTTACACTAGATTCCAAAACAACATAAACGGAATCAATTGGTTCAAAATTAACTATTGAAGAGTTGCGGTTATATTCATGCCTCTGCAATACAGCGAAATTCAGGAATTACAATACAACAATGAAATTGTCGCCTTGGTGATGCAAATAAATGGAATACATATTTTTAGACTTTCGATAGGGTGTTTTTAGACTTAGTAGTAAAATTGCTATTAATGTAGAAAATTAAATTATAAAATAAATATTAAACGCTTTACCACTCCTCTAGGATTCAATGTTATTTGTGCTATTATATTATGGATGAACACAACTTTGAATAAATATGTACATCCATATACAAATATTTTCTTGGCGCCGAAAACTTAACGTGAAATTAATCCAAAATTACCTTAAATGAGATAAATAAATAAAAACTATCTATACTTCAATTGGTTTTATTACTTGTATTATTATATGCGAAGTACAAAGCCTTTTAAAAAACCGGTGTTATAATGCCTTAAAATTGAAAGTGCAAGCACTTTATACATGTGTTACTAGTAAATGAAACAAGGGTATATACGACGTAGTTTATTCTCATAATCAACATTATACAGATGTTATGACTTTATATTCGAACATCATTTTATTATAATAAAAATATTAACAAATTATCTTACATTCACTTGAAAATGTACACTTTGTAATAGATCTTACAAAATATTCAAAACCTAGAACATGCTGCTAATATCCAAAGTGCAGTCTGCAATTATTTCAGATATTTACAGACACAAAAATCGTACTTCGAGATAAACTCGTGTTTATTTAATGCTTAAATAAATAATTATCCGTCGTTGCTTCTAATGAGTTTCAAAACTTGTGCATTAAAATAATAACAAGACCGTTTTTGTTCCGAATGAAGCGAATTTTTAGTGTTACTCGACATTCTGTAACTTGAGAAATCAAGACTATACTTCAGATGCAAAATTTTGGAAAGATTTTTTATTTATTGGAAAACCTTTCCATTATTATGTGATGACAATATATTATTATTTGAGTACAAATTTATTTAAACTAAATGAATTTTGCATGTACAGAAACCAAAAACAACCATTCCCAGTAACTAGTTTCGTTGAACTGTGGATTATTCGATAACATTGGGCCATCATACATAAACTTCCCTAAAATGTTTTTAATTCAGTAACAGAACAGCATTGAACAATAAAAGGGATAAAAAAACCTAACGTTACTCTATAGTTTTACCTTTCGAATACCGCGGACATAAATTCGTAATAATATATACGAAAAAGTACCCTAGATTACTGACGACATTAATTCATGTCCACTTAAATATAAATTCAAATGTTATTTTTGTTGCTTCTTATCGGCTATATAAATGGGTTTCAAGAATTGTAACACGAAGTTGTTAATTTTTAATTTTTATGATTTAAACATAAAGAACTCTCAGAGCCATAAATATTCAAGCTCAAACGCGCGCGCGGTTATGAGGTACCATGTGCTCTTTGACGTTTTAAAAGGCTCGGTATTCGAAAGGTAATACAAGTGTTGTGTTATACGATTTACTACGTTCATCCACGGTGATCAAGCTAAGTTGTGTGTTACCAGTTACAAAACAAATAGTAAAACATCGCAATTATTTATACCCAGTATTGAGAATCAATAAACTATTATTATATTTACAGTGTTAGTTTACGAAAGCACATAGTTCTATCACCAGATTATACAATTTACTAATTATTCTTTTATAACACATAACAGAGACGTGTATACTTGGATGACGATCACGACCAACTGAAATGTGGCCCTGAAGTCACGAGACGGCGTTGGAGTATACGACAGCAATATGTTTTGTCTGTTTGCAATGCCATGTATTGCAATGTATTATTCAATAATTGCATTTAATGTTGATTATTTACTAGGCCAGATTTACTGTGAACCTTTTACACAATTTTAAATGAATTTCTTATAGCTTCACCAAAATCACATTCGAAAATATAATTCGTTTCATTTTAAACCCTTAAAAATAAAATAAATAATCTTGCATATTCTTAATACATATAATAATTTTCATGCTTAATAATAATATTTTATTTTGGAATTCTAAAAACATTGTTTCATTCTAGCGCAATATTTGGATTGGAGCATTTACGGGAACGTAATAAATTTGAAACATAACAATAAATAATCAAACATCACAAATATTTCGTGGAATGAATACTGAGTTTTTAAAAAAAATGTATTTATATTTACATGATCTATATGTATGTACACGATTGATAAAGTAACTGCTTACAAACACCGTTAAATAAAAACTATATCAAGTAGTATATACTAACAATTAACAGTCAAATGTGTTGTAACGATGTACTAAACATTACAGAACAATGATAAAAATTAAAAAAATTGAAAAACAGGTTTATAGTACACTCTACACCAAAAAGCAATCCGCATTAGTTGCTAAAATAAACAAATGTAAAGTGCACAAATTATATTTAAATCGTTAATTGCTTTCCATCAGGCGATACGTTTGCTCGTTTCCTTCCCTAGCCCATAAAAACAATTAATGAAAAGAAATACGCACAAAATATATGTAAAATTGGCGGTTGGCGATCTTTGACATATGCATACTTGTTTTTTATGGATTTCAATGTCGTATCGGTTCCAAAATACCGCCGAAAATAGTTGGTTCCACAGGTGTAATAAAAAATTATTAATATTTTTTTACTATTCGGTCCTTTAAAGTGGTCGAATTCAAAATGCCCTAAAATTTAACATTATATGCGTACATGTGACTTGAAAATAATCTCAAGTTAGCTAAACATTTAGACATGAATTTTAAAATATCTAAAATAAATAGTGGAATTATTGATCGCGGAAACTAGCCCGTTCTACCGCAGTATAACGCCATACGTGTACGTACGTATTTATGCATGGGTATGGCTTCACCTTTGTGGAGCTACTGTACACAATTAGGTATTTAATAGTTTACATTTTATAGGGGGGAATAGGAGCTGGTGATGGAATATAAAGGAATCTTATACCTTCGACCAGAGGTGGGGAACACTTGGCAAAACCACAAAATTCTGTGAATATTTTGTGGAACTCAATCGTATATCTCAAATAATCGTATAACGAAATGCGACAGAACAAAAAAAAATCTTAAAACAACGATTGTGCATTACCAAGAGCTGCATTCAAATATTAATTTCTTTCAAGCGAGGCAAATTCTAACCTACTAAATAACTACTATTTTTATTGGTATTTTTAATGAAATATATTTATTAAAAATACTTCTAATGTATTATGAACATCCCTTGAAAATACGTGTTTGAATACGTAGTTGTTTAGTAAAACTTATGCAGCCGCCTTAGTTATTGGCAAATGTTAACAATGGACTGCAATGTTAAAATGGTTCCCCACCAATGTTTTCGGCTGTATCCACTTAAAAGGCAGGCAACAAGGCACAAGAAGTATATAGTCGGGTATGCTCCGAAACTTACCAAGCGCCTTATTGCTCATCAAAAACTGTTAACCATGGGGTGTTTGATTATAACGCAATGTTTAATTGTAAGACTATCGTCCAACTTTTGCTTAGTTCAAACTACAACTGACAGTGCTCGATCATATACACCACTAACCCATAATAAAAGTTTTGACAATTGGACCGTGTTGTCCAGACAGGCTCTGACTCACAAATATAAAAATAACCAACTCTACCAAACCTTCTATGGACTTCTCAGTCAACTTAAAAAGTTACGATACACGCATTTATTTCATATTACTTCACTTAATTGAACTATACTGTATTATACGCCACCACAATTAAACAATATAACTGATAATAATATAGGATTATGAAAATGAATTAAAAACACACCGTCACTGATGTAAGTTGGCGGGAAAAGTCCTGAATGAAAATTATAACAAAATTGTTATAACTTCTATTCTGTTAAATACGCTATTCTGTTTCAAGTGAGATGCGATGATAATTTGAATAAGCATTTCATTAACAGTAATCCTATTTATATCATGTTACATTGTACTAGATCGTTTTCTATTGCTTGGCATCAATATATTGATTTTGGTTAATTTGTGGGTTATACAATTTCTGCAAAACAGTCCAATTTACAAAAAAAAAATCTGCAATTTAGATCCCTTTTCGTCGTTCCCATTTCGTTATAGATATTATTACTAGAAGAAACTAGAATAATCTGAAATTGGTATTGGAGTTTCAAGTAAAAGTTAAGAACGAACTGACAAAACGAGTTTGTTTTGTGGAAAAATTTTGCCAAATCAACGGCCGTGAACTACATTGTATGACACATATTAACACATTTCCATCGGGCATTTTTGCTCAAACTTGCTGAATAATCCGGGTATTTTTATGAAATCAAAATATTTCGACGTGTGCATTAAAACTGCGGTTATTCTTCTGATGTTATGATTCAATATTAGATTTAAAAGTGAACGCTTGTTTAATCATATATTACATATAAGATTTCAATACCATCTGTATTGAAATCTTATATGTAATCTTATGTGTAAAACGATTGATAGAAAATTTTTGAAGTCAAAATTAATCAGAATTTTTATTATTAATTTTTATTTGTCTTAAAACTTTATCTGAAAGTTTGCGTATTAGGTATTAAGTATTTTTACGCACTACGTGTTTTTTATTTTACATGACGCAATGGTTGATATTATTTTTTTTTAAACGAGAAATCTCTTTGCCCGACGACAACGTGTTAATGTTTGTTTACCCGTGACACATATTAACATAATAACAAATTAACGTGTACATGTGAAGTTTCATCCGTGCGCGGGTGTGTTGTGTGTCTGTGTGTGGATGTGGATGTGGAGCTGTGTGCCCGGTAGGTAGCAGTAGGTAGCGGTTAGAATATGTCTGGGCAGGCGGACCAGTCGCCGCGCTGTTTGCACTCCCAGTAAGTGTGGTTGTAGAGGTGGCGGAGGTGAGGCTGCCCGGGCGCCGCCTGCCGCGTGAACCAAAGCGGCCGCGGGGGCGCGGGCGGCGATGCGCCGCGAGCCGCTGCTGCCTGCACGATTGAACAATATACTTAAAATAATGTATCTTAAACCAGGGATGAGCAACACGCGGCCCTTTAAACATGTTTATGCCCGCCAAGCATTTCTAAAATTGAATTTATTTTATCGACTTTCTCTCATCAATATATTGTTATAAAATGAATTATAATAAAATGGTAGTACAAACTAAACCGAAACAAATTATTAATAAGTGTTACTTTATGTGCGGCCCGCCAAAAAATTTTGAAATTTAAACTGGCCCGCTGATTAAAAAGGTTGCTCACCCCTGTCTTAAACAATATATTAGGTTGGAAAGTAAGTAATTGTCTTTTGTTCAATGAAATATTTTTTTTTTACTTGGAATGAACTTTTATCTGTGATATATTCTCCATTTTGTTTGATGACCTTTTGCCATCTCTCTGACAACTTGAAAATTCCACGCGCATAGAAAGTCTGATCCTTTCCAGCCATAATATGCCTTAAACAATATAATGCATTATATTGTTTAAGTCATATACTGCATTAAACAATGTAATGCAATATTAAACAATCAACCCCTCAATTGTAACGGAGGTAGATGAAAATATATTTTTAAAATTACACTACCAGTCTTTATAGTTTATTATAGTTCAAGACCTAGATCAGCTTATAACCAACTTGCGGCCCCCGCTGGGATTTTATGGTTGGCCCATCTGGTGTTACTTAGCGAGTGAGACAGCACGAATCCCCTTTCCATGGCTTTCTACGTACGTGTCGCTTTGTTTGCGGGTAGTGACTTGTTTTGAATTTAATTTACGTGACAGAACTGTTTCAAAACCTAAGAAGTCTTTACCTATTTTTTATTTTATTTTGTGGCCCCTATAGAAAAGGTTGAGTATCACTGATCCAAAGAAAAAAGACTCATCGAAATAAACATACCTCAGCGGCGGCTTCTAGTTCGCGTCGTGCAGCACGTTGCTTCTCTTCAAGGCGCAGTTTTTCTGCGTTGGCCTCATCCCAGAGCCCCTCCTCCATGAGGCGCTGGTCGGGCCGCCGCCTCGAGTCGGTCGGCGCCACATCCTCCTCGGGCTCGTTCAGCTGCGCCGCTAGTAGCGTGAAGTTGTACCACCTAGAACATCAATATCTATATATACCGTCTCCAGCTGTACAAAGCATAAGTACACACACATATGAAGTACTACTCTTATCTCTGGGCTGGAGCTCTCAAGTACCAGCTCCATCCATTTGACCGCATCCAACGGAGAGCGTCCCGAATCGTGGGCAACCGCAGGATTTCCGATAGGCTCGATATTTTATCTGTACGCAGAGATGTATCATACCTCTGAGCAAACTGTATCGAATTTAGTACGGCGAATGCTCTGAGGAGTTATTCAATCTCCTCCCAGCCGCATAGTTCCATCATCGCACTACGCGCAACAGAAATATTCCAAATTGCTGAAGTTTTTAAAAAAGGCTAGGTCAAAAGTACCCTTAACCGGCGGGCCTGCATAAGGACAGCAATGAGTGTGGAGGAAGCAAGGAAAGTAGGCCGAGATCGTAGCAGATGGAGATCTGCGGTCTCTGCATTCCCCTACGGGAGAAAGCATAAAAAAAGTATATGTTATGAATGAATGTATGTGTAAGCTCCTCGTACCCGCGCTGTGTGCGCTCACTTTTCCGGAGCGTATAAATACGCTCTTCGTGAATGGTCATTTTTCGAGGACGTATAAATACGCCCGTTGGAGCGAAAGGGTTAAATATTTTGTGACTTTTTTGAACAAACAAAAAAAAGAAACACGAGTACATACTTGTCGGAGTCGGGCGGGGCGGGGACCCGCGCCCACGCGAGCGTGAACTTGCCCGTCTTGCACACGGTGTTGTCGGAGGAGGCGCTCGTGACGGGCGCCACCTCCACGCGGCTATCCCAGTGCCCCTGCAGCACGTACCGCGGCTGCGTGCAACATAATGTGTACATATCCTTTTTATCTTAATCTATTCAATAAAATATATGACGTGAAGTAAAGGCTCAACAAACTCTATATACATAAAGATTTTAGTCCGGTCCGTAGATAAGTTATAGTCCGGGCGTTGTTAAATGTATAGTATATCGTATTCTTTAAGACTGTAACTTGTTTTTGTGCCTAATAAATAAATAAAGGAATCCATGACCTCTTTAAATTAGATGTCAGACATTGTTCATGTTTTTAATAGCATAAACAATATTTATAGTTTGCCCTTGCGGCTCGTGGGATTCACTGTGACGAATTCTAATAATAGGTTTATTAGAATTTATTAAAAATGTCAGCGACGTTGTTCGCCACCCGTCACGTCGTGATTCCCACGAGGGCGAAAAGCGACTAACGGAGAGCCGTTTCGCTACGACAAATGTGAGAGGAAGGACGGATGAAAAGATGGATGAGTGTGGAGGAAGCAGGGAGGGTGTGCCGGGATCGTAGCGGATGGAGATCTGTGGTCTCTGCCCACGCCTACGGGAGATAGGCGTGACGATATGTATGTATATTTATAATTTTGTATGAAAAAAAAACATTATAAACAGTGTTATGTAAAAAAAAAGCAAAAAATTGCTGATTTTTTTACACTGATACCTAGTATCTTATAGTGCCCTAGCACCTGTATATTATGAATGTAATATCGCCATAGCAATTGATAAAATTATGAGTTCCATATATTTTATTTATTAAAACTGTGTTTTCTAGCGTAGAAAATGGCCACCACTTTTCTTTCCGTCGGTTTTGTACAAGGTGACTATGACAGCATAGCATATATTAGTAAATAGGCAGCGGGTTCTATCTGAAAATAAACACACCAGTCTCATCTTCATTTCTCTCGCAAGTGTAGAAGTTATAGCAACACCTCTCAATTATTAAGAAGACCAATGGTCATGCAGTGAGATATTGTGGCTGTATTGATTGATGACCTAAATGGGCAATTAATATTTGAAGTTATATCGTCGACCTAATTATCAAGTTGAAGGGACCTTTCTAATAATTTGATTTACTAAGAGTTCGAAATGTTGAGAGGTTTGCAATAACTTGGAATTATAGAGAGAGAAATTGGAAATATAGAGAGGTTTGAATTATCAAGACTCGCTTGTATATGAACTCGAATTTATTTATTGAAAATTTATTTACCACTCCTTGTGGATCTTTTATGACCCCAGTGACCTTCCTCTGTGTATCCTTACTGAAATAACCATATGGAAGGTACTTGAGATGTGCCACATAGCCAGTGGCCGGACCAGCTTCGCCAGTGATGTCCATGTCTCCATGGTTGTCTACCCATAGCTTGCCCACAATTATGTTGTGGACTGTTGTCATCACCTGAAAAATGACCATATCCATAAAGACTCTACAATTTCTGAAAATTTCAACTTTAATTATTTTTAAAGACAGCCAATAAAAAAACTTTAATGCTTAAAAATGAGTCTGGCACAAAGGACTCATTTTGTTCTGCCTGTCTTTTTGTGTAATTTTCAATTTGTGTTGTTAAAAAAATTATTTTGATTTATAAATATTGTTTAAAGACTAATATATATAGGTATACTTAACCTTAACGGTCCTGTATGTAATGTTCAAGGCTGCTATAAATGCTGACTTAACCGATAAGACCGCCGTTTGTACATAAATATTACAATCAATATTTGTATAACTGTGTTTTTGGTGTCCCGTTAAGAATATATTTATTGATCTTAGAATCATTGGATTCTAAATTTAGTTAAAAAGACGATAAAGAGTTAGTAAGTTCAAAAAAATATGGCTAGTGTTTAATAGTTACCTTTCGCCAGGTGTATTTGTTACCCGTACTAGGGAACATGGCAGAAGCACCTCCGAGTGGAATAACCTGAAGGTATTTCCCCCTAAACTTTGTAGTCATTGTGAACTCTTGCCAACACTGCCAGCCAGACTGCCCTTCACAGAACTGAGCCACCATTGGTGGATGGTGAGATACCTGTCAAAAATTTGCAATTAAAATATTATTGGCTTCCAGCCTAGTTGCTCTGCAGGATGCAGGATAGCTACAATTGTCGCAAAAATGATTAATCAGATATAACTAGCAAATATTAAATTTATATATATTTAAAAGGAGTCTTATAATAAGGAAATTATATTATTATTATTATGAAAAACTATAGAAAAAGAATGACATCGAAATTAATCTTATTGACATAGAAATGGAAAAGTATTAAAAAGTTGTTTGAAAGTTTGAATGTTTAAAAGTATCATTCCCACCATCTGGATGAGTGGCGATCCAGTACGGTGCGTTTCTTGACACGTTCATTGCCAAGCCAAAATCTTAGACTTGCATAAATGGCCAACATAAAAAATAAGTTAGTTTGTTTTTTTGTAAGAGATAAGAATACTTTTATATATTCAATCTACAGTTATATAATAAATAAGGCTATATATTTAAATATATATATTTATTACGCGAAGTCGCGTACTTCACGCGACGTCGCGTGATGTGGCAATGAACGTGTTAAGAAACTCCTTTCGACGCACGACAACACTACCTTCAGCGGTGTTTCTGAACCGATACGACATTGTAGCCTTCAAAAAACAAGCCTACACTTTTCAACGCTTTGACAATGCCTATGGCGCTGCAGATGCTATGTCTATGGACGGCGTTAATTGTTTTCCATGGAGGGACACGCCTGCTCGTTTGCCTTCCTATCCCATAAAAAAAATTCTCTTGTAGTTATTTTACAGATGACAATAATATAATGTCATGAAGATGAGTAAACAGCATTTGATAAAAGTGGTGTGGTGTTAAACCCTACCGAATTAACAGATTGATATTTCCATTGCTTTGGAGGGTAATTATTAAATCTAACAAAGAAACAACTACTTGCCTGTTCTGATATCGAGCGCCAACCTAAATCCGCCATACGATCACATTCATATGTTTCACCAAGCAACGGGTTAAAGGGTTTATTCGTTCTGAAATAAAGGAATATATTTACATTAAAACAAAACTTATGTCTTATGTAATATGTTTCAAATTTATGTGTTTACTTATAATCATAATAAAGTTGTTTCCTAGCAACGTAATAATTTGCGATAGCCATATTAAATTATAATATATAGTAGATTATTTCAATTATTTTCAAAACATCAAGTAAGCTAGAATGTTATGGCTATTTCTTTTTTCCCCTTGACTGCAATTAAAATATAACAACAAGTATCTTGAAATGTACTAATTCCACTTGCCATGTTACATCTTAATAAAGTGGTTGCCTATCTACCAAAATCTACTGTGGACTTTTGTAGTCAACTTAAAAAGTCATAATATACGCATTTATTTCTTTTTATGTCGCAGATAATAACATTAGATAATGAAAATTGAATAAAAACAAACCTACAGATGAAAATTCGCCATAATACAGATGAAGATCGCATCTTTCGGTATTCAATAGGTGACCTCGCTTGTTCCTATGCCTATCTTATATTCTTTGCCTATATCTTCAACAAAAGTTATATAAAATTATTAAATATGTAGTATACAAACAACGATACAACATACCATAACATATATTTTATCTATCTTATATCATTAAGGATCTGGCGGTTCTGGTTAAGCATGCGAAAACTGCACTCGCGTCTGATGAAGTGCTCTTAGCTTATTTTTATTAGTCTTCATTTAAAATAGCCACACACTTAACCTCACACCCCTAACCTCTAGTAAGGAAATAATGGGGGTGTCAATCCTTAACGAAAAAATTTTTTTCTCAATACCTATTGAAGATAAGAAATTGAAACTGTACATGAATATCGATAAACTATTTATAATATATATTTTTAGGGATAGTTTTTCTATACCAACCATCAAAGTGACATCTACCAAAAAAAATCAAAGTTACAGGAAACAACGAGACGACAACACCGTGTTACAACAACGGAGTCTTTGACACTATTGCCATCCAGGGAGAGACCGCCGGTATTAGTTCGACATAACGACAACGCATTGATGCTCCCGGCCAATTCGTCGCTAGATGGTTCTGATGTTTACAAATATTAATTGTTAAAATTAAAATCACAAAAATAAATAAATTTGTACAAACAGTCATATTACCTGCAAGCAGTGGTGGCGTAGGAGGAAACTGTGAATGCAGCAACATAGGCCAACTGCTGTGCAGGGTCGGAGAACATGGCTGCTTGGTCCAGTATAGACGAGTACTCATAGTCCTCAGTCAACCGCTGCAGCATTGACAGTGGCTCACTGAAGTTCACAGGTATCGGAATCTTTGATAGCTCTTTACCTGTGATACATGATTAATATAACCTTTTGACATTTTCTGTGTTTTTAGTAAATTGTGGGTATTTTTTTTTATTTAATATTTTATTGTACAAAAAACAGGAAATAAAAACATTAAAAGGAAAGAAGATGTACAAGGGCGAGCTTAACTCAAAATTGAGTTTTCTTCCAGCAAACCCAGGAGTGAAAGAGAGATAAGAAAAGTTGTGAGGATAGAAATAAGTGTACAACAACAAAATATAATAATAATATACATAACAATGCATACTATATAAAACCATACATATATAAAAATATAAATATTAATAATATATAATATAATACTATATAAATAAGAGGATACATATATATAATATACACAAAAATATATACATATATAAATATTTTATACTGTAAGGAAATGTTCCTTAATTCTTCTCTTAAATACATCCAGTGAGAGGCTATCACGTATAGTATGTGGGAGAGAGTTCCACAAGCGCACTGCGTGTACAGTGCATGAGCCACCGTTACGGCTGGAAGAATGTGGAGGAATACGAAGGAGAAGGAAGGGGGACGTGCGACAGGGCTGATCCCTGGGGACAAGAAACTGGAAACGCTCCTGAAGATATGCTGGAGATCTGGGATTATGTAATACAGAGTAAAGTAAAGAAAGGATGTGAGTATCTCGACGCCGTCGAATAGGCAACCACTTCAACCGGACCCGAAATTCCGATACATGATCGTACTTCCGAAGTCCAAAAATGAAGCGGATGCACAAATTCTGCAGACGCTGGAGTTTGTCAAGGAGCTCTTCTGTTGCATCAAGAAAACAGACATCAACATAGTCTAGAAGTCTAGAAGTGTAGGGTACTTTTCCGTTAGGTTGTAAGAAATTTGGCGGAATTCTACATTATAAGGCGATTTTCGCTTGCGCCCGGCTAACGGAAAAGTACCTAAATTTTTTGATCATTACTTCGGTTAATATTACCAGTGGAATATATTTATCACACGGCACATTAAGCCTTGGCTGCCTTCAAGCAAGTGATGCTTATTATTAAACTCTGAGCTAATTTTAGGATTCATTTTACTGTTATAATTGTTCACTAGAATGTATAGGACTCAAAGAATTATAAATTAGATTGCAGCATATACAAGTGCAATAAACTTGAAACTATAACATAGTGATATCATATTATTTTTATAATTGTGTTATTTAAGGAAATTGCAGTCAAATGCATGGTAAGTATTTACTAATATAAGAGAGAAAGTGAATGTTGTATTGTATCAAAGGTAAAGAAACTGGTAGAAGATAGAGAAGCATGGCGGGAACTCTATCGACAAAAGCATAAGCAGCAACTCTTAAATATAAGAAGAACAAGAGAAATAATCATAGAGTCACTCCACATCATCAACAATTTACGCATGAGCAGTGACTAGCAAAAATAAAATTAATCATATATTACTATTGATGTAATACAATAATAGCAATGTAAAGTTTATTTAAGGTACAATTTTCATACGACCGATTTATCATTGAAAATACAATCGATTCTCGATAACTCGAAGTCGAAGGGACTTTTCTAATACTTCATACTTTTCTAATGACTAAGACTTCGAAATGTTGAGAGGTTTGTAATACCAATAAGTTAATAAAAAAAAAATGTTTTTTTTTTCTAATTACGAAATGTACCAAAACCCATTGAATTTATTTCATTTAACGATTTTGCTAGGGATCCATCAATTACTTCGAGTTATAGAAAGGTTTGGATTATCAAAGGTTTGAATTATCAAAAGTCGACTGTATGTACTATGTTAAACAGAAATATAAATTATTCTCCTTATATTTGTACTTGTGACATAAGTATTAGCAATAACGTCATATTATTCAAGGCATGCACAGCCGTGGATAAAAAATATATAAAATTTACCTATACAATTTTTCATGATGGACCAAAGGCTGAGAGGGTAATTGGGTTTATCAGGCACCCGTGTACGCCGTGCATGTCCATCCACCATGCTAACAGACAGTTGTGAAACATGTGGCTGCAATGCACAAAAAACAAAATTTTAATAAATATTTATTTATCTATTTATTTATTCGGCACAACAAAAGTTAGTCTTAAAGAGTAATTAATATATAATATGAACTTATGAATTTAATAACGCCCGGACTTTAACTCTTAAGATTTGCGCATGGCTACATTATAACAATAAGGTTACCTATTCATACTTATATTACAATAAAATTAAACAGATAAAATTAGCATAAAAAAGAACGATAACAGTCTCACGTGTGATCTATCAACACGTGTATCGAACGCCAAAGATATCCCTAAGCGATCGCTTTAGTTTGTGTATATTTTACAAAAACCTTCTAGTTTTACAATGGTTATTTTATCAAGTAATGATAACTTTTAAAGCGGAAGTTCTGTTATGGCTTTGTATATATGTAGTAAATAGTGTTTTATTTTACAACTTTAGGAAATGAAAATTCTTCATTACTTTGACATAAGATACTTCTTTACATTTTCGGGATTCGCTGAGAGCTTGTGTTACTTCTAAATCGTCAATCTAACAAATGGGAGCATCTATAGGGTTCACTGCACACCCACTCTGAAAATCTGACGCGCTCGAATAATTTTTTTCCCCTCCCGCATGGCCACCCCCACCACCACGCATTTCGGCCGATTATTATATACTTCAAATAAATGTTGGAGCTTGAAATAGATCTATATCTGACACACTATGAGTATGTCCATGTCATTGATTTTTCTACAATTTTAAAAATCTGAAATTTTCAACCTTCTTTATCTCAAATAACATGGTGCACGAAGAACAATTAAGTAATAAATACAATTAAAAAAACTATGTACAATAATGTATACATTAGATACATACCCACACTTTAATGCTCTGCTCCTTGTTGTCCGTCGGTTTGTTGACAGTCGCGTCATTGTCGGCGTCAGCTTCCGTACCTCCCATTGAACTTTCTGCGCGCTCTTTATCTTCCACAAATATCACCTATGACAATGAATATATCAGAGTTATGTGGTCTCTACCATGTACCAAGATTGTGAAGTGCAAAATTTTTTAGAAGTAAAATTACTGCAAAATAATTCCTAAAATATAGCTCAATATTTGAATTACATATTTATATTAATTTTAGATAATTTTATATTATATATTTTACACAAATTACAGTTACTATATTTTATATAAACCAACATCATTACATAATCTGTTAACAGATGGCGCCAAAATACATTAATATTATTATAAAATTAGTTTCGTATATTGCATAAAATAAATAACGATATTAATTCTAATACGTAAACATAAATGGGCCGGCTCGATCGGAGAAGTTCCGCTCCCTCACAAATTCCGCGATAAGTGATAGCAATTTAGTGTATGGGTAATACACATATGAGTGTTTAGATTCGTGGGATCTGGATACCATAACTACCTCTCTGCCCTAAAACAGGTAATACGTCAGATATGATCTATAATCGATCTCTTGCACGTTGATAACGCAATTTTCTCAATTTTTTCATTATCAGATTTTGGACACCAAAACACGATAGACATGATGCTGATTATCAGTGGCGCATTAGTCCAACGTAGCGAGAGTAGCAAATGCAACGGGCCCCGCTCACCAAATGGTTCTCTGATTAATTGTTCAAAAACTAGGAAAATACATAACAGTCAAGCCTAAAATGTACTTGTTGTAGAGGACAATAACAAACTTGGCACTGGCTACTTTTGGGAAATGTTGAATTAGGGTGTTTAGCTCCCATAACATGAAATACAAGAATCAAGATACATAGCATTTGTTTCTTCTATGATGTTGTTCTAAAATTTTCCAAAAGTTTAATGGGTTAGTTCACCTAAGCAAGTATTATATTCTTGAGGAAGACCATTGTCTGCATAGTTGTTGCTTTGTTACTTGTCTTTGTCTGGTGAGCCAGAGGCGTAACTACTATGGTCTATTTCATAAGGAGGCAACATATCTGTAGTCCATGTGATGTGTGAAAAATTAATTAACTTGTTTGTACCTTAAACCAAAATTTCTTGATAACCCACTAACCTGTTGTGTTTCTGTAACAGTTTCTCCTTCAGATTCGTCAGAGCTTTCACCACTTTTTACTTTATTTTTCCTATTTACCTGCAATGATGCATACACACACATACAATCAATGTATTGTATTCTAACGACATTACTGAGTGAAATCATGCAATTAATTTTTATAAGAGTACAAATACAGGAAAAGAAATGGTTCACAATTGTTTAATTACAATGAAGACTAAATGTGAAGAAAATTATTATTTAAAGATATCAACAGTGGCAAATATAGTAAACTTACAGGCACTTTAATTACAAATGAAGTTTTATCGTCCATTGCAGAGGAGACTTCCTCTTCCACAGCATCAAAGAATTCATGATCCTCGTCTTCTGTGTCATTGCTCTGTCCAGAGCTGTTGCCACCTGCTTAAATATAGATACAAAACAAATTGAGTATGCAAAAATATTGGTGTTGTTCCTGAAAAAATCCCATTTTCACAAAAGGCTAATAGTTAAAGCAAAAATTATCAAGGTAATCTGAAAAATTTAACGATTATTGAAACTGTAATGGATCACTCAAGTTCAATGATCCCAACTGCCGGGCTACCAGTGTAACTACTCAATGTAAAGGTGTGTAAATCAAAATGATGAAATATTAATTATAGTATAATAATAATAATATAAGTACAATAATAATATATGAAGAATAATAATATAAGTATAATTATAATAACAAACCTCTTGGTATTTAAAAAAGACTCAAACAATTTATTTTTAAACTCAGAATCCGACAATTTTTTCTTTTTTTTAACTTTTTGAAGTGAAAACTTCTATAGCCACATTATACGACTCTGGGTAGGGAAAAAATCTATGGGTTTGTATCAGCAACATGCTAATGCTTAATTTAGTGATTATATAAGTGAGCTAAAACAAATATAATTCGGAAATGCATACCAAAATACTTAAAAATACCAGAAAAATCTAAAAGACTATTACTGTTAACCTTATTTAAAGTAATGGAACAGATACTTTGTAAATACTGATTCTGTTTGTCTACTACTGAAAATTACAGAAAACATACATTACTTTGGTTATTTCTCGAGGGGAACAGTATACTGTAGATAAAATTTATAAGCCAGAAACACATTCCTCATTTCTGTAATATAACGATTTAGATAGACAGACATAATTTTTTGCACATCAAAATAAGATATACAAAGAATACAAAATGTGGTTTTACTGTTAATATCATTTATTTATTTGAAAAATAAAATCTGTCTTTATAAAACAACCTCTTTTCTTAAACAAACACAAATAGATGTTTTATTGTTATAAAGGTGTACTATTACTCCTATTTTGTTTATTGTCATAAACAAAATATGAGGAGGAGTAATAGTGAATTCTGTGTTATTGACAATTGTTGAACCTTTGTTTTCATTTATAAAACAAAAACCTGCATTAATTAAAAATAATAACCTTAAAGACTCAGATGAAGAAAAGTAATATCTACTAATATAGTTATTGTTTCATATAATGTTTCAAACAGAATAGTGTTAATTCTGTAATGCACTATATTACAGAATTAGCTTTATAATAAAACAAAGTAAGTAAAAACGCTAATTCCAGTCATAGTAAAGTCATATGCATGTGCTGTGTGAATGTGACGTGTAAAATGCTAATAAAATTAGCGAATGTGTACAATCATATATCATTAATTATTATAATTTCGATTTTAAACATATATAACCTTGGCGTCACAATAGAGAGTTAAAACAAATGAATACAATTCACATCATATTACTTTGCTTTCTTACTCACCAATGTAATTATATTATTTAACTTCCCACACACATATTTCTGTTTATCAATTTACCGCAGAATTTTTGTTCAAAGAATTCACTAAATTTTCGTTTCTCAATTCGCCCAACTATTTCCGATTTCAGTCATCCGTCAATAGGGATGCACACAATAAAAATGATGCATATGAATCGATATATGATAAAATATCGATATGAACGGTGCACAACAGTATCCATTATTTGACGCTAGTAATCATATCCTGAAATAGATCGTCCTGGTTCTTTTTAATGAGCTGATCACAAACAAGCGTACGATGCATCAGCTGGCGCTTATTTAAATCATGTGGAACCCCATATCGGCACGACTGACATGGTCTTCAGCGCCGAGGTGTACCGTTCAAAGACACCTCGTCTTTGAACGGTACTATGTGACACATTTACGGCCCTGATAGTTGTTACAGGCCGTCTCGCTCGCAATCTATAAAGCTGAATTCTCTGCTTCTGAACCTGGCATATCACTTTTGTATGACGCAATCGGTAACTTCAGATGCCCCGTAGACATTGCATATTTTTTCGCTGCTTGGGTTGCGTTATTTCCTTTTCGAAAATAATACAACATATGCCGAAAATGCTCATTTTGCTTTTCCATTTTACTATAAACGAGATCACAAACTAAGTAGCAAAATTAAATAATTTTTAAACTAAAATGTAGCCACAAGTAAACACTACATCTAACGATACGAAAATATCCCCTCCAACTAAATATTTTCCGTCTAATAAGCGTCAATATCTGTGCGCCAAAATACGAACGAACATATGTGACATCCCCATATTTCAACTTCTGGGAAGCACTTATAGTGTGATGAATCTTTATTACATTAAGGGATTTTAACATTGATCATCGATATTGCGAAGAAATTAGAAACGCAGTCCATCTCAATTGTGAAGAATATAGTGATTTTTATAGTGGATCACGTACTAAAATAAAGATATTGACCGATAGATATTTCCTTCTGCACGACTAATTTGATGATTGAGTTTTAGAGATAATATAAATAATAGATTAATAAAGTCAAAAAGTAATTATCTAATATCATTCTTAAAATCAATTTGTACCATTGCGAGTTTTCTGTATTATAGGGACCAATTAAACGGTCAATTTTAGTCACGATCTGTAATCAAAATCAACACGATTAATGTTGATTTTGTATAAAGTAGATAGCAAAATTTTTATATACTTTTAAAACAGGCTTTCGGGCATTTTATTCACTTAACACATCAAATCATTTCTACCCTCTGTCAACTGTAAATGACTGACAACCTTTATTCGGTTATATTCACGTATAGTCTTGTGAATAACCTTTGGGAGTAAGAAACTAAACCAACATCACATTCAGTTAGGTACATATATTTAATACTAGCTTTACCCAGCATGCGCTGCAATTCTTAAAGAAAAAGGGTTTGGTTTTACAATCTGTATACAAAGAAAAAAATTTCTAGTTCAGAACACTTCACCAAAGTTTTATCACAATCGAATAAATGGTTTAGGTGGGCATAGAAAACGAAGAGACATTAATTTTTAAAGAGTTTTATTGTATTTAGCTTGATCCCGTTTATTTGTTTTTGCTTGTTTGTTTGTTTTCATCTTGCGATGGTTTTTTCAACTACTACTACTAAACCGATTCTTATGAAAATTTGCATACGCATACGCGGGAACTCAATTCCCGTGACAAAGCAAAATTATGATAATTTCAATTTGGTAGCGAGGGTCTATAAAGTGGAAAGCGGAATTCTTCCACCGTTAGTAATTAAAATAACCCCCTCGAGGTTGAAATCATTTGATTGGTTTTGACAAGCTCGTTATGAGTTTTTTACCTAGTTTTATTAATTATAGAGATAACACCAAACACAAAAGTGATGGAATAAATAGTTTTCATTAAATATTTTAATAAATTAATTAAAGCATAAATGAAACAAAGATAGAAAGAATTTACAATAAATTGCTACAGTGATAACTAACCACAAAAGCATGATCTGATAGGTATATTAGAAATTATCTGGCAAAATTTATAACTACTTATCAGACTCTTTAAAAATGTGAAATATTCATTTTTTATATCAAAAATACCGTGTCGTATTTGGTTGACAATATTTACTGCGGCGACAAGCACTGACCTGTGTGAGGTGTACTACGCGCCGTGACAGTCTTCTCGAGGTTGTCGTGTTGCCGAGCTAGCTGTTCTACAACCTCCTGCAGTCTCATCTTCTGCTCACGTTCGTGTTGGAGGGCACGACTCATTCGTGTGCTGGACGCTGCAGCCGCACTCATAAATTCCGAACATGCCTGTTAAGAACGGCAAATATCGTAAGACATAATCGTATCGTAGGCCAGCGTTCTCATTTATCGTGTCCCAACACATTGGTGGTGGACACATTTAATTTGTGTGTTTAACCCCTTGCCATGCTTTAACGAGTCTGATAAAAATTTTGGTCCAAACATGAATATGACGAGCCAGGTTCGTGAATAGATAGTCAGGCCAAACGTAAACATCATGAGCCGAGGTCGTGTACAGATAGTCGGATCAAACATAAACTTAACGAGCCTGGGTCGTGATTGAATGTTAGTTCCTATCAGTACGCCACCAGAGTTAGTCACGAGTCTCATAAATGCTGTTACAAAGTAGTTAATATATTGATATTTAATAGCGTCCAAGGCATATGATTATAGAAGATACTGAAGAGGAAGGTACTGAGTTTCGTCGAGCTAAATGGTACGGCAAGGGGTTAAGCTTAAATCTAGTGCGCGGCCATCTTTATACGTTTGAAGATGACAGTAGAACGGCATAGCTTTCGATTCCACTGACTAGCTGGTCAAGGCGCACGTACCTATAAGGCTTTTATATTTAAATAATTGAATGAACCCTCATATATGTATACCTTTAAAACATCTTAGTCGCCCACAATGTATTTTATGTTCTTACGCAATAAAATATAATTTTAATAGATTAATGATGTATAATTTAATGAATCTACGCCAGGGGCATAGTAGATGTAGAATAATAAAATAGAAAGAAAGAGAGAGGAAGACAAAGAAAGAGAGAAAAAAGAGAGGGTGATGAAAGGAGAAAAGTGCTGCGAGTTGGTACGCAAGACTTACGGTACTAAGAGCTGCTAAAAAAATAATTCATGCTCATTCTTCTGCACCGTAACTTTACTACAGACTATATATATGAAAAAAAAAACAAATAACCTTGAAATCATTACGAAAATTATTTTAGAATTTTTGTGCTCCGTCTTCAAAGACCAATGACTAACAGCTGTGACGAATGTGTTAATTTTGTCAATAACTGCCAAACGTATGCTTTATTTTAATGTTACTTACATGTTCACAATTACACTTATAAAGGAAAACCATAGAAAATAGCAAACAAGCAAGAAATTTAAATTATAAATATTATATGTTAGAATGATTGGATAATAATCCATTCCTTGGGAAATAAGGATATCAATAGTGGTAGAAATTCCTACGAAACCTAGAAAACTTTTAATAATATATTATGAAATAGATATGTAAGAAATATCCCATTCTTTTATTATTATGTATTCGACATACTAATAAAAGAATAGGACATTGTTGATTCAGGCACTCGAATGATAATATGAACTCTTTATAAGCAGGCCCGCAATTTACAGACTGAGAATAACTGTGACGACGAAGTCTGAACCTCTATCTAAAATCCCCGTTGAAATGATGGAATAAGTATTATTATAGCAGGAAAATAGCCAATAATGCCTGTATCATCCTTCATGGTAGTCTAAGGGGTCTTAAGGTTAGGTCCAAACCTCGACTTTGGACTCTTATTGGAGAGGAAGAATAAATCAGTCAGGTAAACACGAGGGTATATATCTCGTGAAGCTTCAAATAATGTGTTCGCACTCGCTGGTAGGCTAGGTAGGTAGCTGTTATTGCAAGCAACAGTTTACTATATGACTTTACGTACTACACGCAGGCCACTATTGCTTTTTAATACTTTGTTTGGCAGTTCATTACGAACTTTACAAGCCGGCACTAGCCGAAGCGTTCTCGAGTTACATCGATTAAATTCCGCTGATCAATTTAGACGAATTGTAAGTAAAAAAGTGGTTACACTATTCTAGCCAAGATATTTTTATTATACAATAATAATTCCGCTTTTATTACATCACCACACTAAATATAATAGTTGAAATAAAGTAAAATGTTAATAATTTACATTTATGTAAAATAAACGAGTCAATGAAACAATATCTCACTTTTAAACATAAAATTTTCTGCATAACGAACAGTATAGATTCAACGAACATATCTTCACAACTGATGCTTGTGTTATGCTAATTGAGCACGCATGTATTTAATGCTCGGAAGAATTAACACAAAACACTAATGTTCATCCATTTGCATAGTTAAAGCATTGCATCTTCAATGCTTAAATGAATTAAAAAATATATATTATAAACAACACATAAAAAAATACATCAATATGTAGGCTAGTACACATTATACCAAGGTCTATACCTGAAGGCAGCTGGTTCCACAGAATGGTGGTGCGTGGCAACAAGTTTCGGGAGATATTCAACGTACTGGATCGCCATTCATTCAGATGGTGGGGATAAAACTTTTCTTATTTAGTTTCGGGTAGTGAAAGAGAGCTCAGACGCACACGAATGCCACGTTTTACGAATCAGTCTGAGTCCATGAAAAGTAAAACAAAATATATTTATCAACTACCAAATTTCGCTTTTTTTACCAAGTCCTCTATCGCTTATGAAACTCTCAACAAAATCGTTTCAGCCGTTTCTAAAATTAAATTATTAATGAAAATATAAAATAGGCTTAATACTTTTTAAATAATAATCAATATTAATTTTGAAAGAAAAGTTTCATCACTACCATCTGGTTGAGCCGTGATCCAATACGGCGCGTCACCCTATAACTTTTATTACGTATCAACTACTCTGTGCAACCAGCTACCTGTAATGGTAACTCGGAACCAATACAACAATGAAACATGCGATAAACAAGCCTACACATTTTACACTCCTGAAAAATCTCAGGTGTTGTATTGGGTGTCCAGTAACGATTAGGTTTTCAATCTTAACTACTACTTTCAAACAAGTAATTTATGGAACAATGGAACAATTGACCTATATAAACTAATATAAATATTGATGAATATTTCTTGTTTGAAAGTACTTGTTAACACGCTTATATAACTATTCTTTTTATATAAAGCGTATTCGGTCGGTTGTTCTTTCGTCGTCCGTCGTTATCTCTGCCTACCGCTACGGGAAACGGACGTGATAATATGTACACATATATGAAAAAATCAAATCTGAATTAGATTGTTTGGTATTCAAACTAGAGATGCCACGAATATTCGGTATTTGGCTTATTCGGCCACTTTTGTAATATTCGATATTCGGTCGAATACTGTATACTATTTGGCCGAACACCGAATACCAAAACATAAAAAAACACAAATATTATTCAAAAATATAGCTATTTTAATCACAAATGATTACTTTAATACTTAAAATTTATCAGTGGTAATTTGTAATGAATGAAAACAATTTTTTCAGCATTTGTTGATAGCAAACGATTGCACGATAAATCTTAGCGAACTTTGTTAGGATTAGATACAGTTTTGCGTTTCCTAACCACCACCTACTAGAGTCCATCGTTTGATTTAGGCGAACAGTTTTCAAAAATATATCATATAAAAATAAAAATTAATCTAATTTGGCACAAAACTTTTCTCGGCGTCTTCATCATTTTGCATGTTGTCTATAGCGACTTCTTCAAAACAGTTCCAAAAACTGTCGTGTATTTCAATTATTTTATTTTTATCACATTCATTAGTGTTCTTTTTTTCTTAAGAAGTATTCTTCTCGAATCATCATCAGTACTACTTGACTCATCACAACTCATTTTCTTATTTATATGCTTTAATTTCCATTCCACCCCGTTTATTATTTTAACTTTTAAATTTTAAGTTTATAACTTTTAACACATATTTCGTAATATGGTGATTTTTATTGAATGATGCCATTTCGTAAAGCTTTTGGCAAACAGTTATAATTTTTAGTAATAAGGAGTAAGTAACACAATATGATGTAATAATGAACAAATAATTCGTGCAGTAATTTCGTCAAGTCTTCTCGTCACCCATACCACAAAGTCTGAAGACTAAAATCTTCAACCAGTGCGTCCTGCCCGTACTTTCTTACGGTGCCGAGACGTGGACACTGACAGTCTGTCTCCTCGACAAGCTCGGGGTTTCCCTGGTGGAGAGAATTCATTTCGAATGAAGAAATTCGCCGGAGATCCAGAGTCACCGACATAGCTCTTCAAATTAGCAGACTGAAGTGGCAATGGGCTGGACACGTTTGTCGGAGAACCGACAATCGTTGGAGTAGACGAGTGCTGGAGTGGAGACCGCGACTCGGCAAACGTAGTGTGGGACGCCCTCCTGCTAGATGGAGCGACGATCTGCGCAAGGCGGCTGGCAGACGGCGGCGGCTGCGTGTAGCCGAAGATCGACCTAGGTGGTGCGCCTTGGGTGAGGCCTATGTCCAGCAGTGGACTGACGCGGGCTGATATTGAATGCGTGCAGTGATACGATTTCACGCAAGTGAAACAAATACGAGAAAAATCGTAACCTGTCACGTACGAATTGAACACATCTTCTGCCGAACATTCAGTTAGCGAATGTTCGGCGCTTCGGCCAAAAGTGTAGCCGAATATTCGGCATTCGGCCAAATTACTATTCGTGGCATCTCCACGCATCATTCAAACCACTTAGTTTGCAAATGGCAAAAAGTTAATTATGCATCGTAATGAAACAAATTACAAAAATTTAACCAGTTATAAATATTTTTGATATAATCCTTACCTATAAAAATGCAAATTATGTATAATTATCTACCAGTTAGGTCATACCACATGTACGCTTCGTTCACATTAGTTCAATGTAGAGTTGGTTTAAAATGTCAAAGAATCTGTTACACACTTATTCAATTTTATATTTTTTCATTATATATTTCCTTTTATACTGTTACGAAAAAAAATATTATACATGTTAACAATTCATTGTTAATTTCGTTATTATTATTAAGGAAATTATAATATTATGTTATTATTATTATTATGTGACGTAATCTATGCATAGCCCTTAACCCAAATGCCAAGAAATGTATTGGTTCCCACAAGGGGATGTGGCTATCTAATAAAATATGCTTGACCTACAAATATATGCTTACGTTAATAAAATAAAATAACAATTTATTATTAACGACAAAAGTTATCATATTTTTAATAACACTCATAGAATCATTAAGAACCCTCGTGTCGTGTGTGTCATTAAAGCACACACACACTACGATAAAATGACAGAAAACTAAATTCAAAGCCAAAAACATGTAGACCACACAAATATTAATTACGTTGACGCAAATTGTTCTTGAAACTTTCGTTTATGTAAATGAATCTGCATTCAGTAAAGTATTTGATATGATATTTCATTTAATAGTCATTCATAATTTTTATTTCTATAACCAAAATGAAGAAGATTACACTATATTTTATGTTTTTAACATTGAAAACCTATATGGACGTGTGTAATTCTGCGTCTGTCTTTTTTGTTTTTTTCACAGCCTATATTCATATGTCCCACTGCTAGGCAGCGGACTCTCTATATCTGGAGGATTGGAGATCGATTCACGAAACTTGTCCAAGCTAGATAAGTAGGGCACCCAGAATCAAAATAAATACCTGTATGTGATATTAGATGCTCAACTAAGATACTGGGTGCTCCTCGCTGTTTGTCATTAATTGGCTCCAGCAGTAAGTGTTGGGCGATAATGACATATCCCAAAGATTGTGGAAGTCATATTAGTAATTTTATTGTGGAATCATATACTTTTGATTGTTTAAAAATGTCTGATTTTTTGCCAAATAATCGTCATTTGCGGTGTTACTTTTTTCACCTCGTTACCTTCTTAAGGTTTCTTTTTAGGTCTATGTAACTGCATTTGCTGTTCCTCAGCGCCTACAGTCAGCAAGACACTAAAAAGCGGTCGTCTCGTGGTTCTGTGCAACGTTTTATCCCAGAACTTTGCCTTCTCTGAACGGAACCTGTCTCTTGGTATCGAGTCCTGGTTCTTTGGACAACTCACGATTTACCGCTGTGAGACGTAACATTGGCTCTCTTCCAGTAGCGCTATGATTTTACTAGCTCTTATTGCTTTTTCTGCCATTAAAATAGACACAAAGATATCTATTTTAAGTCATTATATAGAAGGATGATGCGACAAACATAAATTATGCTAATAAAAATAAGTTAGTTTTAGTTGCCTGATAACCTTCTAACAACAAACCCGCGAAAAGTAAAAAGTGACAAACTAAAAAAAGGGATTCTTTTATAAAAAAACAAAAGTTTCAAATTTGGAATTTATTTTCTTAATAGACTCTTCATCAAGTGCCAGTAACATAGTTTGGCTATTAAAACCTCTTTAGAACTAAATTATTATCAATAATGTGGAAAAATCTACACCGCCCGTTTTTATTTATTTTTGTTCAATTCGGAAGCGTATGTACATTATTATATCTTTTGCGAAAAATGTAAAATTCAACTTACGTTCATCATCGCGTTGCAAGATATTCGGAAAAGGGTCGCCCTCTCAGATACTTGCTTCGTTGTGTCATTGGGTGGAACCTCCAAATCGACAAGGGAGCGTTGTAGTGCCGCGCCATGTCTTGCTACCAATTCTGAACAAGTCCTCAGATCGTGGAAGCGTGCGGCCAACTCCCTAGCGATACCACCGGCATCTTCACTTTCTCCTTCACCGCTTCCTGAATTGACGGGCCCAGTCGCTATCTGGTCTTCATCGTCGTCAGATTCTTGAGCTCGACTATTTAATTAGAAAATAATTTATTACATTGCTTTTAGGAATCATCGTTTAGTTAAATTACGTTTAGCTTAGGCACAAATTGGTAGCATTAGAACACTATTTATTTTATTTCACAGCCCATATAAACCGTGACTTTTTAATTACCCGAGAAAATTAAGTAATATATTTAGTTATCGATATCCATTAATATGACGAAGAAAAAAAGTTTTTATTTTTATGAAATATTTATTAAAAATGTCCTTAACATACACCAAAAATTATACAACAAAAAATCTTGCTAATTCAAATAGACATCATTATCATTCCAATATGAACGGCACCCAAACCAACCTAATTTGGTCGCGTAATATTTACAGGATTTCTTTGAAGTCCCATAAAACAATATTTTTGTATGAATGCTATAATATTTGAATGTTACTTACTGACATACATATTTTTACAAACTCGAATTTTATTTTTCTCGGGTTATTAAAAAGTCACTGTGTATGTCCCACTGCTGAGCATGGGACTCTCCATTTCTGGAGGAACAGAAATTAAACCACCACGCTTGTCCAACACTATTAAGCAATTAATTACTTAAGCAGCCAAACTAGAGTCCTTTCAAACAAGAAACAGATAATTTCTAATGCTTGTATTTGATTGGATGCATGGTTAATGGCTAATGTCCTCACATCCTAACAATGTTGAGCACCAAAAATCATCAAGATACCAGAAGGGATGTGGGTCATCTTAACATTTAAAATGAATATTAATTTTGTGTAGACACTTTATTGAACTTATTGAATTATTGTACTGTATTGATAGAGTATGTAACTTATTGAATTATTGTATCTTCAGCCGTAGAAGAAACTGCCATTTTTTTGATTTTTGGAAACTAAGTGGGTAATCCCCATAGTAAAGAAGTTCAGAAAAGATTTTTGCTTAAGCATTCTTAGGCATGATTATCCCATTGAACCAATAATGTTGCAAACATTTATGAATAGCAGTGACAAATTTACATCAGATGTCTGTTTAGTTAATTAAAATTTACATATTTATACTAAGAAAAAAAAAGTAAAACTCATAATTTAAACTTTTTACCAACACTTACATTGCTTTTGCCTTTGCAAGCTCCAGTGCAGTAACCCAGCTCTGACGTTCTACTTCATCATGTGCTTTGATGTGAAATGTCTGAGTGCCGCCATTACTTATAACAAATGTACATGAGTCAGCTGTGTGAATCAATGCCCCAAGTAAAGATATAGTCCCACGACATGTGTGAGCCATCTCTGCTTGATTTCTGTAAAGAGAAAAAAATTATGTTGTAAAAAGATGAAAAAAAATTGTTGAAGATGGAGAAAATCTAAAAGGAGGCTAACAGAAACCGGATGTGTGTAACCGAAGTGTAGTGGACAGTGATAGTGGACTGCTATAACCCGATCATGATATAATAGAAGAAGCATAACAGGCATAAAATTAATACATATTAATGAAAACCATTAATCAACTTAAACAATTTAATTGAGAAAGATTCAATTATATAATTTTATACTCATAGAAACAAATACCATGAATATTCTAAACAGGACCAGTATTTCAATTATTATTCATCATAGAATTTGAAATAAATTTTGTTCATTTGAATAATTGTAGTTTATCAGCTCCACCTAGCCTGATCTTCAGCTTCACACATCTAGTTTCTCAGTTAAGAGGATTTGCTTAATACTAGTTATATAACATGTGGATAAAAAAGAATAGTTACCATAATTTAATATAAATATTGACAAACACAGCAGAGCAATCATATTTTCTTTCAAAATTTGTTAAATAAATGTAACACTAAACAGACCTGTTGCCAAATATTTTCATTAAAACCTTTACTTTCAACAAAGTTACAATCAAAATATATAACAATCATATAAAATACTACAGTGAACAGAAACACAGACACCAAATACAACAGAGTACAATCATACACAATACTACAGTGACATCCTTATTCGCCAATGGTGAAGCTTCCTATTATAGAGTCATTGACTACTTCAATGATAGATAGATCTATCTCTCATTATAGATAGATATTTAGGATCTAGAAGTAATAAATACCTGTAGATCATCCATATATTTATCTCTATGGGATAAATCTAGTCCGAGTACCCCATCAATCTGCCTTGGACAACAAGTGAGACAGAGAAAATGTAAAAATAAAAATAATAACACTTTAAAGATTATTTGATGTTTTTCATGATAGGTTTGTTATGTTGATGAATCATAAATTTTGATTTGGTACATTCATTTATCAAGTACATATAGATAATTAAATATTATATGTAAAACCAGACTAAGTAAACACATGTATATTCTTAAAAGTAGATCTTGAAATATAAAGGACCATACAATTATGATACTTTTTGGTCATTGTGATTTAACATTTATTTACTTTTTAAAGATTTGTTAACAAAAATAAAAGAATAACAACACTACAGACAATATCTTATAAACCTATATAAGATACTAATTGGTGTGTATATAAAATAATACATTTGTCAAATGATAGCAACAACGAAAAGATATAACAGAAGAGTAAAAGAATTAGACCTTAAGAAAATTTACCTGTAATACGACAATAATCCATTTGACAACACGAACCATCGTCGTTGATATCCTTTAAGATAGTTGGTCCATTTAAACAACCATCCTTTTTTTTCTGGCTCCCCGGGTACTGGTTGACCCTTGGGTACGACGGCATCCGACATTTTTTTTAATAATGTTTCACTTAGACGTAAAAACCATAATATAATAACCGACTGAGCCACGTTTGACAACCACCATACTATAGGGATGAACGATCCAATCTAATACGATATTTGCAGCATCGATTCAAAATGGTACAACACTTCAACGTAATATAATGTTTGATTTTGACAACTGATTTTTCAGCAGGACAACTGATAAAAGAAACGAAGATTTTCAGTCTACAATTTTCATTTTCTACTTTTGCAGTTTTAGCACAAACCATTAACATAAACCCATGTAAGTGTGGCGTCGAAAGTGCCAATAATATTTTATATATATATATATATATACATATATATATATATATATATATATATATATATATATATATATATATATATATATATTGTGATAAAGTATTATATGATAATTATAAAAATGTACGGAAATTGAAGAATAAATTTTTTGGAGTTCAATGTATTTTGAAGTTGGATTATTTCCACGCACCCCTTCCGTCCTGTTTTATATAAATATAAACCTGCATATAAACAGATAAGACATTTTTAAAATATTACTATTTGAAATGCAAAATAAGTATTTCCATTGTATATTCAAATATTCCATTGTATATTTCCATTGTACATTCCATTGTATATTTATAAAAGTGTTTTTTTATTTTAAATACTTTTTAGGGCATATTTTGTATTTGCAAAATGCAAAAAAGTTTTGTTAGCACCCAAAAATGACGTTTGATTATGTGTGTACGACAGGTGATGTTTAATCATCATCAAGGAGAATGTAACCTAGGTGTGACTGATCATGACGTGACTGATGATGATGTGATCCTGACACATTTGAAAGGAATATTTTCATTTTTACTTGTAAATAGAAGATTTAAAGGATCTCATCCTTATAATAAAGTTGCAGAACTGAGCATTGACATATATAAACTAATTTTATTTGTACACTAATTTTTGTACCTAATTTTTTTAAGTATGCAAACAGGAAAATTTTCTTTTGGTTGCGGTAAATTTATTACATGATTTAGTTCTTTTTAATTTTATTTTATTTTATGTGTATATGAGTATGAGTAGTAATACATATACATTGATGTATGTGTGTCTCCGTATCAGTGTCGTCACTGTGGTCCGCAAACTGGCCACGTAGGTTCTTGCTAAAAACCAGTGCCAGGTGCTCCAATAGAATGCCTGGCATGTACTTTATGACACTTGTTAGTTTAAAATATTTTCTTTTTGTTTGTTTATTTGTATATTATAATTGTTTTCCTTTAATTACATATTTTTCTTTTAATAACAATATTATTAATATATAAAAAATATAAAAATAATATTATTACTAGGGTTATTAATCATTCGTGGCGGGTTAAACCAAGCACACAAAGGATTATGCATCCAAGGAAAGGAATCTTCTCACTATCCTAGCCGTGCACAATATTGCTGCTTTTTGGATTTTGAATTTAACCCACTTACCTAAACCTAACTTGGACAGATGGCCGTCCAAATCTTTACCGATAACTCCATTCACAGAGACCACTATGGGTACAATGACAGTTGAATCATCGTGCCACATGGCGGAAATCTTATGCACGAGGTTTATGTATTTTATTTGTTTATCTTTTTCCGCTTAAATGAGATTATTGTCATGCGGAACACTAATTCAACTATCATTGCCTGGCGTGTAGTTCGATCCACTATCACAATATCAAGCTTATTGGCAACAATGTGCCGATCGATGATAATGGATCGATCCCAGTATAATGTTGCACGACTGTTTTCAAGAACTGACTTTGGATCGTATTTATAATAAGGCACCTCCTGCTCGCATATGTCGTATTTAATGGCAAGAATAATATTATTAAGGTTTTAATTTTAGCTGTTGTAAAAAATAGGTTTCATGAATAAAGATTTTTCTATTTTTACACACAGAGTATCATTTGATTTGGTTATCTAAAATAATCAACACTGTGATCAATCAATCAATATGGTGAAAGCATTTAAAATACATGGAAAATGTGAATTAGGAATTGATACTAGCAATGAAATTTTTTCTTCATTATCTGAAAAAGAAAACATCCCAATACATGAAAATGCTAATGAACACGTTAATAATTATGACCATGACGACAATAGTGACGATGAGACATTCCTCTTAAAGGAATTTTCTGAATCTCAGAAAGATGAAGAAAAATATCAGCTGCCAATTATGTCTAACCATGAAAGATGTGCCATTCACACATTCCATTGAATATTCTCTCGTGTCAATTAGTCAGGCAAGATCTCAAAACATTTTATACATAAAGCTGCATTATGCAGCAATGGCTAATGCCAAGCAATGTGGAATTTGTGTTCTAAGTCCTAAAACATCTGAAGTTTGTTCTAAAACCAGCGAAAATCTGCAACTAGATGTAATAATAATTCATAATATAATTGTATAATTGATATTTTAAAATTTTAGGGAACTTTAAATGACACCTTAAAATCCTAAAATGACCTGTTTTTAAGGAAATTGTATTTACTATTTTGTAAATTTCTGCATATAAAGCTCTTCACAATAAAGAATCTTTTGCCATAATCATCACTTTAACAGAATGGTTGCTTACCGAGGAACCTTATATTTAAAAATATCGATTTTTTCAGAAAAACATTGATTTTTTATATTTTTCTGTTAAGTTATCGATTCACAGACCCATCTATCCCTGTTCGCAAGCAACTTTGAAATGTTTGTATTCAGCCGCTGTTATTTCTTGAATAAGGTTGTTAGGTCTATCGTTCAAGGTAAAACCTTTCTCTTTAATATTAAATTCAATTGTAAGAGTTATTTTCTCACAAAACGCAAATCTCTGCATTGTATTGCACTTCCTTTAAGTTTATGAATTATCTTCGTCAAAAATTTTACGTATAAAAATTAAGTGTGCATTCTTGTTTTCAGAATCATTTATTTTTAATCAAAATATGGGTAGTTCATACTCTAGATCATATTCGCCAAATTGCGGTCAAAATAGAAATGAAAGTGAAAGACGTAAGTTAGAATTTTTAATTATGAATACGTTTTATTATTGCTGCTTATCAGCTGTTGTCATGGATTAATCTTTATTTTGAAAAAAAAAATATAGTACTTCGATTATGAATATTCTTGGACTTAGTTTCATATTATATGGAATATTTAACAAATAATTTAAATATGTGGATATAATTTTTGTAACCATATCATAAATTACAAACTTGGGATAATGGAAAACTTTTAACACATACTTTTTACATTTTTTTGAATAGGAGGAACAATATCTCGTACAGAATCAACCACCAATTATGTTGAATCAGTGGTCTGTAAAGCAAATGACCTTAAAGAAAATGAAATGAAGGTATTTGACATTGGTGATGATGGTAAAGTGTTGCTGGTGAAACAAAAAGGTGAATTCAGTGCAGTAGGCACTAAGTGCACTCACTATGGAGCTCCTTTAGTTTCTGGAGCCTTGGGAGAGGGAAGAGTCAGATGCCCTTGGCATGGTGCATGTTTTGATTTAAAAACTGGAGACATTGAAGACTTCCCTGGGTTTGACTCTTTACCTTGCTATCAAGTTACAGTGACTGAGAAGGGAGAAGTAAAGGTATGTTGTATTTTAATAGTTATATTTACATAAGTTTGAACATCACAGGTATTCACTAATATTGATATTTAATAATAAGAAGAAAATTCTGTGTGCTCATCCCATATTGGCAGAATGGAATTCAATGGAGTTTATCTAGACATAGGGTTTCCCTAGGTGGGAAAATTTTCCTATGTTTGGAAATAACATAGTTAGACGTCCCACAATTATGATGCTACTACCCCTCTCATCAGTCAAAATTACTTATGCCATATATCATAAGATTTACAATGGTTTTTTATTGATTTTTTATCTCATTTTGCGAGCCCTATTGGATTGCAATCCCGCAAAACGGGATCACGCATTCCCGCGGGATAAAAGTATAAAACTGTTGTTAGGAGTAAGGATAAAATTAAACAAAACTATTAAACTATGCCAAACATTTAAAGATGAATCTAAGAAAACAGATTACTAATTACTTATACTTAATTAATAGAAAACAAATATTTTCTGTTTAATGTAAGGAATGTTTAATGAAAGTTGATTTTTACACAAAAATCTGTAATTTCAATTCAATTTTATAACATAATTTCAAAGATGCGGGTTCCCGCATCCAATGAGGATTGATGCGGTAACCACACTAGAAATAAATATCTGCAGACCATAAATATATTTATTCCGATGCGGGGATCGAACCCGCGTTCAATGACTGCGTAAGCGGCAGCCATGCCACTGAGCTAATTGGTCGCCAAATAGGACGATAACAAACGAAAACAGAATAGTCAAAAACGATATTTATATATTTTTTAATTTACGAGTAATTTCAAGGTCATGGTAACATGTTTACATCGAGTGTATTATTATAGTGTTATTTTTTCACGTTTTTGGCCAACCAGTTCGGAATAAATAAACTTCGAAACAGATCTTAAGGTAGGCATCCACCATACCTGAGATCAGCCGGATCGTGGCCAGACCGCATTGTAAATTCCGCCAAATAATTTATAAGTATCGTAAAAAGCGCGTGGTTAACAAAACATTGTCCGATAACACAGTGGAATTATTCGACATAGTTTATTCGATATAATTGAATCGCGGTGCAGCTGATGCCAGTATGGTGGACGCCAACCTTAAAAGCTGTTTAATAATTTAGCACTGCAATCTAGTCCTTAAGTAAGATTAACGTTATTGCGTTGTTGTCATAATTTTAATTTTTAATGAGTTAAAACCTAATAATGGTCCACTTACAACAGTTGTTATTGTTATGATATAATACATAATAATTATATAAAAGAAATAATACGATTTATCGTACAAGAAGTACATTTCAGATTAGATACAAAATGCGATATAAATTTAGACCAAAAGCATATTATTATTATAGCTAGATAAGAAAGAAATAATGGGCCAAACACGGCTTATTCACTCCCACGCATAATTGATATGACTATCAATAAATCCAAATACTTATCCTGTAGGCATTGGAATCCCGCAGCTCATTCAAACCCGCGGGATTGATATGCGGATTTATTGCGTAAATCCGCATATCAATCCCGCATATCAATTTATTTCTAGTGTGGTAACCGCACCAATCCTCATTGGACAATAGTGGTGGGTTATTATCCTCCAAAAATGGGGAGGCCCGTGCCCAGAAGTTGCATATATGAGGGCTGTGAAATAAAAATTGTATTAGGTGCGCAACTAAGTTCTCGCTGTTATTTTTTTTATAAAAATCCAACTTGATTATGCAAAAATGCCAACATATATATTATTCAAAGTATTGCCCATGTTTCTGGTAGAGCTCGAATTCCGTTACAATAAAAGTGTTCGTGTTTTGAATCAAGTTTTTCGATACTTCACATGAGCGGAACTGCTGATCAGCCAGATCATGCGGCATTGAAGGAAACAAGTAATAATAGGACGGCGCAATATCTGGGATATATAGTGGGGAAGAACTTCCCATTTGAGCGTTTCCATGTAAGATTTAACGGGTTTGGCAACATGAGGCCGAGCGTTATCATGTAGAAGAATCAATTGTTCGTGCCTTTGTTCGTATTGTGGCCGTTTTTCGCGCAGTGCTCGGTCCAGTCGCATCAATTGATGTCGATACCGTTCCCATGATGATTTTGTTTGGTTTCAATTCAACATCGACCTGGTCCCACCAAATACACATCATAACCTTCGCAGCGTGTATATTTGGCCAAGCCGACGACGTAAAAGCATGATCGGGCAGTCCCCATGACTTTCTTTTCTTTGGATTGCTGTAATGAATCTATTTTTTATCTCCCATCACGATGCGATGAAAGAAACCATTCCTTTTTACCGCTGGAGCATTTGTTCACAGGCGAAAAAACGACTCTCAACGTCTCCTGCCTTTAAATAATAAGGAACCCAAGATCCTTGATTTTGAATCATTCCCAACGCATGCAATCACTTAGAAATGGCTTGGCGAGTAACTCCTAATACTGAAGTAAGCTGTTCTTGCGTTTGGCACGGATCATCATAAAACAATTTCTCCAATTCAGCGCCTTCGAATGTTTGTGGCGTTCCTTTGCGCGGACAGTCGTCAACATGTAAATCACCGTCTTTAAAGCGACGGAACCAATCGTGGCACGTTGTTTCACTTAGAGCAGCACTTCCGTAAGCTCTTTTGACTCGCGATGCACTTCAGCCGCCGTTTTCTTTGAATGAAATAAGAAAAGTAACACTTGCCGCAAATGACGATTATTTGGCACAAAATCAGACATTTTCATACAACCAAAAGTGATGATGACGCCACAATAAAATCACTAACGTGTCAGAGTGGTTTGTCCACCATATGTCTAAGCATGGTTCATGACATTTTGGATATGTCAAAATCGACCAACACTTACTGCTGGAGCCATCTAATGACAAACAGCGAAAACATAGATGCGCACGTAATATAAATTATGCGCAAGCCTAGTCGACGAAAAATGAAAATAGTGACCAGTTTAAATAATTTATTTCTATCGCTAATTCTATAGATCAAGTCTTAAACGGTATAAATGAGAAATATTATCATTCTCACTAATACAACCGTAACAGTTCACTAATAAAGGCCATTGGCCTCGTACAAAAATGAGGGGTGTTCTACGCTTGGCGGATAGGTTGGGATCGCAAATTGGATGTTATCAGTAATTTACTGTTATTTGTTGTGTACACCCCACGAAAAAGAGATGTTAATAATATTCTGACTATTTGCTAATGAACACCAGGATCATTTTATTAGAACAATTACTTGTTAAAACAGTAAAATTATTATTTTCTAAAAAAAATGCAATGATGTTTGTAAAATGTTCTCGTCCTTACACATGCCGCAATGTTTTGAGTCATATCCTTATTTTTATCGGAACACGACCGAAGATGACGTAATTGCTTTGCGTATTTTGTTCGTCCTCATTATTAAGCTATGGTCTTCATACCAGCATTGACTCACAGTATACATATAACTATACATACATATTGAGTAATGCATGTGGTAATAGTGTATACATCGAATAGCCTGTGCAGGGACTAATTTGTTATTCTAAAATGCACGAATAGCGATTGGTATTGTTTTTTTTATTTTAATGGTAAAGCAGGCAAACGAGCATGCTGGTCATCTGGTGTTTTTAAAGGTTTGTATTTCATTAATAATACTTTTTTTTTATTGAAAGCAAGCACTTGAACGGTTACGTAGCATAGACTTCGCTGAGTTTATTATACATGTATGATATATATTATACATATGAGTGTATAAGGCAAACGAGCAGGCGTGTCACCTGATGGAAAGCAACCAACGCCGCCCATAGACATCCGCAACGCCATAGTCAGTGCAGAAGCGTTGCCGACCTTAAAGGAAAGTGAAATTATGGGAGTGGGAATCGGAGTAGGAGGGGGAGTGGGACGGGGAGGGTTTTGGGCTTCCGGAACTCAAACCGCTCACCGTACGAAGCGCGATAGCTAAGCTACCACTCAGACGCCTGTTTTCTGCGGGAGTGTGGAACTTCCACGGGCGAGCCGACCCATTCATGCTACAGACTAATATGCCATTCTTGACAAAGTATTCGTCTGCAGCGTGGCTCTATTGTGAAAACTAGAACTCTATTGTTAACACTAGAACATTTATTCCGAGTCTGAGATTCTCATCAATCCGCCTTGGACAAGCGTGGTAGGTTTATGTGCAATCTCTCAGAAATAATAATTATTTAAGTAAATAATAACATATTTATGTTTTCGTGGGTTTTTCGTCGGTGTGATAAGATATTGAAATATTTAATCTAGGCGCGCCGGTCTACTGACATCCAGTTGATAGCTCTAATATGCAAACTATAAACTATGCGCGTGAATCATAGTAGTGTTACATAAATACCTGTTATCTAGATTTAAAACTGAGTTTAACCGTTCTGTGGTTGAATAGTTTAGAGCAATTTATTAAATTACTCCAAAAAAAAAGAACTAGAAGACCATCTTTAAATAGACCTCTGAAAATGACTTTTGAATCGTACATTCTTTTGTAATCTGCCGCCAGTTCGTAAAGCCGCACCATCGCAATGTCTACAAGGACTAAAATAAATCGGAACTTACACATTTCATAGGTTTTCCTACACTGTATTCATTGATTTTATTATAGAAATTTTGAACTAAATCCTAGCCTTATGTACCGACTTCAGTCAGGTTCGACTTGCCGGATCAATTTCGTTATCTATATTAATACGTACTTAAAGTAACTCAGTGTAATTTAACAACACATATAATGTTATTTTGAAGCATCAATACCTGAATTGACTGAGAGCGCTTACGATCTAAGGTCATGGGTTCGATTCTACCATTAAACTATTGATATATAATCATAATATCCTAGCATAAGCCCCATTACCTTAGTTGGAATGTTTAAAAAGAATTCTAGTTATATGAAAATATATACGAGTATAGGCTTTTTAAAAATAATAAAAAAAATTGTGATAAGAGTAGGTATGTTGATTTAGGGTCAATGATTTCAAACGTATATGTTAATATGGACTTGCTTCCGGTACTCCAAATAAACCTCTAAATACTATAATTTCAAACTTTTTTAAACTATAACAATTCAAATAAGTAAGAAAATCAATTTTAGTATAGACTTTAAATAAAAATAAATTTTATAAGGTGCTATTACTACCTTTAAATATCCAATTTAGTATCACCTAAATTGTAAGTAGAATAGAATAGAATGTTTTATTTGTAACTAAGATAATTTTAATAATAGTTATCTAATTCCCGGAAATACCGGAATTACTGATATTGATTTTTGATAAAAAGGCATGTCCACATTATAACAGCATGTTGCAAGTTTGTAAAAGCAATATACTTATTCCGATCACTAGTGGTTAATGGCGTAGAATAAGATCAATCGTTATGTTCTCAACGGTGTCGTACAAGATGACTATTGAAGTAAACTACCAGGGAATGAGTAGCAGCACACCTACCTGAGAATTAGGAACTAATCTGCGTTCCCCAAACCACCCATTAAGCGAGGCGAGCGGGGCATTTTGTTATTGTTAATAAGAATAAATTAAAAATACCAAATTTAAAACCCATATGGCATTTAAACTTGTATTAGTCGACATCATTTGTATGCTAAAATTTTTTCAAATTTTCAAATGGCGTAGTGGCGCAGTATACTAAAATAAAATTGGGCATTACTTACGGCAATAGTTTTTAATGTTGAGAAAGGTCAACAACCAATAGTGAATTGTTCGGACTTTGATTTATGAAAATTTATTGTTTTCCAAATTGCAGGTGCGAGCAAAAATCAGTGATCTGAAATCAAACAAGAGAAGCAAGGATATGGCAATGACAGCGCCTTGTGATGATTCCTCAGTTGTTATTATAGGTGGAGGTCCTTCGGGCGCTACTTGCGCTGAGACTCTGCGCAGCGAAGGTTTTAAAGGTCGCATTACTATCGTCTCCAAAGAGAATTATCTACCTTACGATAGAATTAAAGTATCCAAAATTGGTGTGGTTACCGATATCGAAAAGCTTCAGGTGAGATCGCAACAATATTACGAAGAAGCTAACATCGAGATTCTCAAAGGCATTGAAGCTACCAAGGTGGAGTCACAAGATCGTTTAGTATTTCTGAATAACGGTTCTAAACTGCGCTACAGTTCATTGTACTTGGCAACTGGATCGAAACCACGCATACCGGATATTCCCGGTATAAATTTGAAAAATATATTCACGGTTAGGAATTTTGAAGATTCAATTAATATTTTGACGACGTTAGGTTCGGAAAAAGATAAAAACGTTGTAGTTTTAGGTCTTAGTTTCATAGGCTTGGAGGCGGCGGCGTCTTGCACGCAGTCAGCTAAGTCCATGACCGTAGTGGGTACAGATAGTGCACCACTTGGTCAGATATTTGGAACGGAAATAGGTCGCAGCTTGCAGAAACTATTCGAAGAGAAAGATGTCAAATTCCATTTCGGAACCACAATCAGCAAATGTAACGGTGAGAATGGCACGATAAAATCGGTAGAACTAGCAAATGGAACCACCCTACCGGCCGACATGTTGATACTGGGTGTGGGAACCACGTTCTACACAGATTTCCTGAAAGATAGCGGTATCACGCTTCGTCCGAATGGTGCGGTTGATGTTACTGACAAACTAGAAACTAATGTTAAAAATATATTTGCCGGCGGTGATATAGCTTACGCACCAGTGTTTGCACACAACAATGAGCACATGAATATTGGGCACGTGGGATTAGCTCAGTACCATGGAAAGATTGCGGCTCTTAACATACTAAAGAAAGATATGCCACTTAGAACAGTTCCCTTCTTTTGGACTATGCTTTATGGGAAATCTATTCGCTACGCTGGTTGCGGAAAACCTCACAGTTCTCAAATAGAAGGAGATGTTGAAGCTTTGAAATTCGTCATATTCTTTTTTGATAAATCAGATAAAGTGATCTCTGTGGCATCCTGCATGCGAGACCCTGTCGTCTCTCAGTTTGCTGAATTGTTGTATCAAGGAAAAACATTGCATAAGAAAGATTTAAGAGATGATCCTTTTGCTTGGACAAAAAACATTCATTAAATGGATCAAAAATCATACTCGGCTATTGTTCAGTATTATATACGCGGGAAGAGAAAGTCTCGAATGTATATTGGTATAACATTGTTAACTGAATTAGTTACCAACGAGCTGTCTCTTACATTCATTGAGTAAAGATTAAATGAGAGAAACACTTTAATTGTACGGCTTTATAAATATATAAAATGATTAATACATAATATTTATTCATTAAAATATAGTTAAACTATTAAGGGTTTGTAGTACTTAATAGAAGACAAAATATCAACCTACCATCAACGTTAAGTTATTGTATCATTCCATGGGTTAGAAAAATGTAAGGTTATATTTTTTGTCAGTTGACACTAACTGTAGATATTCTGTCTACATAGTGTTCTGTATTTCGTTATTCTTTAATGCCTTACCTTTAAACTTTTCAATTTTATATTGTTAGTTTTTACAAAAACAAAGTTTGACATTTGTACTTTTCTTAATATAATCATAAAAACTAAATGTATTGGGCTGAAACTAGGAAAATTGCATGACTTGTAATTACTGATTTTACATATAATTTGTAAAATCAGTAAGTTTTAAATCTTTTTATTACATTTAAAAAACATAAACAATTCGAGTTTAAGGATTCTTTGTGTTCATAACATTAAAGACTTGATTGAACTCTTAAAGAGTTATGTTTGTGCTAATAATATTTTAGGCATATTGTGCTATAATATTTTAGGTATATTGTAATTCATCTTAAAATTATTAATGGGTATAATATCAATTTTAACTTACTTTTTCAAGCACAATATTTGTTATAATAACCTTTAAGGAGCATTGTAATCATTTTATCACAAAATCTACATTGTAACAATTATGATAGTTTTTTTTTATTAATGTAAGTAAAGAAGAATAAAAGTATTTATTTTTGTACTCCATACATAAGTACACTGCATGTATTACACGCTGTATGTATTAAAAAGAATGTGACATTTATGCCTGCTTAATTTGTACAAGTAAAAACAAGTACGCAAGTAAAAATGTACAAGTATAAAAAGAATGTGATATTTATGCCTGCTTAATTTGTGTCCATATATTTGAATTTTGTTGATTAATAAATGTGTATACCTGTTATCAATTATATATATTTTTTAAACATTTTTTTTTTGTATTCCCATCACTGCCATTTAAATCTAAAATGCATCGTTTTTCTTGAACCTTCTTTTTATTCACAACTACTGTTGAACCAGATACCTTCAGCGGTATTTCCGAATTGATACATTATTGGAACTTTAAAAAACCAAACCTACATATGTTAAAAGCTGGCAATACAAAATACTTCAATGCTTATGGTGTTGCAGATGTCTAAGGGTAATATTGATTGCATTCTCTTACAATAGCAAAGTGTTTAGAAAAGAATTAGGATAATGGAAGAGTTCTCACTTGCAGAGCAAGCAGGAAGTATTTATTACATTAACAGCAAAGAGTGATAGAAAAGTTAGATGGAAGTTGGGCTTCATATAGTGTGCGACTTCCTTAGGCAAACTTACCCTATTGACTGTTTAATAGTGGTATGGCATAATAAGAGAGTGAATGGCATAATATTCGTCTGTCGCATGAATGGGCTGGGGAAGTACCACACTCCCACAGAAAACCGGCGTCTGAGTGGCAGCTTAGCTACCGCGCTTCATGCTACGTTGAGCGGCCGAGTTTGGGAGGCCAAACACCCTCCTCTCCCTCTGAGGAGGGTGTTGGGCCTCCCATTCCCACAATCACAATGACACTCCTTAAAGGTCAGCATCGCTTCCGCAGTGCCTATGATGCTGCGGAAGTCTATGGGCTGCGTTGATTGCTTTCCATCAGGTGACACGCCTGATCATTTGCCTTCCTATCCCACAAAAAAAAAATTAACATGGCAGACAAAAATTCTCTATGAGTAGACATAGCCTTGCTCACATGACTAAATATTTGAATTAGTCAAGTGACTTTTAGGCCATGTGAGGTATACTCTATGCTAAGATTTTTCCATCAAAAATTGATGGAAAAATCTTAGGATTTATATTTCATTTTAAGGTGATGTTTTTCTTTAAAAACATCACCTTAAAATGTTTTTAAAGAAAATTTGAGGAAGAGGAATTCTCAATCTGTTCATACGTTAATGCCATTGTGTTGAGTGTCAATGGTGTACATGGATTATTTTAATATCTCTTATTTTAAATAAATAAATCAGTAAAGTCTAATAATAATACAGATAAAAAATATTTAACTATTTTTATATAAATATAACTACATGAAATATTAAATGTCAACTTAATTTAGTCCCACGATTCTTTTACACGGAGATGTGTAAAATGCTCTAAAACAGTCACATCTTCTTTAAAAAATCTTCTATTATTTTCTTGGAATTTCTGTATTCTTTTTTCTGCTTTCTGCAAAGCTTTGGCATGACCATTACTTTCAGCCTGAAATTTAAATAATAAAAAAGGAACATTAGTGTCCAATACACAAACAATAATGGTTATTATGCATTAAAACCACAAGGAACCACAATAACCACACTTGCTGCTCTGGTAAGACATTTTCTCTCTTTCACTATATAAATAATGCAATTCTTTTATTCAAATAGTTCAATAGGATACTTTAAACTGTACAAACCTCCGAAAGGTAAGGATATCTTAAATAAAACATATTTTGCTCTTCGATAGCGAAATTCTCCTGAAGTCGACGTAGATGTACTGGTTCAACTTTCTTTACTAAACGATCTTTCCCTCTAAATATATGACCATTGGGTAGTAAATTTCGTCTAAATAGTATTAGTGAAAGCTTCATTGTTAAGGTTAATAATTATACTTTATTTATATTTTAAAGCAAATAATAGTAAAAAGTGTTTCTTGTATCAGTAGTTAATACGATTAAAATTGAATGCAATTTGCCTAATCTGTCTGGAAAGGATGGAATAAAATAAGGCAATAGCAATGTTAAATAATATTTGACAGCAGGGCTGTTGGGTGTCAACTTTATTTTTTTTATGGCAATTAGTGATAATTATTATGCCAGTCTCAAGTAAAATACAATAATATCAAATCATTTGAAATGTAACTAGTCAGCTTGTTAAATCTTGATAAAATGGTGGCTTTTTTACCAAAACCTTCTATGGACTTCAGTCAATTTAAAAAGTCACGGTTCATGCATTTATTTCATATCACTTCACTTACACACCTTAATCGAACTATATTGTATAATACGCCACCATCATTTAACAATATAACTAATAACAATTCAAGATTATAAATAAAAATAAAATGAAAACACAACGTCACTGATGTAAGTTGACGGGAAAAGCCCAGGTGTCAACTATAGAGATCACGAGCAGGATTAGAATTATGTAATATAAAAATAAAATCGATATAAATTGTTACTATTTAGATATTAAACATTGTTATACCAAACATACATACGTATCATCATGCCTGGTCCCCACAGGTGTAGGCAGAGACTACAGATCTCCATGCACTACGATCCTGGCACACCTTCTTTTCTTTCTCCACACTCACCCATATTTTCATCCATTTCTCGTACTTTTCGCCCTCGTGTGAATCAGGACGTGACGGGTGGCGAACTATTTTGCCGTAATTTTTAACAAATTAGGTTTATTAAAATTCGTCATAGTGAATTGGGATTCACTATGACGAATTTTAATACGACGAATAAGCCGCAAGGTAGGATGGAGGTCAGTCCCAATAGAGCCCCGCATGTTGAGTTAAGGCACTGTAGTATCCGGGGTATCCCAATCCCGGGACGGTTGGCGCGCTTGCGACTAAGCTCGCTCCTAGCCACTCATCCATGGGCATGACAGACCGTGGATTGTTGGAGAGGAAGGAAAAAGGATAGAGAAGAAAGGAAATGGCAGGGGAAAGGAAAAATAGATTTAGACAGAATGATAGGAATATGATACTACAGCAATGGACGAAGGAGTGATACGCTAGTAGCGGGAGGCCGGGGTCGCGTACCCGTGTACCAATACCATAACTTCTAGACTAAGGCTATATATGTTATACCATATTGTACTTATTTTGTCTTTATACATTATTTTTTTTACACTTGATAATGTAGTAATGTCCATTTTTTCTGCTCCAATGCCTGGTTTCTTTTATTTATCTATATGTCTCTACCCTTGATTACCAATTAAAAGCAGTATGTAAAAGGTAAAATTAAAGATTTTATTATTACTTTTCAAATTATTTATATTTAATGATAATCAAATTTTTCCATTCTCTTTTCAATAAGAATCGTTTATTTCTGCTACAATATTCTTTGCGAATAATGCATTAATCGTTCGTATTCGCTTTAGAAAGAAGTATATATATTTTTCGTCATTTTTTTGTCTATGCTTCGCTATATTATGGCTGAGAGTCGATCGACAAGTTTCTTAGCATTAGTGTTATACTAACGTAGTTTATTACATTAAATAATTTCTTTTTCTATGTAATTTAGCGTTTTAAAAAAAAATCATACTCAAAAGGATGGCACCAAGAGGCTGAAGATTGCTTTGTTTTTGGAGCGGTTCACTAAATTGGTAAGTGTATTATTGTTGTCGGTTGCAACTTCCGTAATTATATGGCTTTCTTTTGTAATTAATAAACTAGAACAACGTATTCTTTACCAGTTTATAATTAAAATCTATATATTTTCTACATTGGTGTATTAAATAAGAACTATTGCTTTGAGTCGTAACATATTGAAAGTCGGTTTCGGACATCCTTTCACTTTAATGTGTACTATATTTTCGTGCTCTACTTATTTTGATGATGTTTAGCAATTTAGTGTTAAAACTTTAATAACAATTAAATGCGAAGAAACTTAATAAGAATATTTTAGAGAAAAATGTTCTTATTACTTATTTATTATTTATAACTATAAAAAAAAATTGACCTATTCCCAAGGAAAAATAAACATAATAAGTTTATTTTAATTTATAAATATAATTAGTCACTTTATTAGGGTGTACAAATAACTAATTAAATGAGCATTGATACAATTATTTTTTATATACTTTTGATGGTGTAAAACTAAGTTTAATCACTTAAATGTAAACATCATATCCAAAATTACGAAATTGTATTGTAATTGAAATGGGCCTGTTCTATTTTGATTGGAATAAACTTGTTAGTTTTAGTTAACCTGCTTACTGTTGCTTACTGGAGACAAGGATGGTGATAATAACTTAGCATTTGAATAAAAAGACTCCTCACAACAGTATGTTAATAATGTAAGCATATCTTAGATGACATTAAGATCTTGTCTTAGAGGGGGTTTTGCTTTTTATAATATTTGATTTTATTAAAAATATATCAATATATTTAAACAAAATTAATGTAATTCTTTAATAAACAAATAAGCTTTTCTCTACATTGCCAAAATCAAAACTTAAAATTTTTATTTTAGCTACTATTTTTTTCAAACTAGGTTCTGGCTAAAATTAAAATACTTTAAAAAAAATGATGTATAAAAAATGCTGTAAAATATATGTATGTGTGTCAGTATTAATGTCGTCACTGTGTTTGGCAATTTGACCATCTTGGTTCTTGCTGAAAACCAGCACCTGGTACTCCAATAGAATGCTTATCATACGCTGATCAAGAACCATTTTATAACACTTATAGATTAAAATATTTTTTTTTGTTTTGTTTATTTATATATTATAATTATATTAAGGTATTTTAGCTTTTGTATAAAAAATGTGTCATAAAAAAAGTTTTTTCTATTCTATTCTAAAATTATAATTGTTTGCTATTGTTTTAATTGAAATATAAATAGTTTTAGGCAATTATTTAACTATTGGCCTGTCCTTATTTGCCTTAATAGGTATTTTCTTATTTATCTATATATATAACTTTATCAGTCAGTCTCAGGATGAGCGCCAATTGTCGAGTTATTTAAATGAGTACAATGGCCATTAGGTTTGTTTCTACAATTTTAATAAGGGACACCCCACAGTTTCACTATATTTTTTTTATGTCTCAAAATATTTCATATAATTCTTATATTGGCCTACAAAAATAATGGAGGATATTTTTTGTACTTTGAGTTCAAAAATGAATTAATGGACATTTTAAAATTTTAAAAAACATTGTTTTTGTTCATTAATAATAAAATTGGTAATGATATAATGTATAAAAAGTATCAACAAACAAACATACAAAATATTTTGTTTATTAACTCATTCAAGACAGTACATATTTTTAGAGGTCATCTGCAGAATCTAAATTTTTCTTGTTTTTTATTGAACATTTTTGAAAACCGATGATGAAATTGACCCAATAACCCACACACAACCAACCACCCACCCACACACATCTTAAATCTTTGAGGTTTTATATTTATTTCTCCAAAAATATTAATAATCAATTTGAAATAAGGGGTGGAAGGCTAGTGACCTAAGATATAGGCTCACCCCTAGTTCAGGCACTAGCCCGCCACATAAGTATTATTTTCTCTCTATATTGTAACCATTATATGTAATTTTGTGGTGTCAAAATAAATGGTTATTATTCCGATGCAGGGATAGAACCCGCGACCATTAAATCCGTGGGCGGGGGGCCCTGCCACTGAGCCAATTGGTCGTTGGTTGGACATGTATGGGCTATGACCAAAATTTTCAATCACTTACTCCACAACATACTGATAGATCTAGCTTTGAATAACTTATTATACAGAATAAATTGAAACAAACATTAAACTTTATTTCTATACATTTGAAATATAATTTTTATTTTAATTTAATCTTGTCCTGATGCCTTCTTTTTCGGTATTGATTGATAATTGCAATTCAATACACATGGTGTGCTTGCTACCAATTTTTATTTGGTGAAATTGCAAACATGGTGTGTATTCACTCTTAAATGGGTTAAAAGCAAAAAAATAAATTATTATTTTTCTTATTAATGTTTTATGAACTTGAAGATATATGAGTTTAAATACTACATTAGTAAAGAAAATATCAGTTATTTTTATAATAATAATACACAAATGAAGCTGCAGTTATCAATCACAATACTCATATTTGCTTATAGTGTAGATGTTATAAATAACATGTTCATTTATCAACAACACAAGTTGCTATCATATGATGTGACCAAAAGAGAAGTTATTTTCACAACTAAGATTATATTTATTTAGGTTTGTACTAACATTGCTGGAATGTCTCTGTTGGAACTTAGTCTGTATAGAATTAAAAAAACAATAAAGTGACATTGGTAGTGAAAAGTGTTTGAAATCAATTAATACATCCAATTTTATAGTTTGGTTTTATTCCTATGTAAAAAAATAATTCACATTTGGCTTATATCTCTGGTACATAAATATCTATAGCGACGACGACTCAAGTGGCGCAGTGGCATAATGTTTACTTTCTGAACCCAGGGTCGCGTGTTCAATTTTGCATCTTAATAAGTATTTGTGTGGCCTGAGGGTTTTGTAATAATGATATATATTAAGGTTTATATGAAACTCCTGTGATTGGTCCTAAATTATTTACATATTTAAAAAGATTTTTGACCAGAACCTCAGTTACAATCTATGGTACCTACTGTGCTTTATCCAGTAAGTCTTAAAGCTGGAGGCACTCTTGTTATTCTCACATGTCATCCCTAAAGGCTAGTAACGCATATGCATGCTTCAAATGTTATCTTGTATTAGTTTTTGCACAGCATTAACCTTTTCCGGTACTATCGCTGTTTTTGATTGACAAGTTAACGGTACGGTGCTGAGAGAAGCACGACCTCGCCGGAATTAAACACCAGCGATATATTGTCGTTTGGCTCGATAGATACTTCAACAACAAAAATAATAACAAGCTCAGCGAGATTCTTCTTGAGAAAAACCTCAAATACAACAATCAATTTAGGTGCGAAAATATTTACGCATGCTTTAAATTGCTATATTTCTTAAAATATATTTTTAATTGAGTAAATGAGTAGTTTAGTGTTCACGCAACAAAGGTTTCATTAAAACTCATTCCACATTACTCAATTCCCGATTGTTTCGATGTGACCTACGTAATATTCAATCATTTTTGAAATATTTTTCATTACCAACTCGAATGTCTTTTCAAGTTTCTTTCCAACGTCTTTTCAAGTTACAAAATAATGCATTTTCATGAATAAGAGCCAAAAGATTTTTTTTAATCGATCTGTGTGCAATTTTATTTAGTTTTGTATAATTTATATTTTTCTTTAATTATATATTTAGTATTTGCTGATGGTACTTGTAACTATTACCATTAGTTTTATATTAAATAACAGCACGGCCATATTGTCGTTTTTAGCGCCAAGCTCACTTGGACGCACTATAATCATTCGTCGAAGCTCTCAAGATCATTGATGCTAGCATAATCTAAACATTAAAGCCAATGATATAGCCAATTATAATTATACAGCGGTTGTTGTTAAAACGCCAAAAACCCGTGCTTAGCAGTGATTGAATGCCGAGCCCTTCGGCGCCAACCAACAACTCCTGTCCAATCTATCGACGAAGGCATGTCTTTTCGACTTGGGATGACGTGCCTTCCTTATGTTTCTCAGTATGCTTTAGTTCAGTTACAATTTTTAAACATATTATAGGTAACACAACTATGTTGGTTTTATTTTATGTATGGGTTACATAAAATCATATTTTCTTGTATAAGCCTATCAAGTAGCCAAAATAACTTATCTAAATTTATTTATCTTGTAAAATATGACCTGACCTTTACATCTTAAACAGTTTGTATCCGTAACAGTAATATACGTACCAACAAAATGTAGGTACGTATAAATTTATATATTTATATATACGTATAAATGTATATATAAATATATAAATGTTGCTTGTGTGTTCGATGTATGTGTGTATTAAAATTTCTTTACATATTTATAATAGTAACCTTCCTATGAACATAACGGCATTGAGAAAGCAATGTTACGGATTTTGAGTTTTATATTATTTTACTAAGGGTTTTTTTTTAATTTATTGCACTTTACAAAACTGAGTTACGAACACGTAAATTTGTTACCACGTACTTGTGATCCTGAAACAGAAGTGTGTTTTAAATCAGACTCAGACATAAGACTGTTATACTTTATTTTCACTTTCACCTTTTAAAAGAACTGATTTCCACGAACTGTTCTCACGTTAATGTTGTATAAATATTCTGTGACATCCTCATCTTCCGTTATCTTGTTATGAGATTAAAAGTACTGTTAATGTTATCTTTTAAATGTGTCTCTTTTTGCTTATTATGTTTGTGTGTATACGTATAATATATATTGCCGGCAATATATACTCCTTTACAAAAAAACGGGCACCTTACAGTTATTGGCTTTTCTGTGGAAAATTATTAATAATATATATTGTTAGTATGACATTAGCTTAGATCAGGGATGAGCACCACGCGGCCCGTTAAACATGTTTATGCGGCCTGCCAAGCATTTCTAGATTGAATTTGTCTTATCGACTTTCTCCCATCGTTATATTGTTATAAAATTAATTATAATAAAATGGTAGTACATACTAAACCGAAACAAATTATTAATGACTGGTACTTTATGTGCGGCCCGCCAAAAATTTTTAAAATTTAAATTGGCCCGTTGATTAATAATGTGTTAAATATGGGTATAGTGAAATTAAGGCTAAGAGGATTTTTGTGGTACTTTAATAAAAAAAGACTACTTATTACTAACCAGTATGACCTCCTCTTGCACCAATTACGGCATGTAATATGACATGTCTTGACATGCTTTCCACCAGGTTTTTGATGGTGTCCTATGGAATATGTTCCCACTCAGCCGAGATCATACGTTTAAGTTCCCTGATGTTTTGTAGAGGTGGTTGGATAGATCGTCGTGCTCAATGGGATTAAGGTCGGGGCTCCGCACTGTTCAGTCGAAACGACCTCTTGCATATAAGCATTTATGTCGCTAGAATGATGGGCCCAAGCATTAGCATATCACGGAGTAACTTTGGAGCCCGTGCTGGTAAAAGGCTCCTCATAGTCCATAACCTAACTTGTGCTCCTCGTATCTCTTCAAGGTTTTACTTTGAGGTCTGTGTAACTGTATTTGCGGTTCCTTAGCGCCTGAGTCACTAAAAAGCGGTCGCTTGGTGCAGCGTTTGCAAACGTTTTCTCCCAGAACCTTGCCTTCTCTGAACCAGTGCTGGTGCTTCTTCACGTTTAACCATTGTGAGATGTAACATTGGCTCCACCCCTCTTAATTTTACTAGCTCTTGTTACTTTTTCTGCCATTACAATAGCCACAAATATATCTGTTTTAAGACACAATAAGGCAAGATGATGCGACAAACATAAATTATTCTATTAAAAATAACAAGAAGTTTGTTTTAGTTGTCTAATAACCTTCTAACAAACAACAAACGCGTGAAAAGTAAATAAAAAATCACAAACTAAAAAAAGGGATTATTTATGTAAAAAAACACAAGCTTTGAATTTTGTTTTAATTTTTTTTCATACCCAGACTCTTTATTAAATGGCAATAACATAGTTTGGCTATTAAAACCTTTTTAGAAATAAAATATTACCAATAATGTAGAAAAATCAGTTTTTTTTTTCAAAAGGGCGTATAACATGGGTGGTCAACTTGACGACAACCAAAATCTACTATTTACTAACTACACTGACTTATCTCCATAATCAGTACTTCTTCATACTTTACGATTCTTTTTTGGTTGTTATTTATTTAGGCCAACCGGTCGATCACAGGTCGCCCGGTTGGCCACCAGTGATATATAACATTAAAAAATACTACTATCTAATAAATAAAAATGTGTGTCACAGTGTTTGTTATCGAACTCCTTCGAAACGGTTTGATCGATTATTATGATTTTTTTTTATATTTCGTAGGTCTGAGACAAGGTCCTAAACAATTTTTAAACCCCTAGGCCCTGCCCATATTTTTATTTTTTGACAAAAATTTTGTTTATGGTTTTTTTAAGGCAAAACTACGTTTGTCGAGTTAGCTAGTATACTATAAAAATTACTATTTAAGCGATAATTATCATAAATTATTAAGTCCATAAATAACATTTCAATTTTAGTTACACAAAATGTTATCATTATAAATATAGTTGTAACAGTTCACGGTTGATCATTCTTCTTACTTTCGTATGTCTCAGAAATGAAGAGTTTTGCCGTAATCCTCACGTTTACCAGGTGGTTAGCTAATTGCATATAAGTCTGTCTTCTGCTGTTTGCTCTCATACGACACCCACGAGAAGATATAGGATGGCCTTATTTTATAATCAGCTAACCACCCGGTAAACACGTGCTTCAGACAACATAGCAATATAAACAAAATGTGAGATAATTTATTCGTTACACATATGGGTTTAATAAATTTAACTTCCAATTTTCCGTTAATATAGATTCTGAAGACACTGAAGGGACACTCTACAACTTTGTTTTATCTTACGGTAAATAATAATCTCATTTATTTATTCATTACAGAGCGCTCCATTCCTCAACTATCATTGAAGTTGACATCGATACAACAAAATGGCGCAGGTCGGGGCGAATATGGAGTACCAAGAATACAAGTGGGCTTATTCAATCATGGATTCATCCAAGTAAATATTATAAACTTCATTTGGGTTCAAATTCCAACTAAAATCTGTTTTAAAATTAGATTTAGTTTTTTTTTAATTTGTGTACATTTAGATATTTAGATATTGCATCCGAGTTCCATCACCCTCCAATTGTATCGAAAAAATCTTGCCATTAGATAAGAGATCTCGCGGCAGCCAAACCAGATAGAAAAAAAACATCAGTCATTAACTATGCCACGATTTTTACCATGTAACTGTAAAATATGCTCCAGCCGTATTTGTACAAATGTAAATTTTATGATATATTTTGTGGGATGTGAAAAATTCTGGATTTCTTGACGACCTTATTTAAAGTGGCATACATAAGAACACATATCTATGTCTACTGCTAGAGGAAACGTGCGGACCAGTGTTCGCGGGTTCGATTCTTGCATCGGCATAAATATACGTATACTAGTATTTTTTTATTTTAGGAAGTATCGTATTGTGAACTAAATGCATATATATATATATATATATATATATATATATATATATATATATATATATATATATATATATATATACACATGCATACATACATACACAAAACGTCAATTCACGGAATAAGTGCTACCCATGCAAACAATTCTTTATGGCCTTTCGACCCCGCAGTATTTAAATGAACCACAGTGGCCACAGTACCTTAGACCTATGTCCGTAGATTTTTCTGCAACAGCACAAATTGAGTGAAAGGGACATCCGCATTCTCTACAAGTATGAGCTCGGAGAATTTAAATAGGGCCACGATATTGTCTGTGGTGGACGAAATATTTTTTCACACATTTCGTAGTAAATTTTGACATTATTTACATTTTCTAGAAATTATATGTAATGACATATTTCATACATTTCCGGTAACATATATGCCAATTAAGCATTCCAACTCGATACATCGCAAACTGAAATGATAAAACAACACTGACAATTTGTAAACATTTTGCAATAGTAATTCAATTAGTAAACGTTTCACAGTACTATTTTATGATAGAGATAAGCAAATGCTGCCCATGGATATCTAGAACATCAAGGGTACTGGAGATGCGTTGACTAAATTGGTTAAGATGCAATAGTGAGGCTTTCGCAGGGAAGCTAGGTGATATGCCGATAGGATGGAAAAAATCAGGCATTGGATTCTTCAAGCGTTGACTTGTTTTTGAAGGTATTAATTTCGTGTCGGTTCGGGGAGAACTGAAAGTAGTTGACTTCACAGAGCTGTGGTATATGAGAAATGTACCGCACTAATTCGCTACTCATCTAGATGATGGTGTTCAAACTTTTCTTTATGGCGAGTTATGTGGAAGTAGACTTCAGATGCAGGAATCTTTCCGTACAATTCCTCGGAGCGCTCCCCAGGTAAAAGAAAAAATATGCCTTAATTAATATAATGTGAGATAGGGTGCTGTAGAGCCAAAGAACCTAGTCATTCGGTAAGATCTTGGTCATTAACGAGCATATTCGCTACACGAGATTCTCGCGTTGGGAATACTTTTTACTAGTTTTATTTCTGGACTTTGATTTTAGAATGATCATATTAAAGTAACACAGTCATCAAAGGCTGATTTTTAAACTAATTTGATTTCTTATGTGCAGGCGAGGTTGAGAATTGTGGAGCCAAGATGTTTTTGGGGCTTCTTCTATTCCCTCACCTTCACAAAAGATTTAGTATCAAGTTTTTTTTATTGAATATTGTCATTTTTTTTTGCAGGGTATCAGCATGTCTAATCTCGATGTTGCTCATTGTGTACGGAAGTTTCCGTTCGTTGAATATGGAACGTGAGGCTCGCGAAAGGGCGGAGAAAGAACGCGAGGCATCCTTGTTAGGCGGGAAGCCTGTCCCAACCAGCTCTTCAAATAGCAGTAAGTTTTCGGTAGTTTGGTGAAATATTCTGTCATTTTGGGTGTGTATTTTACTACTTCTTTGCTTAAGAGTGTCAATTCGCTTCCTATTTTTTTCCTCCTACTATATAATAATTTAAATACGGGGAGTATAATATAATAAATATTAAGTACATATTCATACTTAATACATCATTATTTATTTCAGATGTCCAAACCCTGAACACTATCCAAGCACTTTGTTTCCCGCTGGGCTCCTCCGTAGCGCTACTTATTATGTTTTTCTTCTTCGATTCAATGCAGACATTGGTAGCGATATGTACAGCGGGTAAGTCATATTTATATTCGTTATCTACATATTTTATAAAGCAGCTGTCGTCAAACTTTTTGACGTCACGGACCAGTAAATTCATAATTTAAAGCCCGCGGACCATTAATAGGACTTTTAAGTGTTAAATATATGGTTGTCATATAAGTTGGTCCGTATTTTGGCGCGCAGATATTGACGCCTATTGAACGGAAAATATTTAGGTGGAGGGGATATTTTCGTAACGTCAGTTGTAGTGTACACTTGTGGCTACATTTTAGTGTTAAAATTTATTTAATTTTATTACTCAGTTTGTGATCTCGTATATGGTAAAATGGAAGAGGAAAATGAACATTTTCGGAATATTATGTTGTATTATTTCCGAAAAGGGAAAAATGCAAGCCGAGCACCGAAAGAAATATGTAATGTCTACGGGTTCTGCAGTTACCGATCGCGTTATACCAAAGTCATATGCCAGGTTCAAAAGCGGAGAATTCAGCCTTAAAGATTGCGAGCGCTCCGGAAGGTCTGTAACAAGTGACAGGGCCACGATATTGGACGAAAATCCACAGTTTAAATTCCGTGAGATAGCGGACGTCGTGAATATGTTGCATAGTACCGTTAAAGACACCTCCGCGCTGAAGGCTATGTCAATTGTGCTGATATATTGGTTCCACGTGGTTATTTTAAACACTTTATTTTACACAACAACCACAAAAGTCGGTAACACAGTAAAATGCTACCACTTTAACGCATCGGCGTGTGATGTGATGTAACACACCCTTATAGATTATCGAAACTATAAGGGTTTGGTACATCACTAGTCGCGCCTTCTCATTCTTGCTACCGTGGCTCTAATACAGTTGTACTGCACTTTTTTTTTATAGGGGCCATAAACACTTGTTAGTAGTAGTCACACGGGGCGCAAAAAAAATTAGGTAATGACTTCTTAGGTTTTGACACAATTGTATCATTTAAATAAATTTAAAAAAGCAAACAAAGCGTAACGTATATGGAAGGATGGAAGCCAAGGAAAGAGGCTGCGGTTTTACTCGCTCAATAGGGAACTAAAAACGCCCAATGCAAAATCGCTAATCCAAATACTTAATTTATCGTATTTACGAAAATACTATAATTACGTGTTGCTGTGACATAATCACAAGTCTGCTTTGAATTTAAAATAAATAAATAAATTGCCATATATTATAGTAAATTACCCTATCAATAATAGTACTGCACACTGCGCGCGGTAGTGTTATATAGAACCTATTTACACAGCGCGCTCTCAATTTTTCTTGTGGTTGTGAAATTTACTTTACAGTGGTTTAAAATAAAGTAACACCGGTTGGGCCGCATGCTGAGTATAGATAGATACTCTAATACTAGCAGTGGTACACATGGTGTCAATACTGTACGTACGAATGGATGAAACGTATGTACGCACATAACTTCAGAACGACTGCATTAAATTAGATAATTCTTTTTTTTTTGTGTTTGTTATTATGAGAAGGTTTGTATAAAAGATAATTTATAGAAAGTTGTAAGGAAAGACAAAAAAAAACATTTTTCTCTTTTCCGTGATTTTAAATTGTTATATAACTTAATAGATGGCGCCTAATAGATAGATTACTATGATTAACAAAAGAAGCTATGATGAACAAAATAAATGTCAGTATTGGTAGATTGACATTCATTTATATTCAATTACTCTTTCTTATTACAAAATAAATCTGTTTCTGTGCTTCGTACTGTTTTTTCCCCTGAAGTTTGTCCCTTTGTTTTCATTAGATACACCACCCGTGCGAAGCCGGGCGGGCAGCTAGTATAAGAATAAATACAGGTACCATCACAGTTTACTAGCGCTGACCTTGAATGCGCATATAGTCGAAATAAGGTCTATTTCTTTTTTTACTAACACTAGATTATAAGAATTTTACTAACACTAGATTATAAGAAAGATACTAACGATATATGGGCTAGTCCTGAAATAAAGGTTTATTATTATTATTATTATATACAAATGTTATTTGCAGTGATAGCGTGCGCAGCGCTCGCGTTCCTGCTAACGCCGTTGTGTCAGTACGTAGCGGGCACCGCGGGCGTGGGGCTGGGGTCGCGTGCGGCGTGCGGTCGTTACACGGCCCCAGAACTGGCCGCAGCGCTGCTGGCCGCTGCCATCGTCGCTGTCTGGGTGCTGACGGGGCATTGGTTGCTCATGGATGGTATATAATATAAAAATTGCCCATTTTTTTAAACTCAAAATCGGATGCCAGTACTTCCATATTAATATTCTAATTCCCAAAGTTTGCCTGTTACGCTTTCGAAGTTGACGATCCGAGGTCAAACATAGGCTGCTTGTTATTCCGAAACAATAGCTCTCACAGGACGCACGATAGTTTTTGCGCAATAAACCGAATTCCACGCGGGCGAAGCCGCGGGCAGAAGCTAGCGGGTATATTTACGCCAGATAGCAAGTTAACAATGAAAATAAACACAACTTTTTAATGTTCTTTATTGTGAACAATTGCAACAATACAATCAGCCTTCACATTAATTATAATTATTTTTATTATATATAACAAAATATGAAAAATAACAGTAAATCACCAACTTTATAAAGCCAAGTTTCTGTGACAGTAACTATTATTAAATTATATGCAAATGTTTTTTTAGGTATATCGCTCGTGTCTGACGTGTTAATAATTTATAAGTAATATGCGCGTGGTTTCGGAAAACGGGACTATTTGTCTCTCCCCCATAACGTGTGACGTAATTTATGTATGGACACTTAATTTTTGTTCTAGGAAAAAATTCACATCAATAGTCCAATTGATCTCGAAGAAACACTTTGAGAGATCCGTATTCCATCCGAATTCACTTGTGGTATAATCGGTCAATTATTCGCCCGATGTAAACGCGCCTCCGAAAAGAGACGCCCGCGTAACGTCCTAAACGATCTGGACGACGAAATGGCGTCATTCGGATCCACCCACGATACCAACACTGACACGCACCCCGGCTCTAGCCGAGCACGTAGAGTAGGGACACTTCTACACCAGCCGCTTTCACGAAATTCTCTCGTACCCAGGTTCTCATCCCCTAGACCTTTTTCTAGACTAATAGGGACTGCTTCAGTCCAATCCTCCCCTACGATTTGCGCATATTCCCAAATATATTTTATTTTCTCAGTATTCGATAAAGCTGTTAAAGCCAATAGAAGCATTAACATCTTCGAATCAAATTTCTTGCCTCCTATCCCATAAAAAAAAAATCTAGTCCAATGGAAAATAAGATCTTAGATTGTAAACCCATTACTTACCAACTGCTTTGACGCTAATCTGAGGATATACTTACAGTGGTCCTTTTTTCAATCATGGTTTAAATAATACAATTTCATTTAAATTTTTCATATTAATAAGGCTCTAATAGCTGACTATTGGAGGCATAACTTCCCATCTACAACTTTGTTGTTACTAAAAATTTTATATAATAAGTTAATATTATAATTATTTCATATAAAAAATAATCATATTGAATGTCTACATTTCAGCAATGGGAATGGGTCTCTGTGTGACATTCATAGCTTTAATCCGACTGCCTTCACTAAAGGTATCCACTCTGCTTCTAACTGGACTTCTGCTGTATGATGTCTTCTGGGTGTTTTTCTCGTCATACATTTTTACAACGAATGTGATGGTCAAGGTGGCTACAAGGTTAGTTGTTTAGTATAATAATAATATTTATTAAACTTTATTATTTAAACAATATTCATAAAGATTTAATTATTACATATTACAAGACTATTTCTCACACTAGGACTGTGTTTTGGGCAATTAAGGATTTCCCTCAATTTATATAAAATAAATATATGATGGAAGAAAGAAATGGAATTATTGATTATTTGGTAATAATAGATAATTATTTTATTTTTTTATGCGATAGGAAGGTAAACGTGCAGACGTGTCACCGGATGGAAAGCTATCAACGCCGCCCATATATATCCGCAGTGCCATAGGCATCGCAGAAGCGTTGCCAGCCTTTAAGGAAACTGTAGGCTTATTTTTTGAAGGTTTTAATGTCGTATCGGTTCGGAAATACAGCTGGACGTAGCTGGTTCCACAGGGTAGTGGTGCGTGGAAAGAAGTTTCCGGAGAAGCGCATCGTACTGGATCGCCACCCATCCAGATGGTGGGGCAGAACTTTTCGTTGTGGCGAGTTGTACGGTAGTGGAATTCAGTGGCCGGGATTACCCCGAACAATTTCTCGAAACACTCCCCATGGTGATATCGATAGATGCTGAGAGATGATACATCCCTCCGCAGTTCTTAAGAATCTAGCCGTTCAGATTGATATTTAGATTGTTATCGTGGTCATCGACAATACGATAACAATCTATATATCATTCTAACACAAAAATATTTATCTTAATATATTTAATTAAGAACAGTGCAGTAATAAATCATATATGCCAGGCCGGCCGAGAACCCCATGAATGTGGTTGCCCGTCGACTCCAGTTGGGTGGTGCGATGCGAGATGCGCCTAAGCTATCGTTGCCCGCTAAGCTAGTGTTCCCATCGATGCACCATCAGGGACATTTTTCGATGCTCGGTGAGTTATATAATTTTCATATATTGCATTTACCAAAATAATATTGAAATAGATGATGTCGTCTTTGATTGTGGAGAACATACCTTGGCCAAATTGCCGAAGTTTTTCGGAAAGGCCAGGTCAAGAGTACCCTTAACTGGCGAGCTAGCATGAGGAGAGTGGTGAGTGTGAAGAAAGCAAGGCAAGTATGCCAAGATCGTAGCAGATGGAGATCTGTGGTCTGTGCCTGTGCCACTACGGAAAACAGGCTTGACGATATGAATGTCCTTAATGGCTTAGTATTGAATTTACGCAACGGGATAAATATTTGTCTTTATTCCAAATCTGGGTTCCCCTGGACGGACTCATAATAAACGAATGTGTGCTATTAGCTGGATATATATGGACTGTTAAAAAAAAGAATACTGCCTGCTTATACATTCCATGTACAACTTTAATTACTTAAAAACTTGTTAGTGAATGAAAACGGAGAATATATTGAGAGAAAGAATAGCATATATGAAGACTATCAGAGAAGATGATATAATAGAGTCATTTACATTATGAATTAATTATTTACAATGTCACGCCCTTTTGGCAATGTTTTATTATTTATTAGGTGTACAAATAAGTTTCCGCAGTTTTTTATAAAAAATTAGGAATTTATTGTAAAGGAAAAGTACATTACGTTTTATTCAAAGTATTTTCCATCATTTGCCACTACTTTTCCCCATCTTTCTGGCAACATTCGGATACCCCGTCGAAAAAACTCTTCATCTTTTGACGCTATCCACAAATCTACCCAATTTTTGGTGTCTTCATATGATGTGAAGCGCTGCTCAGACAGACCATGTGCCATCGACCGGAACAGGTGATAATCAGAAGGGGCTAAGTCTGGTGAATACGGCGGGTGGGGTAAAACTTCCCAGTTGAGTGTTTCCAAGTATGTTTTTACCGGCGCCGCAACATGTGGACGAGCATTATCGTGTAAAAGAATAATTTTGTCGTGTCTGGAGTAGTAATGGGAGCGTTTTTCCTTAAGTGCCCGACTCAATCTCATCAATTGTGTTCGGTAGAGAGCTCCAGTAATGGTTTCGCTTGGTTTCAGCAATTCATAATACACGACACCAAGCTGATCCCACCAAATACACAGCATGAGTTTTTTTCCATGAATATTCGGCTTAGCTGTCGATGTTGATGGTTCGCCGGGCTTAACCCATGACTTTCTCTTCTTTGGATTATCGTAGTGAATCCATTTTTCGTCACCAGTGACTATACGATGCAAAAAAACTCTTTTTTTTATTCCTGGCAAGCAGCATTTCACTCATGCATAATCGGCGTTCAACGTCTCTCGGCTTTAGTTCATATGGAACCCAATTTCCTTGTTTTTGAATCATTCCTAACGATTTTAAACGATGTGAAATTGCTTGTTGAGTCACTTGTAGAGTAAGTGCAAGTTCTTTTTGCGTTTGGGACGAATCTTCCTCCAATAGTACTTCTAATTCCATGTCTTCGTACACTTTCGGCCTTCCACTGCGTTCTTTGTCTTTAACGTCAAACTCACCGTTCTTAAACTTTTGAAACCATTCCTGACAACTTCTCTCACTTAAAGCAGCTTCACCATATGCTTCTAGAAGCAATCGATGCGCCTCAGCTGCAGATTTTTTCACATTAAAGAAGTAAATCAAAAGTTCCCGCAAATGATGCTTATTCGGAATAAAACTTGACATTTTTGCACGAAAAAAATTACGTGATGCTGATACGGAATCACTAGTACTTTAAGGTTATGGTGTTGCCAGATGACTAAACTTGGGATATTACGTTTTACATCTGACAATTTCTCCATAACCTTCTGGTGGGGCCATCTTTTGACAAACCGCGGAAACTTATTTGTACACCTAATATATTTAATTAGATGCCCGCCCCGGCTTCGCACGGGTGGTGAACCTAATGAAAAATGAGACATCATCTTCTGTTTTCTTATCACGATAAATCACGTCGACAAAAAAGAAACCTTAGAAGAAAGAACAGCACGAAGTACAGAAACAAGTTTTGCTTTTGTAATACAAAAGAAACTGTAATTGAATATGAATGAACGTCAATCTATCAACACTGACATTTATTTTGTTAATCATAGTAATGGCGCCATCTATTAGTTATATTGCGATTTAAAATAACGGAAAAGGGAAAAATTGTTTTTTACGTCTTGAAGTTTGGGAATGTTTTGAAATTTATTTTTTAATCAAACCTTGTCCTGTTTGTTATTAAAACACAACAAAAAAAAAAGAATTATTTTATTTGGTGCAGTCGTTCTGAAGTCATGCGCGTACATAAATTTCTACGATTTATTTTTATTTATACAGATTGTTACTATTGCAGGTCTTGGTGATATAGTAATGCCTGGTTTACTACTGTGCTTCGTGCTTCGCTATGACGCATACAAGAAGGCTACTCTGGTGTGCCAGATGGGGCAAGTACCCGGTCCACGATCAATGGTGTGTACAGATCGTTGTATAATTTTGATTCATATTCATCATCATGTGGATGTAATTGTATTCAAATAAAAACATAATTCTGCATCGTTATTACACCATAATTTTGAAACGATTGTTTCTGAGATACAAATTTTAATAAAAATTATATTTAGCTATATTTTTAAGGAGTTATAATTTTTATTTAATAAACAAAATGTATAACACGGTCTTGCAACGAAACCCAATTTCAGTGGTGAGAGATTGGTACGATCGTGTCATAACTTTTCTTTCGCATCAACGCCGCTGTACGTCGTTGTTATCGATGTGTGCACGCCGGTTGAGTGATAAGCGGTTTGTTCGATTTGTTTATCACTTTATTCGTTTCATTAAAACTGGTTATATTAAAAGGCACAAAAGAGACAGAATATCATTCTATCTTCGTTGTATACACAGCACACCCGTCTATCGTCATGCCTCTGGCGGCCGTAGATTGAAAAGAATAACGCAACTATTAAGCCGATGTACCCCCACTATTGTTCATGGAAAATGTAATATGACCGTGGTGAATATTACTCACATGTCCCTTGAGGGCAAACGCCAATCGAATTGCGTTACGTCACTTGGTTACACACCACGTGACCGGCATTTGTGTTTTGGAGTGACATTAAAAACGAAACAATATATGAATATTTAAGTATTAGTTGTATTCAGAGATAATTTTAAATATTTTAGGTACTTATTCATTGTTTTAAACACTTTCACAAAAATAATTCTGTCTTGTGAAATAGAAAATTAACTGAACACAATCTTTTCATCTGAAATGTTTCAAATTTGAAAGCAATATTAAAAACAACAGCCTTTCCTTTTAATCTGCACTTCAGATAAATCTTGAAGCTATTATAGCTTATGAAAACACAAGATCTTTCTTTAATACACCTGGCAACGTTAAAGCATAGTGAAAGAGATCTCATAGTAACTAAAAAATAACATAAATTTAATTGTTCATTAACCGAATTCTGCGTGTCTTATATCCATGAGACAATGTTTTCGAATTTCCTTTACGAGGGGTAAATAATAAGATATTCTGCACATATATTGAATTCCAAAACACCATACTCTATAAGTAGCTTCATGAATCAGGATATTGAAAATGACTCACCCACTTATATACAGTCGACTCTAGATAAATCGAAGTTGAAGGGATCTCTTTTATACTTACACAGATTGTCTATATTTAGATTTATCGAGTATTTGCGTAATAGAATTTCGAATTCGCGTTTTTGATAATTATGGATGTTTTTTTCATCGAATTACCTAGTGTACCAAAAACCATTATTTGATTTAACAAGAGTTTTGCTTAAGACTTACCAATTACTACGAACTATGAAGCAGTTTGAATTATCAAGAGTCGACTGTAATATTTTTTTTGTTTGTATAGGGTTCTCGGCTGACATACTTCCACTGTTCACTTCTGGGCTACTTCTTGGGTCTGCTGACTGCTACAGTGTCTGCGGAGGTGTTCAAGGCAGCCCAACCAGCTTTACTCTACTTGGTACCCTTTACACTTCTACCCCTGCTCACCATGGCGTATGTTAAAGTATGTTATTTTCATTTCCCAATACAAATTTATTTATTTATTCGGAACAAAAACAAGTTACAGTCTTGAAAAATTAATATATAATATAAAAATAATAACGCCGGACTATAACTCTTCAGACCTGCGTAAGACAGCATGGCTACATTATAATTAGCATTAAGGGTTACTTATTCTTACTTATATTATATGAAATATAATAAAATTAAACAGATAAAATAAAAAAGTAAGATAACAATAATCTCACATGTGATCTATCGGCCATATATCGGATATCCTGGAGCGATCACTTTACGTTTAGTTGACACCGAATAACGGAATGATGCAAAGTAATTACAAGTCGTTTGTTGGTCTCCAAATTTTACAATGATATTCATTATATTCTGTAATATCATCTTTCTAAAATATACAAAGTTTTATGACCATAACTTATTTTTTAAATATTATATCAATGTTCATATAATATTTTTAATACAACGTAATTACTAAAGTATTTAAAGCCGAACATAATATTAATAATCAATTTTGGTATGATAAATTTGAAAGCATGGAACCACACATAACACAAAATCACGTTGTGAACAATAGTACTTCGACTCGCGTATTTTTCGTCGAACGTATATGTACTCTCTTCGTACCCGCGCCCACCTTTTCAGAGCGTGTATATACGCTCTTCGTATACGAACGCTCATTTTTGGGGGCGTGTATATACGCTCTTCGTATACGAACGCTCATATTTTGGGGACGTATATATAAGTCTGTTGGAGCGAAAGGAATAACTGGTAATTGCTCCCATAATTGTGTTATATTAACTAACTACCTTTACTTACTCAATGACCCGAAGTGTGTCTATGTCCCCGTTATAAGAACATATCACTAGTCACGATCGTGTGTAGTTTCTGGCTAGTTCATTACCTGAAGATCGCACGGCAATAATAGGGTGCCTTATACCATACTGTTTACCCGTTGTGGTTGAATACTACATATGAATTTTTCAATCGCTTTGAAATTTTATTCCATTAAAAAATGAAAAGAAATATTCTTCATTTTATTTTGTGTTAGACACTTTATTTTTGTCAATTTAACTCTTCACAGGAGAAAGATGCGTTCTAGGTTTTTGAGCTCTTTACTAATTATGCGGTCATAGTATCTTAGACCGAGGAAGGTAGGTAGTGTTTCACGGATACTGTCATCTCAATGGATGGATTTATTTGTGAAATGTTCAATCCACGGCGCTAACGTTTCAGTAGGTTATCTAAATGTAAATTTTTATATTCGCAGGGTGATCTCAGAAGAATGTGGAGTGAGCCGTTCATAGCACCACCCAACGGAAAGGGTGGCGCTGATTTTGATGTGTGACTGTATTATACTGGCGGACATCGCGTGTTTTTCGCTTAAATGCGGGATCTGCCAATGTTCGTGTACAGTTACGTGTTTATACTCCCATTGCCTTGTGATTATGACAGTTATAATGTTGAAACACGACGTAAGCTATTAAGATGGGTATATATCCAGACAACAATAGTGACTATCTTATTGATAAATGCATCACACATAAATCTATTATTATTGCCAATAAGTAGATCAATAATTGGGAAGCAGTAATTATTTATAAAAAAATAATTTGATTGTAAGTTATTCGTTTCAAAAATTTTCGCTCTGATCAGTGAAAACTATCTGTAATCCATAAAATGACACTGTTCGTTTAGATACGTAACTTTTTATTTTGTTATGGCATTGACTTGTAAGCTTTAGCCAATGTTTAGAATTTTGGGAAAAGTTGCGTAAATTTGTTTATATCCAGTTTTATAAAGGACTTCACTGTTTAACGTTCTTCTCTATCTATGTCTATGAATTTGAATATACATTTAGTTCTGTGCAGAAAATAATATTTGTTTTCATGGAAAAAAATTCACCTTACTATTTAAAAACCGCATTTTATTCGTAAGGTTTTAAACCAAATATTCAGAATTATTTGTCAATAAGCCAATTTCTACGTTGTGGACTACAGTGCAAATTATGCACAATTTTGCCTATATTAAATTAGCAGAAAATACTTTATAATTGTTAGAAAGCCGAAATATTTCTGAGACTATACACGTAGCCATAAAGCTGTTAATAAATATGACTTCATGTTTATTTACAGTTTTATGACTATGTGTACTTGACATGTTTTTCATGTGTAAATCTCATGTTATCAGGTATATTGTTAAACTCTGGATGCTTATTCTTGAATATAATTCAATTTAGGAGTGGAAATTAAGTGAAATATATTGTGAATATTTATTTCACTGAATCCACGATTGATGAATACATTAACAACCACAATTATCAAGATACAATATCTATGGATTAAAATTTATGGAATAAAAATAATATTTATTGATTTTTCTCATTTTGATGTTTTGTAGTGTCATAGCTGTGACTACTAAACATTTCAGCAAGAACTCAGTATATTTTTAAACCAATTGTTACATCTTTTAATACTATAATGCAATATAATTATGTGAATAGTATTGTGTTTATAAGGCCTCTGTTTGAAATTAATTATGACAACGTCTTTATGGTGAAGAAATAAAGTATATGTTTTTTTGTTTACTTTACATTGCTATACATTTGATTTTTACTAATTTGAAAGTGACATTTGTGTTTAGCATACCTGCATTAATGTTATTTTGTAGAATAGACCAGACGAATTTTGGTTTTTAATATGTAATATTGAAACAAAATGACAATCCGCAATACTCTCCAGTGATCCAATGTTCTTTCTTATAGGTTTTTTTATATGCAATCGTTTTTAATGTACACTTATATATACATCATTCAGGTAATAATGTATATAAAATCAAATTGCTTTTTATAATTGCCATTACAAAAAATGTTTTTTTTTTGATAAAATTATAAATCACGTTTTTTACAGTTTTTATCGTAAGTATTCTTATGTTCAAATTTAATAATGAACTTTTTTGTTGTTAAACTAAATTAAATAAAATATGAATTGCAAACAATTTAGAACAAAAATTGGTGCCAAATGCAATAGTTTAGCAACAAATAGTTTTTATTTATACAATTTTTTTTTATATAATTTTGCTCTCATGCATCTTACAATCCTTGAAAGCAATGTTAAGGATGCAACTTAAAAGTTCTAAAATATAATAAGATTAGAAACTGGACTCTGAATCTCTACAATACTACCTACAATGATATTATTTTTTATAAACATATAACTCATTTTTTACTTTTTTACATATATTGCGTTTTTTAACTCTGTCCATATTTATTTGAAATTGTTAATTATAGAATAATTTCGTTTTGTATGATCAAACTATGGTACCCACTGCCTTAGACTGATATTTTCAATGAAGATTTTTGCTATGTTGAAAAAGTATTATAGACAAAATGTTAGTCTTAATATGTAGCAAATAGATAACTATTGTTAATATTCTAACAACTGTACTTGTTGTTGTAAATTATTTGATTGAATTTAATAATAAAAGATGTTACGTTACATGTAAGAAAAAATAAATATAAGTGTATTGATATGAGTGATTTGAGATTTTAGAATTTTTTTGAACTAATAATGTTTAATACAGAAATAGATATAATTTATAATGTAAGTTCATTGTATAAATTTGATTATTAACATTGAGCAGTATTTTAAACGAGAGTGATATAATTTTATTGAGGCTTATGTTTGTCTTATACATTAATGCATCTTGCGGAGACTAGAATTTGCTACGAAATCTAGTAGAACTATAAATAGGAGACCTATTTAGTTTGCCAGAGTTGATTTATGTATTTGAAAGTTATTGAAATGAGATATATCATTGATTTGATATACACCCAAATACTTGCTTTGATAAAAAAAAATTTTGCAATAAGTCTTATGATGATGATTGAATTCTAATCGTTCCAAAACTATTTTTTTATTATCTATATAAAGATTGTAAACAGCTCCATTAATGTATATACTTAAAGGTAAATATAGTATTGATGTTACATGATTTATATCACTACCATCCCATCACAATTCTTTAATGTAAATATTGCCCACACATGACATTCTACTTACAAAAATGGAAAATGCATTTAATATTTTTATGTGTATAATGCCTGAAATACTTAATAAAAATATTAGATGAACTAATGAATTATGTTTGATTTATTCCTTCCTCTAATAAAATTTGAATACCTAATATTTGTATATAATCTTTTTTTCATCTGCCATTTCGTTTCAAGAGTTCTTTTTCTACATTGTTTAATTATAGAATAAAATTAAACCAGATAAGTATGGTCATAAATGCCTTTTTAGCCAATCCCTTTAAAAATTTTAGGCATCAAAATTTTTTGAAAATGAATATCCTGCAGCTTGAAATATATTTCTATGAAAAGAAACTATAGGGTGTCCTGTGGCAGAGAAAGGTTAGGTTAGTTAGAAAAATGTAGGGGTATAATATGGTATGCTTTTTCTTCTTATTATTTTCTGCCAATATTGAGAGAACATCAATATTGGCAGAAAATAATAAGCCTTTGCTTCACACACATGGTTTAAACAAAATGACGCTACACCTAACACACTACAAGAGACTATAGAGCTAGTCCGTGATTTCTTCCCTAAAAAATTAATAAGCCATTTCGGTCATATCATTTGATCATCTAGATTGCTGGACCTCACTCTTTTGGACTTTTTTTGATGGGGGTAACTACCATTTAAACAAAATAATTTTTAACAATATACAAATAAAGTAAATTCCTACTTTTATATTCTGCTAAATATCTTATATAAGACAATTTTTTTCTCTATTATAAAACTAATAAAATTTAATCAAGGAATTGATATTTAAATAAACTGTTAACATTGAGAGTCATTTATTTTATTAATTGAACTTGAGTGGAAGAACAAAAAAATATTTTATAAACGAAAATTTTATGTGGGAAGAGTGAACTAATAGTAGGAGGTTTAGAACTGACTTTATGACTGCTAACTTACTCTATCAACTAAAAGCTGAAAGTGATCAGGTAATTTTAATTTTATATCAAAAGGGGTATTATTAAGATTGTTTGTCCCTTCCAGGATAGAAGGCCATCCCATTTATTCCTGTGGGTGCCATATAAGGTGACTATGAGAGCAAATACAAGTAGCCAGGCAGCAGCATCTATCTAAGAATAAAAATCAATTTGCTCACTAAGCACCAGAAGTATGGCAACATGCCACAATTTTGAGGGTGGCCAATCCCAGCAGAGGGACTGTAATGGCTCTATTAATTGATTAGACAAACAATGTCAAATATATAATAATGAAAAGTACCATTATTAATTCTATTTATTTTCTTCAACAACCTTGTTAGTATCCCTTTTTTGAATGAACCGTAACTGTTTTTTCTTCATTCTTTTTAATTTTGCTGTGTTTGTTATTACTTGTACAACTTCAGCCTTTTTCTTGTTTTCAGCTGCATGTTTTATATTCTGCCGTCTTCGTTCCTTTCGGTTCAATTCCTTCTCTTGTAATTGCTCAAGAATTGTTTTTGACAGTTCTTTCGTTCTTTTCAGTTCTAACCGTAAAGCAGTTTTTTTCTGATAGTCTAATTTAAGTCCTTGAGTTTTGTTTACAGAAGAAAATCTGAAAGTTTTCAGTAATACTATAAAATTTAAGTAGAAATCCAAAATAAAGATATTACAAAATAAAGAAGAAATATCTATATCTAAAATAAAAATCGTACTCTTTACCTTTCCTTTTTAGATTTCCAAAACCGTCCAGACTTTGGTTTACCTCTAACTAGTTGTTCTTTTTTTAATTTTTTGGTTATAGATATAGGTTGTTCAAGTACAGCTACTTCAACTTCATTTGCATTTTCAGAGGACATTTTATAGGCCGATATGTAATTTAAAACAAAAGACAAATGAGATATATACAATAAAAAACTATTTCTAGGTTATTCCACAGGAAAAGTAACAACGTTTATTTATCTATCCATTATTCGGAGACGTCATTAACAGATTAAATTCACTCTGTCCATATTTCACAGATCTCTAATTCTCCATGGTGCGTATATAGTATTACTTGCTTCGTCAGAAGCTTAAATTACTAAATGAGTGTTCTTATACTGTTGTATTGCCGCTTATGTACTGGAGAATTATCTTGGATGAAGTTATTGCTCATTGTAAGATTTAGTTTTATATTCGGTGAGAAAAGAAAAATCAGTTTAATTTTAAATGCTTGAACCCCGATCACATTCCTAGACAGGCGCTGGATTGAACTCCTCAAGGGAAGAGGAAGCGAGGCCGATCCAAACACACCTGAAAGCGCTCCGTAGTGGCAAAGATGAAATCTATCAGATTGACGTGGCCTGAAGTGAAGCGCGACGCTCAAGAAAAAAGAGAAAGATAATTTACATGATCACTTTAGCATCCCGAATCGCTGGCGACTGCTTCATGTTCCATAGGCTCGATCTTTTATTTGTATGTGGTGTCCGGTGGCAAAATTAGGTTATAAGTCGAATAATCAGTTAATGCGTGCCTACTGGTTATTTTCCGCCAATTTTGAGAGGTAATTTTACCTTCACTTCACGCATATTTTTTAACGAAATGATAGTCTTATGGGTGGAGAGTGTGAACCAGATATAACGGCTTTCAATTATTGAAATTGAAAATACTTGAACAAAAATTGAAACATATTTGTGAACAAAATCTTAAAGAAATAATTGAACAAATACTTAAAAAAATACTTGAAAGATTATTTGAACACATTAGAACAAGTACTTGAACGATTATTTGAATACATACTTGAACATATCTTAGAACAAATACTTGAACAAATACTCATAAATGGCAATTTTCGGCTTGTATGACGGTCATCTTATTTTCGTCTATTTTGGATTTTTTTTGACCGTCTTACCTTATTGCTACCTATTATATATAAAACAACATATTTTGTTGTATTGTTTCCCGATAGTTCCCGATAGTAGTGGGCGTACTGTGAGAAATTTTTCGAAGACGACCACCTTCCTCTTCGAAAAACTTTTCACCGAGAAACCTTCGAGAAACCTTTCTCGGTCCCTGTATTTTTCCTGAAATTCCACTTGCCTATTATATACAAAATCGTTGAAACACCTGCCAAACATCTTGTCACCGGACCCAGAATAAGTTTTAAAATTTTCGGCTAAATATTTTTTTTCGAGATTGACCAAAAATTTGGTACCCCATGGTAGAACCTTAAGTTCCCAAACAATGTTTTCTAGTTCATCCCGCTATCGTTGTATATTTCTTTTTCGCGTACCGTTGAAAAATGCGTTGTATGTAAACAGAGAAACAAGGCTCGTAGCACAATTTCGAAAATGCAGAATTTTTTATCATATATATATATATATATATATATATATATATATATATATATATATATATGAATATAACCACCATTGATGTTATCATATTTTAATTAATACTGGCATAATAGCTATTACTAATTGCCATCAAAGAAAAAAAAGAGAGTATGTAAATTTGACATTGCTGGTAGAACTGATAACGTTACCGATAATATTGTATTGATGTGATTCATCTGCTGAATTTAGTGAATATTTTAATACATTTCATTAATAAGAAGGAAAACGATTTCAGCAAGGGTTATTCATACTTCCTAATAAATTGGCTTAGTGCAACGTTATTCGGAATTAGTTAGGAATTCGCTTGTTATATGCAAAACGTGAGTTCCACATTAGCAGCAGAAATACTCTGAAGATATTATTAAAGAAACAAAGAAAATGCCAGTGAGTGATCTTAATAATGTATTTTAATGATTAATTGAACTAAATAACACATATGTTATACATTATAATACAATTATAACGATTTCAGGCTTATCATTCTACTTTAGTGGATTATACTCAGTCTTTTGGGAATCTGGCTGTGTTGCCGATACGCACGACCTACCGAGGCCCTGCACCCATTAATCCTAAACTAGAATTAGATATTATTGACGAAGCACTTAACTTTTTTAAGGCTAATGTATTCTTTAGATTTTATGAGATTAAGGTATGTGCAAATGTTATTATATATTTTCATTTTTAGTTAATATTTTTAGACGTACATTACATTTTTGTAAACTTATTATTATAATTGTTTAGTAAATATAGATGAAGCTGAAGGATAACATTTTATTTGCCTTAAAAAATTTTAGTGGTACCTATAATTAATATAAATATTATTTACAGTCTGATGCAGACAGAGTGCTTATATACTTAACATTGTATATTTCTGAATGTTTGAAGAGACTACAAAAATGTTCAAACAAAAATCAAGGTCAACAAGAAATGTATATGCTTGCCATATCCAAATTTGATATTCCAGGAGAACCAGGCTTCCCATTAAATTCTGTCTATGCTAAGCCTTCTAATCCACAAGAAGCTGGTATGTATAAATATTATATAAAAAATCTATCCTACCAGTCCTTTTTTATTTTTTAGTGGCAATTACTATAGCTATTATGCCAGTGTCAAGTAAAATAATAACAAGTATCTTTAAATTTAATTTGTTGCAACAGGTACATCTTCATAAATTGGTGGCTGTTCTACCAAAACTTGCATGAAGGTTGTAGTCAAGTTAAAAAGATGATGCACACATTTATTTAATTTCACTTCACTTCTATGCCTAAGTCAAAGTATATTGACCATTAGACCACCATCAGAATTAAACAACTTAATTGTAAAAATGAAATAAAAAAAGTCCATCCTGCTAATTATTTAAAACATTTTCTTTTTACCAGATGTAATGCGACAGTATTTACAACAGTTGAGGCATGAGACAGGTGCCAGAGTTTGTGAAAAGGTAAGGTAACTAAATTAAATTCAGTTAACTTGTACACTAAAAAGGCAATGATGGACATGTACTTAACACATCAATCATAACTAAAAATATTTATTTCACAGCATACTTATTCAACTACTTTACTGATGAACTATAAATTGAATAATTAGACTATCAATCTTCAACTCATTGTCGAAGTGCACTACACATTCATGTCAACTATACTCCACCCAAATTTCGATGACAGTGTTTAATAACAAAGCATTGCCTATTATTAAGGACCTATATCTATTGACAACCTTTTTTTGTCACAAACCCATTCCTTTTTTTCTTGTGACACCTCTATTCATATATGAAGAGGTGTCACATGCATACTTTTTAAACACTTCAACACAAATTTTTTTAGTCAAATCATGCAGGCTTTTTCACAACCATATCAACAGCATTCTACGATCATATTTTGCACATTTCACAATCATAATTTGAAGTATGGACCCAATTCCGGGTGTTTTAAGCGGGAAAACACGGGACCTCGGTTTATCCGAAATTAACGTTTCCGAACCGGCCACTGTCCCGATCATTTCGGATAAACGGAAATTTACTGTATTAAGATAAGCACTGATATTATTACAGTGGTCTAAGTGATTTGTGTGTAATGAGCCGTAATAGTTATTGAATATTTAATAAGTATAGTCTATATTTCAGTCAGGATTTGTAGTATGTTAGTAGTAATGACCCTAAAACGTTTTGTTTACATTTATTATTTTCGGAATTTGGCTAAGGTATAGTTTACCGGTGAACCATCAACTGTATAAATAGTCTGTGTCGTGGACTGTTTCTTGGCGTCGACCGCTGATGACGTTCACGATTCGTCTAGCTACATTATCGATGAATCATAAACTAGTGTAACCGTTAACTAAAAACAGAAGAAATAAAATTTTTATTCAATGCTCACTCCTAGAATGAATGCTATAATTGTTTTACCATATGACACTTATGTCAAGAGATGTCCAAAGAAGATTCCATATATGTCCCACTGCTGGGCAAAAACCTCATCTCATTTTGTAGGAATGGACATTAATCCACTGTGCTTCTTCAAAGTGAAATGACACAAAATATCGCCTTTCTTACAAAATTATAATTAGTTACAGAATTATTTAATTCATATTTCACTTACATGGTATACATAAATACTATATAAAAATATTTTCTTGCTCCTATCATATATATATTGAAGCGAAAATGTAATAAACTGCAGAATGTAAACTTACCACCATAGTTATAAAGTTAATTTCATCACGGTACAATTTTTTTTATTGGTAGTACAGCTCTAGAGAGCTGGGAGTCTCAAACCATTCGACGCATTATTTTATTTTCATCCGAATAGGCATAAAAATTTGACATGCGTTATTTACAGCGTTTTCGCTTTTTTGAGTCGATATATCGTTGGCATATTGTTGAGTTCACTTTATTTTTATTAAAAATTAAACTAAATTATTGTTTTAGGTATTCACAACTGAAGATGGAAAACCAAGTAAATGGTGGCTTTGTTTTGCTAAAAGGAAATTCATGGATAAATCACTTTCAGGACCAGGTCAATAAGTACAATAAGATGTTTTAATAATTAACGTTTACATTCATTATTAGTTATACCTATATGTAAATCTATGACATTAATAATTTAATTTTCCATACTCTGCACATTTACAACTTGTACATTGTTATATTATAATTATGTATATGTATTTCAAATTATTTATGAATTCCTGTGCTCTCAAATAAAATTATAATTTTTTTTTGTATTATTATTAGGGAAATCCCAGAAAGAAATATCCATCATCTGTTACTTATGAATAATCCATTTACTCTCTTAACACTGACTAAATCAAGAAAACAGATAGCTTAAACCGGATGGTTAAGGTAGGGTTTAGAAGCAGAAATTTTTCTCTGGATTTCCATATAAAATATAGATTATCATTAAAATTAAAAAAGTTTTTTAAAATCGGTTTAAACAGATGTAATGAAATTTTCCTATGAACATGCCTGGAATAAAAGAGAATAGTAAAAAATTTATAAATAACTACTTAATTCTCATTTCATACAATTTTCTTAATGTCTAGGAACACAATACAAATACTTATCAAAAACAACAATTTGTAATTTATGCAGTATATTCTTTTAAAATTTGTCCAGCTATAACCAGTCTCTGTATTTCAGAAGTGCCTTCATATATTTCTGTAATTCGAGCATCCCGATAGTGCCTTTCTGCTGGCATGTCAGACACATAGCCCATTCCTCCTAAAATCTGTAATGAATAAAGGTGGATTAGTCAAACATTTATTTTTAAATTAAGTAATATTAATATTTGTGACTTTTTAATACCTGTATACATTGATGAGATAAAAAGGTAGCAGCTTCCGATGCTGCCAATTTAGCCATTGCTGCCTCTTTTGTATAAGATTTCTTATTATCTTTAAGCCATGCTGCACGCCAAGTTAATAAACGGGCTGATTCTAGTTGTAGTGCCATGTCTGCCAACTTGTTTTGAATAGCTTGTAACTTAGTGATTGGTTTACCAAATGCCATCCTTTTCGTTGCATAATCAACAGCAACATCAAGTGATGCCTGTAAATAGTGATAAAAAAGACTACATTAAATGTTGGCTGTGACAAATAAATAACAGAATTTGTCACACTAGGGTTGTTCATAAAATATGTTACACTAAATTATTCCTTGTAAAAATTACATGTCACATAAGATATATATATCCTCATCATACCCTCTCCTGTACATGATTCATTATCATTATTCATAAAATACAATGATATTTTAAAATAATTTTTAATTACTACATTTCAATAAATACATAAAACAATGATAAAAAAGAAATAAATAACTGAAAAAAAGTGGAATTGTATAATTAACTGTGAGCATCACATTTTATCATCTGTCTCCCAGTGTCACATTTTGTCATACCAAGTGATACCCCATCCCCATTGTATGCGAAGCTATTTAATTAAAAGAAATGAAAACACTATGTTATAAAAAAAGGTTTAACATAACTTTGTTTGAAATTACCTGTGCTATACCCAAAGCTTGAGCTGCAATGCCAATTCTGCCTGCATCCAAAGTCATCATAGCAATTTTGAAACCAAAACCTGGTTCTCCTAAAATATTCTCTTTAGGTATGGCACAGTCTTCAAATATGAGGGAACATGTGGATGAACCCCTAATACCCAATTTATCTTCTTTCTTCCCCAATTCTAAGCCTTCAATAGGCTTAGGCACTATGAAGGCTGAGATGCCTTTATGTTTTAAACTTTTATCTGTGGTTGCAAAAACAACTGATGCTTTGCTTTCATAACCATTTGTAATCCAACATTTTGTCCCATTTAGAATCCATTTATTACTGACATCTTTTGCAGTGGTGGAGGCTGCACCAGCATCTGATCCATTCCCAGGTTCAGACAGAGCAAAGCATCCAACTATATCTCCTAAAAATAAATTCACAATAATGACCATTATAACTATTGGATAATTTTAGAAAAATTGAACAAAAATAAATTCAAAAGTGCTATAAGACAGCAATAATTTTTTAAATTTAAACAAGGGAATAAAAGCAAAGTGTATAAATTGATCTTAAATGCTTTTTGTTTGAAAAAGCATCATATCTAAAGTGCCAATGATATTTCATTATAAATAAAGAACCATATATTTTTATTAAATATAGTTTTATTAATATGGCTGTAACTGTATACTCCTGGACATGCTCCTCCTGATATTGCCATAAACCTCTTAGTGGATTAGGTATAGAAGGCTAGTGTTTAGGTATATATAGGTAGACACTGTTGCTCCCAACAAACTGATGAGCCTTTTACCACTTCAATTGGCTGATGCAAAGAACCATATAATATTAGAATTATATACACCAAATAAATTCAAGGCATAGCCATGCAATAAAACTTATTAAATTTCATATTACTTAGTGGCTTTTTCATATAACTAGAAAATAACAATATTGTAATGGTAATAAACCTGTACAAAATGGTGTCACAAACTCCTGTTTTTGTTTATCACTACCCCAATGTACTAGAGGACCAAGGTATAAGGAATTGTTTACAGACATAATAACGCCTGCTGAAGCACAGCCACGAGATATTTCTTCCAATGATATAGCATAGGCAAGGTAGTCTAGTCCAGCACCACCAAGCTCTTCAGGTGTCGCTATTGACATGAGGCCTAACTCTCCCATCTTCTTTATTGCCTCTCCTGGGTACTGATGATTTCGATCATATTTGGCTGCATTAGGTTTTAGTTCTCCTTCTGCAAAATCTCTGCATGTTTTATACAACATTTGGTAAGTATCCGATAACGCCGATAGTGAAGCGATACATCTCGATTGTGTCACAGCAGCTGGAACTGAAAATGATATGTTTTGGTATTTATTATCTTCAGTATACGTAAAGAGACAGTCTGTAATGTGATTTAAGCGTACTATTAATTTAGAGTAGTGAATTTGAGACAATAATAAACCAAATAAATACATACTTATCACCTTTGACAAAGTACTGAACATTTTATGAAAATAATCTAAGATTAGAATTCAAAATAAAAAGAAGAGTACTTTGAACTTTGTAGTCCGCTTTACTCAGTGTTTCTAGATAGAAAAAAAATGTCTTACACTCAGCTCCAGACTAGGCTTCCCTTATGCCGTAAGTATCGTTAGCATTACAAACACAAATAATAAGAATTAAAATCTAGATAGCATAAACACTTATAGGCCATAGAAATATGACTTATTGTGCGCGTCGGCGGTCCACCATCACGTTTATAAATAATTCTCTGCCTTTGAGAAAATTATTTCCACATACAATGACATTTCTATTAAAATAAGCAAAATTTTAATTTTTTATTATCTTCCTCTAAAAGCTTTAAATTTTATAATAATTCCAAATTAATAATCATTTGCTCTGTGTTCTCGTATATGAATATTTTTAAGCTGTCAGAAATATTTTTAATATTATTTATCTTCGTAAAGACCAGTGTCACTTTTTCAGTTATTTTTTATATGTAATATATTAATAATTGTCTCTTTATGTTTTATTTATTATTTTTTGATTCCATAAATAATGGGATTAAACTACCTAATATTATTTATTTAATGTCTTTGTTTGGATTACAAAATTATATTAACAAGTTTTATTATATATAAAACCTCAACATTCTTGAAATAATTAAACCATTTTCGAACGTTACCATTTGTCTTAATTGGTTTACTTCTAAATTAAGTAAGTGTCATACTTTTCCCGCCAACTTATATCAGTGACTCAGTTTTTATTTAATTTTCATAATCCTATATTATGATCAGTTATATTGTTTAATTGTTATGGCGTATTATGCAATAAAGTTCGATTAAGACTTATAAGTGAAGTTATATATGTGAAAAGAAATACATGTATCGTGACGTTTTAAGTTGACTGAAAAAGTTCATAGAAGGTTTTGATAGAATAGCCACCATTTTATCAAGACGTAAAGTGACAAGCTAACTAGGCATTTCAAGAGATTAGATATAATTCCATTTTACTTAACACTGGCATAATAATTACAACTAATTGCCATCGAAGAAAAGAAAAGTAAGTGTCAATGTCATTCTCAAATTAAAAAACCAAGTTAAAAAAAAATAATAAATTACAATGTTAAAATGGAGATATTGATACGATTTGTACCTACAAATCTATTGAGATTAACTGCTTCCCGGATATTATTAACTCATATAGCTCCGTATACCAGGTACATAATAAAATATATGTCTGTATTATTGAATATAACCTATACGTAATGAATATGTAATTTGAATTGTTTTTTCTTTTGTATAGATTGGCTGAAGTAGGAAAGTTAGAAACACCCAAATTGTCTGGAAAATATGACACGGGCCAACTTATTCTTCATAAAGTGTTTGGCTATAGAGGAGTAATTTTGTTTCCTTGGCTGGCTAGAGTGTATGATAGAGATGCGACCAATAAAAAGGAATATACAGAAACCGCTAGTACGGCTGAAGCTTCTCGAGATTCTCTTTCAAATGTTGGCAAGGAAGTTAAGGGCAGAACCCATACATTTTATCAAGTTTTGATAGATACGAGAGATGCACCTTACATAGTAAGTATTTGAAGAAATTTATGTTATTATATACAATATAATATTTTAAAGGCTAATCGCACTAATTTGGATTGTGTATTTTTATTACTATAAATATTCCCAGTTTACACAGTTAAGATTTACTAAATTATTATTTTTAAATTTATATAAATGATCCAATTAATTTTACATTGCTTACAATATTTTATTAAAGTTTAATTTATTATTATTATTTGTAAATAGTTTCTAATATACATTTTTCCTTTACTTGAGTCATGTGTTTTTTTGGGATTTGGACATCTATATGGTTTATGAATTTTTGAGTATGTACGAGGAGCATTTGTAAACAACAATTTTATTCCATAGCCTGCTTTTATTTTCTAGTTCTTAATATTTATGGTATTTTATATGGAATCTATACCATTGCTAATATGATTGTAAATAGTATTTAAAATTTATTATTATTTATTCATAAATTTAATGTACCTACCAGCATTATTTAAAGAAACATGTACACATTTTTATGTATGTGTAAAAATGTATGGACATAACATACTTAAATAAAAGTTACAATAAACAGGAACAAGTTGGACTGGATAACTCATTCATTTTAGTTTAATTTTAGTAATAATATTTATTTTGTGACTATTATCAAAACTAAACATTTAATTTATTGTTGACTGTGCAAACAAACATCGACATGAGACCAGAATGGAAGAAAAAGGTATATAAACATATCTTTTGTTATATTATAACATTTGTTTATTAAAAATTGGTTATTGGATTAAATTTTATAATGTTTGAAATTAACATACCATGTTTTTATTTTTTGAGGAATATTTGCTTTTTTTGTTATTATGCCACTTTCTGATACACAAATTTTTAAAAAGGAAAAATCTGATAAATTTCTACTTAGATCTTATATAGCTGTATACTAGAAGCGCCAAATGGTCTCTAAAAATTGATATAAAATACAGTCCCCAATTTTTTGGATTAACCCTAATAGTATATTTCCTACTTATAAAAGTTTTGTATATTATTTTAGAAATATTCATAGTGTTAAAATTTGTCATCTAAGTTTACACATTTTAATATTCCTCTATATATCATGCAAAAAAATCATCATTTTATTATTATATGATAATTTTGATTTAATGTAAGAATTGAACAGGAATTTTTTTATCATTTTTGAAAAAAAGGTTTACTTTTTGTTTACAAATATGGTGACTTTGTATATTTATAGCAATGCCATTGTCATGTTTAAATCTTGAAGAAAAGTACTTAAGTAAATTATATTATAAAACAGTATTTGTGTATGAGGATAAAATTAACATTGTGTTGTCTGTATCTCATTTGTCATCCATCCATAAGTGCTCAGCTCTTTCCAGATGTAGAAACTTAATAAAGCATTCATGTACTGTGTTGGTGTATTTTTAATGGAGCAATTTAATAATATATTAACAACTGGCAATTAATACATATTAATATGGAATATAACTCCTTACATCACAGCATCTGCTATTAATATTCATTTTGACAAAAGTTGGAGATATAAAAAGTGTATTACATAACATAAATAAAGTTCACTATAATTACTTACTTAAATTTTAGTAATTCCTACCAATGGTGTTAAAAATATTAGGTGCACAACTGTATTCTCATCGCATTAGATGGCTCCAGCAGTAAGTGTTAGTCGATTTTGACATATCCAAATTGTATGAACCAAGCTTATAAAATATGGTAAACAAACTGCTCTGACACGTTAGTGATTTTATTGTGGGGTCATATACTTTTAATTGTGTGAAAATGTCTGATTTTGTGCCAAATAATCGTCCTTTGCGGGAAGTGTTACTTTTCTTATTTCATTCAAAGAAAACGGCGGCCGAAGCGCATCGCGAGTTAGAAAAGTTTACGGAAATGCAGCTCTAAGTGAAACAATGTGCCGCGATTGGTTCCGTCACTTTAAAGGCGGTGATTTTGATGTTGACGACTGTTCGCGCGAAGAAAGGCCAAAAACATTCGAAGACCCTGAATTGGAGAAATTGCCCGATGATGATCCGTGCCAAACGCAAAAACAGCTTGCTTCAGTATAAGGAGGTAAGGAGGTACCTGCCAAGCCATATCTAAGCGATTGTATTCGTTGGGAATGATTCAAAGGCAAAGGAAAGTTCAAAGGAACTTGGGTTCCTTATGATTTGAAGCCAAGAGACGTTGAGCGTCGTTTCTTCGCCTGTGAACAACACTCTAGTGGTAAAAAAGGAAGGATTTTCTTCATTGCATCGTAACGAGTGATGATAAATGGATTCATTAAAACATTCCAAAGACAGGAAAGTCATAGGAACTGCCCGGTCATGCTTCTACGTCATCGGCTCGGCCAAATATACACGCTGTGTATTTGGTAGGACCAGGTTGGTGTTGTTTATTATGAGCTGTTAAAACCAAATTAAACCATCACTGGGAAACGGTATTGACTTCAATTGATTCTATCCCACCCGCCATATTTTCCAGATGTTGCGCCGTCCGATTATTACTTATTTTGTTCGATGGCACATGATCTGGCTGATCAGCAGTTTCACTCATATGAAGACATCGAACAATGGCTTGTTTCGTGGATAGCCTCAACAGACGAACACAATTTTTGTAACGGTATTTGAGGTCTGTCAGAAAGATGGTCAAAAGTTGTAACTAGCGATGGGCAATATTTTGAATATTCTTTTCCGTGAGATCTTAGCTGCGCATCTAATAAATTAAAGACACTATTAAATCCATTGCTATAAATCTCCATTAAACATTTTTATGAAATTGTATACTTTATTTAATCTTATATGAAATAAAAAGATTTTTATATTTAACACATGGAAATGATTCATTTATTTTGTGGGTAGTATCGAGGTGCTGAAATAATGTATTAAGGTTGGTTATTAATACAATTTGATAATGTACCAAATAATAAGAAGTATTAATTATAAAAGCTACACACTAAGTTATGGTGTTTTACCATATGACTATGACAGAAGCTCTCATGAGCAGGGGATCCGCATCCCAAGTGCAGGTCTACTAAAAAAATTAGAAGAGTGACATGCGCAGTAAGGGTGGAATTGTTCTGTGAAAAGATTTCTTCCATTCTGCCATAAAGGAATCCCTTTTAGTCAGTAAAGGAATCATCATTTCCAGCCCTACTTTCTACAAATAGAAGTTCGCTAGTGCGACGTAAATAACAAGGACATGTAGATTTCTAGTAATGGAAGAATTTTTATAATAATTATGATATCATTCTGAGGAGGACGTCAGTGGGCGAAAAATGGCGATGGAGCATAAAACAGGCCACCACCAGAACTGATGACCACGACCACTCTGACAAGAGTGCAAACAATTGAAAAGAATGATAGGTATCATCATCAGTGTGCAAAGCGGTTTGGTGGGGCATCCAGGCTCGGAATAAATACCTATAGGCCATATTTATTCTAGTGCAGGAATCGAACCTGCGACCATTGACCCCAGAAGCGGGTGCTTCGCTACTGAGCTAAGTTAATCAAGAAGAAAGAATGCAAATGTGATGCCTAAAATTGAAGAGAAGCTAAGAATTTGCTGCTCTTTTCCCATCCCATTATATTTTTTCTAATCTGCGTTTATAAACATTTAAACTGATTGTTTATAACATACAGTGGACTCGTGGTAATCCGACAAACTTTTTGCCGAGCGATGTCGGATTATAGTCCGGAATTTTCTGAATACCTACTAATCCGACAAATTACAAACCAAATAATCTATTTAAACTACGAATCATACTACATAATTATGGATATAATATGATTGTGAAATAAAGTAAATTAAACATTACAATGGATAGCTAATATTTTTTTATAAAAATAATATCATTATAAATAGAAATAGAAAAAACTTGCTTGCTAAGAGTATGCCAGGCGTTCTATTGCAACACCTGGCGCTGGTTTTCAGCAAGAACCAACGTGGTCAGATCGCGACATTGATACGGACACACACATTAGTGCTTTAGAACTTACAATAACAATACTAGCGACGCATACAAGTTATAACCTGTCCGATCATGCATTATATTAGTGAAGATTTGCTGAAATATTTATGTACAATCAACAGTGATAGGCGTGTCGTATTACAAGGGGCGCCGGATTCAACAGGGTCCGGATTACTGCTGGTCCGGATTACTGTATATACAAGTATATGTATTAAAAGGTTTAAATTGATTGAAATCCCTGGCTATAACGCATCGTATTCCGGAGAACTTTATTAGGCGTTGTTTTTCAGCGCGCACAAACGGAGGCGGTAACATTTTTGGGAAACCAAGAGTCTAGTCGAAGTTTATATGCTATCCCGGGGCTTGATTACGTTGCACACGACGACATCATCCCGTACTCATCAGTGGAGCGCGTGCCCCTGCAGCATGAACTCTTTGATAAGTTCCTCATGCATAACCCCGATAAAGGTGAATATCTTCTAATTTTTAGTCTTTATAATTTACTAGCTTTTGTACCCGGCATTGCCTGTGTTACATTCAACGAACAACGATTTTATATCAACCGTTACTATAGAAAACAATTCTCATAATAACCATGTGTAAATACGTGGACCAATTGGCTCAGTGGCGGGGCCCTCCGGCCGCGGAATTAATGGTCGCGGGTTCGATCCCCGCATCGGATTAAATATATGTATGGATTACAAATTTATTCCGAGTCTGCTAACCCCGCCAATTTGCATTGGACAAGCGTGGTGGGTTTAACGTTCGTTCCTCCAGAAATGGAGAGGCCCGTGCTCAGCAGTGGGACATATATATGGGCTGTTAAAAAACGTGGGTGAGTGTAGATGGTTGCATGGGTGGGCATTGACGTTACTATACTGTATATATAATAATATATTTATTGATTAACAAGTTTAAAATTTAGTTTTACTGCCTGCCGAACTAGGGCATTTGTATTTATATTTTTTACCCTTTTCACTATAAACTATCTGACAGACACTAGGCTTAATCTTGCTTTTTCTGAGATCTTGCGTTTTATGAGCCATCCTTTCCTAAAAATATACGCTTGTTATTCTAGATCCCCCGTTTATTGCGCAAGAAACCCTCCGAGCGTGGCAGAAAAAGAACCACCCTTGGCTGGAGTTGAGCGACGTTCACCGCGAGACCACAGAGGGCGTGCGTGTAACAGTAATACCCTTCTACATGGGCAGCCGGGAATCGCAGAATTCCGCCGTCTATTGGGTGAGACTTCATCGATGCTACTAAATTACAGTTAAAAAAGGAGAAGCGTGCTTATACTAACTTTTAGCTCAAGAATAATTCCTCATATAGGTAGATAGTATAATATTATTGAGTACTAAAGCAACATTATGTTATCTTTGCCAATTCCGCTACAGCGAACTCTCCTGACAAATCCAAGAAGTTTAAAATCTGCAAGATATATTTAAAAGTGCGTTAAGTGTGTACGTTAAGACAACGAAATGGATGTCTATGGGCGACTTTTAAAGAAAGTGTCATTATGGAAGTGGGAATAGGAGGGGGGGAGAGGGAGGGTTTTGGATCTCCGGAACTCAGCCGCTCACGAAGCGCGGTAGCTAAATTACTACTCAAACGACGGTTTTCTGCGAGACTGTGCTACTTCCTCGGGCGAGCCGGCCCATTCATGCTACAGACAAATATTCTTGACAAAATATTCGTCTGCAGCGCTATTATATGTGTGGTGTACTTAATAGAAAAGAGAGACAATCTTCCGTTTTCTTACGATATCACGATAAACCTCGTCGACGAAAACAAAAACACACGAAACCTCAGAGTAGACAACAACTTGAAGTGGTAGAGCCACGCTGCAGACGAATACTTTGTCAAGAATGGCATATTATTTGTCTGAGTCATGAATGGGCCAGCTCGCCCGGGGAAGTACCACACTTCCTTAGCAAAACGGAGTCTGAGTAGTAGCTTAGTACGTGCTTCGAGTGAGCGGTTGAGTCCCGGAGGCCAAATTTCCCCTCCCATAATGACACTTTCCTTAAAGGTCAGCAACGCTTCTGCACTGCCTATGGCATTGCGGATGTCGATAGGTGGCGATGATTGCTTTCTATCGGGTGACACGCCTGATCGTTTACCTTCCTATACCATACAAAATATAACATCACGAAGAACAGTAACAAAGTTTTGCTTATGTAATCCAAAAAAACTGTAATTGAATATGAATTAATGTCAATCTATCAATACTGACATTTGTTTTGTTAATCATAGTAATGGCGCCATCTATTAGTTATATTGCGATTTAAAATGACGGAAAAGAGAAACCTTGTTTTTACGTCTTTTCGTACAGTTTTTAAAAATTTATAAAATAATTTTTAAAAACCTTGTTATAATAACAATCACAATAATAAATGAATTATATTTTATTTATATAGATTAGTGAAGAATGTAGATGTAACTAATGTCTGTATCATATTAGCCATGCACGAACTGCATCCACGAAATAGTTTTCTAAAGACTGCATCTCGACAAATGTAATGTGGGAGGCATCCCGACCAGATAGAGCAATTATCTGCGCAGGATGGCTGACAGACACTGGATGCGTGAAGCCGAAGAAAGTCTAGTCAGCCTGTCACGTTAGGTTTTGATAAAATGGTGGCTCTTCTGCCATGGACTTTTTCAGTCATCTTAAAAAGTCGTGATATTTCATTATACACTGTATTGTACTTAATTGAACTGTATCGTACAATAGGCTACCACAATTAATCAACATAACTGATTATATATAAGATTTTGACAATGAAATAAAAACACCGTCACTGACGTAAGTTGGCGGGAAAAATCACACAACTCTTCTCCATCTCGATCTGTCGGAGGCCATATGATTCACTTCGCCCCAGGATAGGTCCATCATATCTACCCGCTTTCTGCGCTTCGGCCATCGCAGTAAGCCGTCAAGTTTCTTTTGGGCGTCGACGTTTTCTTTTCCCCTGCGGATTTCCAGTGCCGGCGTTAGGGGGGGGGGGACGCAGTTCGTGGGGGTAGGATGCTTCCACCGCTAAACGGACACACGTGGTGGATGGTTGGGGATAGCTTTATTCTAAAAAAATTAATAAAAAAGAGAAGCTACAAAACTTTCTACGTCCCCGTCTTTAGCTCTGGGTAACGCTAAAGGGAAGATGAAATTCGAAATATGGGTTCATATTGGTTTATAAAAAATTAACATTCGATTTTGAGTTCCTTTGTCGCGTAAGTGGGCGCCAGAATATTTTTGCCCGGGGTTAAGTGGCCTTACCACCAGCACTACTAATTCCATTCGAGAATGATGTTGATAATGAAAAAATTCATGGTGAAAATTTCAGTGGCGTTATTGCATACGTTTGGAGAACCTTGGCGCGCAAGCAGTACAACTGCGTGAGAGGCACTGGCGTATCTTCTCGCTGAGTGGTACTCTAGAGACAGTGCGTGGGCGTGGTGTGGTGGGTCAAGAGCCAGTGCTTGCTGTCCACGCGCCTGCCTTCCAATACAGCAGCCATGTTAGCTTGCAGGCGCCTAGTGGACACATGTGGTGAGCAGTTCTTAGAAACTACATTTTATCAAAGACGGTCATATGAACGAGATTAACGGTTATATAGTGAGAAATTTAGGCCACACTACTTACGGCCATTAATAATAATTATGTATTTAGGGGGAGTGCTAATTTGCTGTGTACAGTCCCTGGCTAAATTATTAGACACACTGCAAGATTTCATGTAAAATATTAATTACCGAGTGATATTGTACCGTTTTATTATTTTAAATTGATTTGTTTTTTATTTTTATATTATCTAATCAATTACCGATTTATTTGAGATAAATAAAACAGCATTAATTTAGAAAAGCATAAGTTTATTAAGTTTTAAAGAAAAGTGAAATTAATGTTAGTAAAAATCAATATTTAGTTGAGCCACCAATTCTCTTGTCATCAACGCCCACATATTTTCTATTGGATTCATATCAGGGCTATTACCCGGCCATTCTAGTATATTTAAACTACAATAATATTGTAGTTTAAATATACCTTAATTTAAACTACAATAATATTGTAGTTTAAATATACCATTATTGCATAAAAACTCTTAAGAAACATAAAATTACAAAAAAAATACAGTGCGTCTAATAATTTGGCCAGGGACTGTATGTGGAAATACCTATAATTTGAGAACTGACAACCGTTTCTATAGGAATCCACCAAAAGGGTAGGCATCCCCAAAGCACTTTTAAATTCTTTCCATGCACTCTGTGTAACCAGCTTCCTTCAACGGTATTTCCGTACTGATACGACATTGGCACCTCCAAGAAACAAGTCTACACATGCTTTAAAGGTCGGCAACGCTTCCGTGGCATCTGCGGTGTCGCGGATATCTATGGGCGGGGTTGAGGGTAAATTAAGCTGTCAGTTATAAGCGTGTAAAGAATGAAAGCTTGTTTTTATTGCATATACACACTAAAACCATCCCTCAGGACTGTTCCCTTGAAGCAACTATGTTGCATTATAACATAGAATATGTTTCATTGACCTGTTCCAAATTCACAGCCTATTACAGTTATTTTACAATAGTTCATTTGATTTTTTAATTCACTGGAACAGGAATAGTTGAAACAGGTGTAATAATAAGAAATTTTTCCTGTTATAGAACACCCGTAATATGAATATGTTATTAGTATTTATATTTATGGTATGGTTTTTGTATTATTGTAAATGATTTGTACAAACAATATGTAATATTACACAGGGGGACATTTAGAATGGAGCGAGAGGATGGTTATACGTTTGACTGTCGTATACCACCGTTCTCATTAGAGAGTAAACCGGATGAGGGGACTCCAGTAGCGCCTACACCTACCACGTGATGAAACTGGAATATATTACCGTTAAATACAACATTTTAAATAACATTAATATTGAATGCATAAGGTTCTCTGTTCGACAAAACTTCTTTTTCTGAGCAAATAATTTATGACCGATATCGATACTTTAAGCTGAGTGATGACATCTCTACCGTATTACGAGGGTTTTAAAGGGGAGGTTTAAGTAATCTGCAAAATGTACGCAAATTAGAGTTTAATCATTTCCGGACATATTACGCACACAAAGGTCGAAAAGTTTATTCGTCATATCTACATACGTATCAATTTTACGTCACGGAGGATTGGTCTTATTTTTCAACAAATGTTTGTAAATTAAGATTGAATTATGGATTTTCGGACTATACACAAGGCAAATGAAGGCCGAAAATTGTATTCGTTATATACGTACGACCGTATTCATTTAGGTTTTGCAACGCTATATGGGCGTATCGTATAAAAAGGGTAAGGTTAGTTAAGGTCTTGTAATTTGACAAAAGTTTACAAATCGAGTTAAATTATCGTATTAATATAAATAATAATTTATAGATTAATCCAATGTGTAATCTATATTTTAACATTGTTATTGGTAAAATATAGATGTTTTTAGTATTGCTTTGAAATTGAAGTTTTTGTCGAAAAATACATTACCACATTTCATTGATTGATTACTTTGATACGTTGACTAACATAAAATGTATTCTAAGAATGACAGTTGACAGTTCATTTTTATTTTGTAAAGACCATCATTGTATGGTCTAGATAAAATTGCAGTCATTTAATAGTATTCAAACAATAAGTAAGATTTTTGTTATTTTGTTTGTAAAAATATGACATTATTTTTCCGTGGTTTCCACGGAGAAGTGATAATATTTAAAAAAGTAATTATATCAATAAAAAAGGTATTTTCTACATCAAAATTAAACGGTCTTGTCGGATGTCTTGGTCTTGATTAATTTTTTAATTGAATAACGGCTAAGGTGAAGACTTAACTTACTAAAATTGTCTACACCAAAAATTTTTAAGTCGAATGCGAAAAGTTGTAAAAATTAGTATTTTTATCATCTCAAATATTGTTTTCAAAATTATATGAAAAAGTTAGGTTTTTATTTATTTTCTGTGATAGAAATCCCTAGAGTTACATACATTTTATTACTTCATCCATTTCTTTTCAGAATAAATTATGTAGATTTTAATTAATTTAGTAGATATTTAATAAATTGCAGTATTCTGTTGATTTATGATTTATTTTTAACCCTTACCGTAAATAAGTGTCTAGATACACACACATAGTCTAGGTAGATATTATTTTAAATTAAATCAGCGAGCTATGACATGCCGATTTGTATCCGATTTAAATTACCAAAAGCCAAAAGCTTTCATAGTGTTTGCTGATCGTTTTGATAAAAAAAGATATAGTGAGTATGATTGTAATTTATTTTGATACGCATCATTTAATAACAATGAAACTAAACTCAACTAGGTGAAATGATTAGTTGATAATAACAATACCGGCATTATCACTTGCTGCTAGTGTTTTTTTGAAAAAAATTGGTGTTAGGTACACAACCTAACACCAATTTTTGTACATACCTATGATTAATAGAGTCAGGCGTTACTTGCTGCTTATAGCACTTCTTGCAAGTGTTTTTTGAAAAAAATTGGTGTTAGGTACACAACCTAACACCAATTTTTTACATACCTATGATTAATAGAGTCAGGCGTTACTTGCTGCTTATAGCACTTCTTGCAAGTGTTTTTTGAAAAAAATTGGTGTTAGGTACACAACCTAACACCAATTTTTTTACATACCTATGATTAATAGAGTCAGGCGTTACTTGCTGCTTATAGCACTTCCTGCAAGTGTTTTTTGAAAAAAATTGGTGTTAGGTACACAACCTAACACCAATTTTTTTACATACCTATGATTAATAGAGTCAGGCGTTACTTGCTGCTTATAGCACTTCCTGCAAGTGTTTTTTGAAAAAAATTGGTGTTAGGTACACAACCTAACACCAATTTTTTACATACCTATGATTAATAGAGTCAGGCGTTACTTGCTGCTTATAGCACTTCCTGCAAGTGTTTTTTGAAAAAAATTGGTGTTAGGTACACAACCTAACACCAATTTTTTACATACCTATGATTAATAGAGTCAGGCGTTACTTGCTGCTTATAGCACTTCCTGCAAGTGTTTTTTGAAAAAAATTGGTGTTAGGTACACAACCTAACACCAATTTTTTACATACCTATGATTAATAGAGTCAAGCGTTACTTTGCGGAAATACATTACTGTGTGGACGGTCAGAATTTTACTTAGGTGAGATCCACGAAAAGCAAACAAAAATAGAAAAATAATGCGCGTTTTTTACTGGAAGGAGTAGATTTACAGAGAGTGGTGATGTGTCTTCGGTGTTGTTGACAGTTGTTAGTAGGTGGAGAGTGGCTGATGGCCGTTTATTGTTAAGATTGAGTTCTCTATAATAAGCCCCGGAAGTACCTGAACCAATTTTTTTTTCCTTCCTTTATTTCTTGTTCCCCATTTATTTACATTCTCATTACTTACTTCATTTCTAAAATAACGCATCTCTAGTACGATCTACGTCTTAGTACTGCACGTGTTCCGGAACGGCGATAGTTGCTTACCATCAGAGACAAGAAAAAAAGGAGTTTAATTTTAAAATATTAGATGAGTACGTTAGTAGAAAATATAGGCCCAGCAGAAAAACATACTTTTGAAACCTTATTCGTGTGACTATGAGGAACATATACGAGTGTACTTTGAAAATAAAATATGACAGAATCACCCAAATCAGTGTTATAATTTTGTTATCATTAACTTACATGTGTGAATTTAATTATTTGTTTAAATAAAATTTATGAGATTTTTTGTTCTCAATATGTTAATGAAGTTAGTTATTATTTTTACAAATCCAATTTATCTGAAGATGCTAGAGCATCACAATTCTATAAGAATTATTTCTGTTTTACAGTATGAAACTACTGGCATTGTAAGAAATATAAGATCATGTTAAATTATAAAAGTTGGCGATATAGGTAGATAAATTATATACGTAAATTATAAAATACACGTGATAGATCTTGCATTTATTATATATTTAAATATTTTTACACACACACATACACGATAGTTACGTATATTTTTAATAACCTAAAAGTTACTAATCGAATTTCGTTAAAATAAACTACATGGTTATATAATCTGTTCGAAAATTTTGTACGCAGGCAAAATAAATATATCTTACGCATAACTTGGTAGATAGAAACACAATAATTCATTATAATAATATTTATTTACAAAAAGGGGGACTTATCACTAATAGATCCCAGACAACCGTTGGATGTATCCGATTTTAAATTTGGTGGAGGCTGGTAACACACTTTCGATAAACCTAATTAATATTATTTAAGACAAAATTAATAGTGTCCAATGGCCGCATAATTCTTAGTCCCACTTAAAAAAATAAAAAGTTTAAACACAATAATAACTTTGGTTATTTATACTACAAACGGTAGATTACAAATTATTCATATATATCAACATAATTAGTTTTTCTTTGAAATCCAATGTTTCAATGAAACATTATTGTCTCAATATATAGAGTTAAGATCAGTTCATTATGAATGTTTCGCATTATATTTATGGCTGTCAATACAGATATACCTATAAATAAAAACACTATTAGATATTTAGATCTAAACAATATAACATGTCTTAGTGTAATTCACTAATAGTAGTCAATATGGATGCAAAGGACATTAAAAACAAGTTAATTTTTATGCCTAATATATATCATAGAACACTACAAAACTATATTTCCCTATTATTATATTTTTAATTTCATGATAGCCCCAAATGAGAATCCCCCATTAGTTTATTATAATAGCAAATATAATAAACTAATAAAAATATACTAATATAAATAGCAAAACATTAATTTAATTTTGTATTTTTCAATATTAAATTAATTTTATTTCAACAGTATTTTATACTGTACTTGCCAAAACAACTTTTTCCCAAAATGATGAAATTGAACATTTCTTCAGACAGAGCTGAACTTTAGACATATTTTACATTTAATTTTGTACCTTATGGTATATGTCACAGTATTTAAATATTATCGCGCTAATTGTATTATGAGGGCGGCACACATTTCAAAGAACTCCATGGTGTGATGGCCTTGAGGTTGAGGTACGGTCGCAGGGGTGACAAGGGGTGGGGGAGGAACCATTGGAGAGTTAAGTTCTTCATCAGTGTCCTCTTTTTCACCAGAAAGTGACTTAAAGTCTAACAAATATGATTTGTAGTCCACTTGGTACAGCTGTAGCGACATTTTCACGTATTTTTCTGTCATCTTGTTGAGGGTACGCACTCTGAAATGATTTATGAAATAAGTATTTTACGCCATCTGATATTTTAATGATTAAAACGCGATGGATAATACACGACACACCTGTAATCTAAGTCTTTTTAAATATTATAGCCACTATTAAGAAATAGTTGATGTCAATTCTTATCATTCGGAACCGCTGGTGATATGGAATTTAGAATAAGCGTAACCTATTTAGCTCAGTGGTTAAGGTACAGATATCGGAATAAATGGAGGCGGGTTCGATTCCTGCATCTGAATAAATGGATGTATGGCCTACAGGTATTTGGTTTGTTCGGGTAGCCCACCAAACCACCTAAATTATATTTATGTACCTAGGCGCAGAAAAGTGTGAAGACTCAACCCCGAATATCGGGATCAGAGATGGAAGATGAACATATTTTATGTATTTGATTAAAATTTAATAAAACTTCAAGTGTTACCTGTGGCCCTAGCACGCAGATGAAACTAAGCAGATTGTTGTTAATAGCATTAACATTAACAACTAATGTAGCAGTAAAACAATACATTATGACGAGTTCTGTGACTAAGATAAATCTTAAAAAACATACAGATAAACACTCAAAAAACCTTAATAGCTTTATTCATAAACGTTAATTTACTTTAAACAATGTTTAACAAAAATTATAATATTGTTTAATCATCTGCCTAAATCGGTTACTCAAGTAGCTGTCAAATTAAACAACCTCGCACACTTCTTTAAAAGTTAATCTACAAATGGCGGACAAAATTTACACAATTAACAGCTGTTTGTGATGACAATGTAATCATACTAGCTGGCTAGTATTATTAAATTGTCATCACTACAAATGACTATGACAGCGTAATGATACTCGCTGGCTAGTATCATTACGCTGTCATCACAACAGTAAACCGAGCGGCGCTTTTCCGTGTTTTCTATTTTCTTTAATGGCAATTAGTTAAAAATATTATGCCAGCGTCAAGTAAAAAGGAATAATAATAAATCTCTTGAAATGTCTAGTCTAGTTTAGTCTAACTTGTCACGTAACGTCTTGATAAAATAGTGCCTATTTTACCAAAACCTATGGACCTTTTCAGTCAACTTAAAAAATCACGATACATGCATTTATTTCATATTACTTCACTTATAAGTCTTAATCCAACTATATTGTATAATACGCCACAAAAAATAAACAATATAACTGATAATAATATAAGATTATGAAAATAAAATAAAAACACGTTACTGATGTAAGTTGGCGGGTCCTAAAAAAGTTCCTTCCGTGTTTTCACACAGATGACATAGATTTATTTTTAAATAAGGCCAAACCAAAAATATACAGCCAGGTTTTTACCAATTAAGTCAAATAATACCACAGTGTTACAAGTGTGAAAATAAATAAGGTATGCTTAACTAAGCAAATAACAAAGTAGTTTTTACGAATAACAAAATTAAAAACATTGTTTAAAGTTTAATTAGGTGATGAATTAAACAATGTTAAGACATCGATTAACGAAGTCTTACGAATAAGGCTGTAAAAATAATTGTTATGATATGGTTAAATGACAACGCACCTGACGTGGTATGGATTGATAACCTTCCATTCATAATCAAGGGCCTTCATGGCACGAAAAACTTCCAGCATGATGTCGTTTGGTTTGCTCTGAGATCTTATACCTAGATGCCATTTGGCTCTGTAGAAAGTAAAGACAAATATTAGAAATTGCTGGGTATATTTCATTTAAGTAATCGCTATATAGAACAAAATTATAATAGTGATAGAGATATGTATGAATGGTGACATGTATGCTCGACTGGGAAAGTGCTACACCCGAAACGTATAATAGATAGGCAAACGTTTTTTCGAGTATGTCATTATTTGCATAGAATCTTAAAGAGGTTTGGTTTATATCTATAAATAGGTAAAAATACAGTCAAATTATGACTGTATTTTTGTTTGTCAGACTCAAAAATAGATAATTTCTGACAGGATTACAGATTGCGTTCTGTTACTCAGGTAGATGCCACTGCCTCTTTAGTGGTATTTGCTCTTATAATCGTACCTTAATAAAAATAATGGTGACTCTCACCGATGCCATAAATATGTGATTACAAACATTTTAAATATACAGCTAGCCTTCTTGGCACTATGACATATGCTTTAGGCTCACATAATTAATTTTAATTTATTGTATTTTTTTTGGAATAGTGAGCATAAACGAGTAAGCGTGTCGCTTAATGGAAAGCAATCAATGTCGCCCAAAGGCATCTGCAATACCATAAGCATTACAATTGCGCTGCCGGCGTTTTTATAGGCCCGTTTTCTTGACGGTTTCAATGTCGTATCGGTTCGGTATTACAGCTAAAGATAGTTGGTTCCATAAAGAGGTGGTACGTGGAATAAAGTTTCAGGGAAAAAGCACCGTACTAGATCATCATCTGTTCATCCTGGTGGTGGGGATGAATCATTTCTTTTCAGCGAGTTGTCTTTAAATTCGCAATAAAAACTTAAACAGATCACGATCGCAAATAAATACTTTTTTGTACAAATTATACAACAGAAGCAGAAGGTACCTTTTAACGGGCGTTCCTCGTTGTTTGTCCTGGGCGGGCTGAGCAGCGGGAGACTCTTTAATGCGCAACGGTGCGATGCGTTCCGGATGCGGTCTACCACTCTCTGTTATGACAGGTGCAGTGCTACCTGTGTAGAATGTACATTTTTATTTCATCAACGGTAAAACGTGGAAAATAAATATGATTGGAAGAACAATTGGCTCAGTGGTGGGGCCCCCCGGCCACGGAATGAATGGTTGCGGGTTCGATCTCCTCAACGGCATAAATATATGTATGGCCTACAGATATTTATTCCAAGTCTGGTCCCTTGCATTGGACAAGCATGATGGGTTAATATCCATTCCTCCAGAAATGGGGAGGTCCATGCTCAACAGTATATATATATATGGGCTGTGGAAAAAAATATGATTGTAGTTTGTGTGTGGATATTTATCCATTGTTGGTCAGAAAAATGATACTCAATCTGACGAATAAAATGTGTAGTAATAATAAATTACAAAAAAATACTGGGAGAAAATGACTAATGGCATCAAACCCCGGAAGGATTAAGGATGTACTCACTGTGCGAAAAATTATAAATAAAATTAATAAATAAAAATACATGTATATATTATTTCCTATCCAGGGCACTTATTTGGATATGATACAATTCTATATAACTTACTAGCGACATAGAAGTCTTTAATTTCAGCTTTAGCAGCCTCGTCAGCTATACGCTTGTTATCAATGACAAGATGGTAGGCGATGGCTAGTTGGTCATGCGGGTCACCACTCAGTAACGCGTTGTGGACCTCATGCTCTTTCACACCGAACTTCTCACAAACTTCTGTTATTGCCTCAGTGTCTATGACGCTACTGTCCTGTTTTTTATATAAAAAGGTTTTGAAAATTAATCCACAATTGATGATAAGTATTTTAAAGTATGTGAAAACTTGCACAAAAATAGGCCTGTGTATAGATATAACACTTTTTCCACTGCTAATTCCTTATAATCATCAATTACCTACTGTGTGATTTTATGGACATACTTTTTATTTTACAAAAAAAACACTATATATTCAATATATGGAAAACCTTAAAAAAATATTTTAAAAAATGAGTAGATAGGTTTTGCCAGTCTAGTTACTTACCTAACTTTTACAATTCTATTTTCTTACATTTATAAATGTAATTCCTATAGGAATCTCATTGATAAACTTTCAATATTAGGCTCTAAAGCTATTTTTAAGAAAGAACTAGATTTATAAAAAACTAGTATACATCCATTGTTCAAAAATAGGATTTGAGTTGTAAACTAAGTTGAGTGTCATTTTTAAACACAAAAAACATGTCAACTCACAACGAGGCATTGCTCAGGTATATATTTTGTGTTAAGTAGGAATTTAATGCACATTTGATTGATCAGTTATTGCAATTACTTTTACTTTGTGTAGATTTTATTTTTTTACTGTAAAATTATTGGCAATTTAACTCTTAAACACAGAAAAATATTAAAAATGTCTTTAAAAAAATTAATATATTCTTACCTGTTCCACTGGTGACGGGAACAAATACTCAGGTAAATCCTTCTGGAACCACTCATGCTTTTTAACATCTTCAATTGTGGCTCTCTTCATGGGATCTACTTGTAACATCATGCAAAGTAGACTAACAACACTTTTGTTCAAATATTCAGGGATAGGAAATATTCCAGACTTGATTTTACGGAACAAAGTGGGAACATGTTCATCATCAAAGGGTAATGTGCCACAAAGCAAGGCATATAGGATGACACCACAGGACCAAACATCTACTTCTGGCCCTGCATATAATTTTCCCGATATAACCTGTAACAATGTTAACACAATATACTTACAAAAATATGGAGTTGAATTAATATTTAAAATAAAACAACCAAATGAATGTAGGGTTTCTGACATATAGTAGGACCATCCAATTTCTTGTGTCATACAAGGCAACTACTAAAGCAAATACAAGTAGATGCACCATTTACTTGGGTAACAAAAACCAATGTGCAATGTGCAAAATCGAAACCAATGTTAAATTCAATTAAAAACCAATTTAGGTAAATTGGTTAGTTGTCAGGTGACAAGTGTGGGAATTATGGGACTAATATTGTATTTTAGTTTGTTATGATGAAAATGATTGAATGTTGAGAACAAACTAAAAACCTTATCTTTAAATGGAATCAGCTAGTTTGTATATTTTTTCCATAAAAAAATTTATAATGCCCACTCAAATTTAAGAAATTGAAGATATACCTTAACAATACTAAACTAAATAATAGTATTGTTAGTGGAAAAAAAAATTAACTATAGATATTGTAAAGACTATCATTTTTCTTCATTTCATTATGATTAGTAAAAAGGTAGTTTAAGGTAACCTAGAATTACCTCTGGGGCTGCATAATTAGGTGAACCACATGATGTCCTTAAAAATTCACCATCCATCATCATGTTAGATAATCCAAAGTCTGCAATCTTCACATGCATGTTATGGTCCAAAAGTAAATTCTCAGGTTTAAGATCTCGATGAACAATCATGTGTCTGTGGCAGTAATCAACACCAGATATGATTTGTTGAAAGAACCTCCTGGCTTCATGTTCCTGTAGTTTGCCTCGCTTTACAATGTAGTCAAAAAGCTCACCTCCTGACACATATTCCATAATCATAAATATATCTGTGGGTGTGGAGATTACCTAAAAATTTTATTATTTTCGATCAAAAATTAAAAAAGCATATTAGTAAAGATAGAAAAGGTTTTAGTCAAAGTTAAGCATTTTACTAAATAATAGTAACAAAATATAAGTTAAAATTGAAATAAATAAATAATACAAATGAAGATTTTTATAGTAATCTTTATTTTTACGGTGTTCAAAATGTGAAAATTTACGATAAATATTAAACACAGCAAATTTTAAACCAATTTTAAAATGTAAGCTTACCTGATATAGCTTAATAATGTGAGGATGTCTAAACAATTTTAAGTTTTGTATTTCACGTCTAATCTTTCCAACTACATCGAGAGATTTAATTTTTTGTCTATTAAGAATTTTTACTGCCACCTTATGCTTCGTAAGTTGGTGCTCACCTATTTTAACTTTGCCAAATGTACCGACGCCAAGGGTGGCACCTAAGGTGTAATGTCCTATTTTGACGATTGGCTGATTACCACTAGCTACCACAGGTTTTTCAGACATGATTGCGACGTAATATTATGAAAAATATCGTTTAGTGTATAAACGCTTACATTAGTAGTACTATTAGAATATCAACCAAAAAACCTTGTCTATAATAAAATAAACGCGGGGTGACTAAGATATATAAGTAATAATGACAAACACAGCACAAGACATCAAATTTTTAGACTGAAAATAAAACGGTACAAATTCATGCTAGGATATTAAACTGGAGGCTAGAGGCATCTGTCAGTTGATCAGATGACTGTTGACAGTTGTTGTCACTAGTCATGTTCATGTCATAACTAAAGAAACGAGAGAAGTGTTGAATCGAAATTGCAAAAATTAACTAATGACTGACGAGCTCTAATGGGCCCTGAGGAATAAATATCTTATACAATTATAATAACGCTAGACAATTTTAATAAAATGTATCGAAACAATATCTTATTTACTAAGACTAATTATTATTCTGTTTGGAAACGGAGATAAAAATTGTGCGTGAGTTAATAACATAAGTGAGTTTCAAACTAGTCAAGCTGAAGAAGAAAGTGCAGTAGTGGATCTTGTGAATTTTCAACTACAGGCAATCTGTGGCTGTGTAAAAAATGTAAGCGTACCTACTCTATATCGCCAAATAAAATTTTATTCATCATATTTCCCACTTTCTTTCCTATGGCGCTCCTACAATGCCTATGGCACTGTGGCTGTTTATTGGTAGCGTTGATTGTTTTTCATCAGGTGACAAGCCTGCTCATTTGCCTTCCTAACCCATAAAAAATATTTAAAATCAATCGACTTCAAAAGTTAATTCACGTGATTTCGTTCGAATGCGGATATAATCAAGACTATACGTCGCGACTCATAAAGTTTAACAGCCATTCAAATGCTTCATCTAAGTCTATGGTTATTTATGGTTATAACATTGTTATATACAATTGTAAAACGTAGTGGTTACTGATTTCTTGCTCTGTGGTATTGTGTATCGTTGCCGCGCCGTTACCCTCTTTCCCCACTGTGCCCCACCCCGCTTATGTCTATTCTTTTTATGACGGGCTGTCGTATAATGAGAAAAATACTAATATTTACGTTAATTTATTTGTGTACGTTTGACTATTAAGGACAATTTGTATCCAAAATGGATAAATGTGGAATTTGTTTAAAACCTGCAGTTGTAAGTAAACAAAACTAATTTATTAAAAGTAGTGCAATAAGCTTTAATTATTTTTTGTTTTCTTTATAAGATTGTTATAAAAATAACTTCATTTGGATTAGGAATGAACTATTTTAGAAAAAGTCATGTAAATCGATTGGAAATTGCCTAAACCAGTTAGTATCATTTGTAACATATTGTTGCAATAATAATAAAAAAACTAGAGTTCGAAACCTGCCCGCCTATTTTTTTTATCTCTTCGTCTGTGTTTTTTTACGTCTGGCTCTGCGCTGCGGTGTAAAAAACATTGTTTTTTTTTGCTCGTTATGTGAATAGCCACTGCTATTAATAGGAATGCATTTCGTTTATCGATGTATTATATGTTATTAATACTAGTTTCATACAAACAGTATTTGAAATATATGCGAAAACTTATTTTTCCAGTATCAAAATATTTCTTGATTTCTTCTGTTTTAAGTGTTATGTTAAACAAATTCTGCATGACTGTGTATAACAAACCACTATATATAAAATAATATTCAAAAACATGACTTATTTCAGCAATTATTTGAAACTGGGAAGGATGGTGTATATGCTTGCTTCAAGTGTCAGCCTTTGGTGCCTGAAGTAACAATAGGAGACAGTACAGAGACATCAGATTTGAGACCAAATACTGATGAGGTGGGATAGCTTTATTTCATTAATTTAGGGTAATATGTAACAGATTCAAATTCATTGGTAGATGTTGTCATGCAATATCAGTATTCATATAGATCTTTAAGACAATCAGAATCAAAAATGTTAGTAGTCTGAAAAAGTAACCTTTACTTTAATAAATCTTAATATGTTTATTTTAAAGGAGCAGTGGAAATATTTATTACAATTATATAAAAATATAAATAATTGATATTTTCAGGAAAGTGATCAATTAGGCCTGTATTGTGGCATTTGCCACAAAACCTTTCAAAAATCTATGCAACTAGAAAACCATTTGCGAAATCACCGAGCAGAAAGGCGATTTGTGTGCACATATTGCAATAAAGGTGTGTATATAACCTTTTTTACAGCTCATATATGTCTCACTGCTGGGCATGGGACCTCTACATTTCTGCAGGAACAATATTTACCTACCATGTATGTCCAAGGCAAGTCGGGAGGGCATCTAAACTTTGAGTATATATAGTGGACCCATAGATTTGCCATGATTTTTTATGCACAATCCAAAGTGATAGGCTGGTTGGACTATTGGGGGTGCCAGATTACCACTGGTTCACTGTACATGAAGGCTATATGGGGATGATAGATCATTTGTTCTGAAAGAGGTTACTTCCCCATTGAATTATTAAGTGAGGAACTAAGTTTTCTCTGTTTGTCATTATATGGCTCCAACAATAAGTGATGATCGACTTTGACATCCAAAATGTCATGAACCAAGCTTAGACAAATGTTAAACAAACCACTCAGACATGTTAGTAATTTTATTGTGGCGTTATATACTTTTAGTTGTAAATATCATATCCAAAGTCTAAATAATCGTCAATTGAGGGAAGTGTTACTTTTCTTATTTCATTCAAAGTAAACGGCGGCTGAAGCGCATCGCGAGTTAAAAAAGTACGGAAATGCTGTTTTAAGTGATTTCGATGTTGATTGTCTGCGTGAAGGAAGGCCAGAAATATTCGATGACCCTGAATTGGAGAAATTGCTCGATGATAATCCGTGCCAAACGCAAGAACAGCTTGCTTTAGTATTAGGAGTTAGCCACCAAGCCATTTCTAAGCGATTACATGCGTTGGGAATGATTCAAAAGCAAGAGACTTCGGTTCCTTATTATTTGAAGCCAAGGGACATTGAGCGTCGTTTTTTCGCCTATGAATAACTGCTCCAGCGGCAAAAAAAGAAGGGTTTCGGTCATCGCATTGTGACTGGTGATGAAAAATGGATTCATTACAGAAATCCAAAGAAAATAAAGTCTACCCGGTCATGTTTTCACGTCGTCGGCTCGGCCAAATACACACGCTGCGAAGGTAATGCTGTGTATTTGGTGGGACCAGGTCGGTGTTGTATAATATGAGCCGTTGAAACCAAACGAAACCATCTCTGGGGAACGGTATCGATTTCAATTGATGCGACTGAGCCGAGCACTTCGCGAAAAACTCCCACAATACGAGCAAAGGCACGAAAAAGTCATTCTATTGCATGACAACGCTCGGTCTCATGTTAAAACCTACATGGAAAAGCTCAAATGGGAAGTCTTATTCCACCCACCATATTCGATGGTCTATGAACTAGCGGATCAGCAGTTCCGCTCATATGAAGATATCGAAAAATGGCATTTTTCGTGGATAGCCTCAAAAGACGAACACTTTTATTGTAATGGTCTTCAAGCTCTGACAGAAAGATAGGCAAAAGAAGTAGCTAGCGATGGGTAATACTTTGAATAATATATATGTAAGCATTTTTGCACAACTAAGTTGCATTTTTATGAAAAATACAGAACATTGTTGCGCACCTAATAATAATGTCATCCAATATAAGATGTAATAATTTTATTATATTTCAGTTTAATTAGTAAGGAAATACCATAATCCCACAAAATATTGGTATTAAGTGGTATACTTTTTCTGTTACTGCATTTTATATGAGAGGTGCAGGTATCCAGAGGAACAACTGTCCTTTTTTATTTTCTTCTTCCCTTTTCACTTCCTTATATTCAATTTATTGGAATATTGATGTTAATCAGAATTTCCCAGTACAAACATTATTGGCTTAGTTGGAATGGTAAACAAATTTAATGGATGTGTTAGTAGTTAAGTGTATAATTTTATGGGATAGGAAGGCAAATGAGCAGGCGTGTCACCTGAAGGAAAGCAATCCATGCTGCCCATAAACATCTGCAGTGCCATAGGTAGTGCAGAAGCGTAGCCGGCCTTTAAGGAAAGTGTCATTATGGGAGGGGGAGGAGGGCCTCCGGAACTCAACCGCTCACCGGACGAAGCGCGGTAGCTAAGCTACCACTCAGACGCTCAGTATCTAACTATTGTAAGAAATATGTACTTAGGAGGCAACCTTCATTGTTTTTCTATTTTAACTGTAGGTTTTTAGAGTATTGAAAAATCTACATAAAAATAAAGCACATAAAAACATTACATAAAATAAATTTGGCCGTGAAAACATGAATAATAAAAACCAATGAGTGTCAAAAAGTTAAGTAAAAAGGAAACTGTAGATTCAATTACAGTATTAAACATTGTATTCAGAATACACAAGCAATATCAGTACAGTAAACACTCCTATAACGCGCTAGATTGTTTGCGCGTTATAGGAAAACGTGTTATACATATCAATGTTGCTAAAACTCAAAAACTAGGTCCAAAAAGTTAATAAATTAATTTAATTTTATAAGAACAAGATGTGCAAACGTAACAAAGTTCATTATGATATGGCAAATCATTATAAATTTCACAATATAAATATATGATTTGGGAAATCCCCGCGTTATACGAGGGAAATTACGTGTTAAACGAAGCGCAAGAAATCGCGCTATAAGAGTGTTATGCGTTATAGGAGGTTTTACTGTATTTAAGAAATGTGTGTGTCCATAAAAGGCAAAGCATTAGTGTTGCCTCTGGTAATGTGGATATCAATGGGTGGCTGTGATCGCTTGCGTGCGTACTTATTTTTATCATCATCATCGTCGACATGATAAAAACAGCTATAACATTCCACTGCTCTATTTTGGACTCTCATAAGTGGGATTGTGAATCGCTTTTTGATTTTCATTACTAACGAACTCCTTGTTCAAAGCCTTCAGAAAGAAATGGTGGCCCTATTCTGCGCCGCGTAACACACAAGAAAGTGCGTGAATCGCGAAATTATATTATATATTATTATCGCGAAATTATATTATATTATACTCACTTTGATGCCACATAACGGATAAAACTCTGATCGTCTCTATGTAGTATGGGACAACTCTTTGTCAAAATTCGGTCCTCATTTCGGCACTCGTCTTCCCCAACGGTCGTAAGTTCTCTGATAATCGCGACCTGCTCGTTCTCCCTTCAGATTCCTAACTCAAAGAGCTATGATTATCAATACTTAACTTCTTTCTGTTTGTCCACAGCATTTACACAATCTAATAACTTGCGAGCACACCTTCGTATCCATACCAATGAGCGACCTTATAAGTGTGCGGAATGTGGAAAGGCATTTACACAGGTACATATATTTTTCTATACGATTTTCCCTTTACTTCTAACAGCGAAAAAGAGTAAATTCGTTCAATTAGTTGACAATATACAATGCAGTTACAAACAATAAAATTATCTGGTTGCTGTTGTTTAACTTGGATATAAATAAGCGCACTCAAAACCTTAACACACAAAATCACTTGCATGCCTACATTGTGCTAAAAAAAGATTGCTAATGAAGACAGTATGAGACAGACTCGTATTACATTACAGGCTTAATCTTAAAACTGAGCTGAAATAGTTGAAGTAGTGCCTCGTTTTTGGCAACTACGGTTGCCAAATTTTCTAATATTATAATTTCTAATATTCTTGCATTTTTGACGTCTTTTTATTGTCTTTGGTTGATATTTGAATGAATCGACATTTTCTTTTATTAATTCAACGAAATGCACGTAAATCGGGCAGTTAGTGTGAACGCAGGAAGTTACGCGATGTTCTTACATATGCATCATGAAAGGACATATGGTTTACGTACAAATGAAAAAAAGTGTTTTATGTAATGGCAGAAACTGGATGCGTGTAGCCTAAGATCGGGCGAAGTGGCGCTTCTTGAGGGAGGCCTATGTCCAACAGTGGACTTCTGGAGGCTATTGATTGATTGATCGATGTAATATTACGACTTAATATTAAACTATAATTCCTTCATCATTATCAGCCTTAGGCAGTCCACAACTTGATTAAAATAAACGCCAGTTTCTGCCAGCACCTTGCGCATTTTGTCTGTCTGTCATTCTGGCTGGGGGCCGTCCCACATTGTTTTAACGGTTTCCACTCCAGTACCCATGTACTCTTACAACTGTCCATTTATTGAACAACGTCATCAACCAATTGCTAGTTCAGTTTGCTAACTTAGAGAGCTCTGTTGATTTATTTTATGGCGATTTTATTTAAAAGAAAAGTTTCATCCCCACCATCTGGATGAGTGGCGATCCAGTACGGTGCGCTTCTCACGAAACTTCTTTCCACCCAACACCACCCTGTGCAATCGCCTACTTTCAGCGGTTTTTTTTGAACCAATACGACATTGGTAACGTCGAAAACAAGCCTACACAGACCTTAAAGTTCGGCAATGCTTCCGTAATCCCTGTGGCGGAACCTCCATCCCTGAAGCGGATGTCTATGTGGGGCGTTAATCGCTTTTTATCAGGAGATACGCTTGTTCGTTTGCCTCCGTAGCCCATAAAAATATTCTGATAGTCATAAAAGTATAATAATTGAAGATGCACTTTATGCCCATAGTCGTCACACTGAGCATGATCTGGATTATAGATATTGATATCTTTCCAACAAGGAACACGCTTGCTCGTTTGCCCTCCTATCACATAAAAAAATATCGTGTCGAAACATTCAACAGAGAAACTCCGAACCCTTGACATTGTAATAATAGGTTGTCCGGAATTGCCGATATTTTAGGACAATTAAAACGCAGCTCATTTAAATATTGATATACATTAATTGGCTCAGACGACCAGTTGGCTCAGTGGCGGGGCCCTCTGCCCGCGGAGTCAATGGTCGCGGGTTCGGAATCGGAATAAATATATGTATGGATTACAAGTATTTATTCCGAGTCTGGTAACCCCGCCAATCCGCATTGGACAAGCGTGGTGGGCTTACGTCCGTTCCTTCAGAAATGGAGAGGTCCGTGCTCAGCAGAGGGACATATATGGGCTGTTAAAAAATACATTTATTAAATTATATAGGTACCATTCTACTAATTGACGTAAAGTCGAGCGTGGGTTGTTCTCGAAATCGGGTTACCGAAAATCGGCAAGAACTTTCCGGACAACCCAATACTTCACCTTAACATAATTAGTTCACATATACGAATACCTCGCTTTGTGTCGTTTCGTTTTGCATTTTTTCGAAGTTGCGTCGCTGCTTAATTAGTACTAATTTTCACTGTACGTCGTTAGATTTTCGAGGTTGCGTTGTTTTGGGTTCGAATCCTTAATTTTTTTTTTGAAATTTTCTTTTTTTTTCTAAAAGATAGCAACACTTTTGTTTGAAAAAATAAGCTGTTCAGCAAATATTGGACCAATTTATTGTTATAGAAAACTGACTTACGACAACAGCCACTATGGACTCATCAGACAGTGATTAATTTTAATTATGTTTTTCATAAATTAATTGAATAGGTTATTGTGTTTTAATTGAATACGTTTTTTTTTGTTTTTTGTATGTATGTAATAAAATTTTATATTATTTTTGTTTTTTTAAATGTTTTCTTTGTTCAATTTTCTTTTTAAAAAGTAGTATTTTCGTAACCATCTTCAATTATTAATGGAGTTAGGCGTTACTTTGCGGAAATCCATCACTATATGGACAGTCAAAAGTTTTACTTAGCTAAGATCCGCGACAAGCAAAACAATAACAAAAAATTAATAATGTGTGCTCTTCCGTTGGGTTTAGGGGATTTATTTGGAACTTAAACCAAAAACTTACCGAAAATCGGCCATCAACTCTCCACCCACCAACCACTATACACAACGCCAAACACACACTATCACTTTTCCATCTTGTACACGACACGTGTTTCGCCCCAACACGAGGCATCTTCAGGTATAGTAGACTCTACGGAAGACAACCGTAAAGTGACTTTTATTGTGATCTTAGCTAAGTTAAATTTTTGACTGTCCATATAACCATCTTCGATCTTTACATGGTTTGCTATAGAAAATCTTAATTCACTTTACGTCGTGTTTTTTGGAACGTAACCACGACGCAAAGTGAGGTATTGGTGTACATACACATACTTTCAATTTCTCATACAAAATAATGTTCATAAAGATGCTACCAGAGAAATGTTCGTATTGTGTTGGCAATACATTTTATCCTTTTATTGCCAGGTAACAAACTTGAACAACCACGTGCGGTTGCACACTGGGGAGCGACCGTTCGCGTGTCCTGAGCCCGGATGCGACAAGGCTTATGCGCAGGTAAGCAGTGATCCGGTACTTTGTATATATATTTCACGTCTATTCTCCGCAGGGGTTGGCAGAGACCACAGAGCTACATCCGCTACCATTCATCGCAGCGAAACGGCTCTCCATTGGTCGCTTCTCGCCCTCGTAAAAATCAGGACGTGACGGGTGGCGAACCACGTCGCCGTCATTTTTTCAACAAATTAGGCATACTAAATTTGTGAATAGTGAATTCCACGAGCCGCAAGTGAGGGTGGAGGTCAGCCCCAGCAGAGCCCTGCATGCTAAGGTAAGGCGCCATAGTACCCGGGGGAGCCCGATCCCAGGATGGTCGGCACGCTTGCGACTAAGCTTGCCCTTAGCCACGCATCCTTTGGCACGGCAGACCGTGGATTGGCAGGAGAGGAAAGGAAAGGATAGAGAAGAAAGGAAAGGGCAGGAACGGAAAAGCGGATTGAGAGGGTTACCAGACTCGGAATAAATATTTATAAATCCATACAAATATTTATTCCGATGCGGGGAATGAACCTGCGACCATTGACTCCGCGGGCGGAGGGCCCCGCCACTGAGTCGGTCGTCTTGTGAAACCCTAGTACAGTAAGTAAACCCTCCCATAACGCTAGATTAGTTCCGCGTTACAGGAAAACGCGTTATACAAGGGATCACTGTATGTGTAATCAATGTTCCTAAAATTCAAAAATTAGGAAGAAAAGCTTAATAAAATAATTTGATTTTATAAGAATGTGCAAACGTAGGAAAGTTGATCATGAACTGTCTACTAAATATGATTATCATTATAGATTTCATACTACGAATATATGACTTGGGAAATCCCCGCGTTATACGAGGGAAAATGGTGTTATATGAGGGACATGAAATTGCGTTTTAAGAGTACCGCGTTATATGAGGGTTTACTGCATTTGTTTTTAATGGGAGACGCCTGTATGAGCCTTTGTCTATTTGTCTGCCAATCATGAAAGCTGTAGTCTAATCCATTCAATTAAAAGCCTAGGTTGAATCAAAGTTTCATGCCAATCATCTGGATGAGTGGCCATCTACTGGGGCGAGCTTCTCTTGAACCTTCTTTCACGCACCACCACACTGTGGAACCGGCTACCTTCGACGGTCTTTCCGAATCGATACGATATTGGCACCTTCAATAAACAAGCCTACACATACCTAAAAGGCCGGCAACGCTTCCGCGACTCTTGCGATGTCGCGGTTGTCTATGATCGGCGTTGATTGCTTTCCATCAGACGGCACGCTTGCTCGTTTGCCCTTCTATCCTATAAAAAAAGGTCATAAGTGCTTTTGTTTTGCAGGTAACGAATCTGAACCAACACCGCAAACGACACTTGACGGGCCGCCCGATGGATGCTACGTACGACTGTACCGTTTGCGGCGAACGATTTCAGCAGCGTAACCATATGTACAATCATAGGTATAGAAACAAACGACGATTGATTTGTGATCTTATTTGTGTCATATTATAAATCCACATACATATGTACATCAACAACATCAATACGCCTGTTTCCTGTAGGAGTCGGCATAGACCACAGATCTCTGTGATCTCACCATCTGCTGTGATCTCGGCATATTTTCATTGCTTCCTCCACACTCATCACTCTCCTTATGCAAGCTCGCCGCATAAGGGTACTCTTGATCTGTCTTGTCTTTCCTAAAAACTCCGGCAATTTGGTCCAGGTATGTTTTCCTTGGTCTTTCCCTACATACCTTTCCATCCACGTCCGCAAGGAAAATTTGTTTTGCCAGTCGTCTTTCATCCATTCTCTATGTGCCCAAACCATCTAAGCATTCCTTTCTCAACTTTTGGCACGACACTTTCTTTTACTTACCATCGCTCTCTTCACTATCTGTACTGTACCACTCGAAGTTACTTCACACATACTTCTAATTGCTTTAATTTCCACCGTATTCAGTCTGCTTTCAACTACATCAGAGTCGGAACAAACACTCTCTGATGAACCACCAGTCGGGCCGTTTTAGACACATTCTGACTCCTATTAACGCTTGACTCCATTAATCACATTCTGACTTTTCATAAAGGAGTGCAGGGCTCCATTAACCTCATTACCAGCTTTCACTCGTCTTTCAATGTCACCTTCACATTTTCCATCTCTTGTAAACAATGAGCCCAAATATATACAAACTCATTCACTTGCTCAAATTTTTCACGTACAACCAGTACCTTACACAGCGTCGTAGTGTCCTCCCTTTCAAAAACCATCATTTTCGTCTTACTAACATTCATCTTAATATTTTCCTATTTAAATAAAAAAATAATAATTTACATGTATTATATTTGTCTTTACATTTATTTATTGTGTGGAATAATTTCTGTTGCCGAATTCCACAACCGCACTACTCGCGGTAAAGAAAACTTTCATCCCCGCCATCTAGATGAGTGGAATTCTAGAACGGTGCGCTTCTCCCGAAACTTCTTTCCACGCACCACTACCCTGAAGAACTGTGAAAAAGGTCGGCAACGCTTCTGTGACTTCTGCGGTGTCGCGGATGTCTATGGGCAGCGTTGATTATCACACGATACGCTTGCTCGTTTGCTTCCCTATCCCATAAAAAAGACGAGCGGACTAGTTAGATTTGAAGACATTTGATATTATTGTATTTCACTTGATACTGGCATAATAGTTATACCTAATTGCCATTAAAGAAAAGAAAAAAAAAATAAAATAAAAATTTAGTGTGTTTGTGTGTACAGACGGACAGTCCATGCAGATATAAAGAGTCCACCGCGAGCGCGACACGTGTGCAAACTGTGCGACCTGGTGCTGCCGAGTGACGCGCTGCTCCAGCAACACCTCGCCCAACACGTCGCCAAGCAAGAGGACGAGGACACTAGTGAGTGTATATTCAAACACGTTACTTTATCTAATACTTACTTATAAGTGACCTGAAGTGGCTCTTGGCCCCCGAAACGAGAGTCCTCCTTTACCTGTCCTGCGCTAATTCTTGTCAATTGGTGGCTTGAATTTCGCGCAGGTCAGCATTCACCCGATTTCTTCAGCGATATCTGGGTCGACCAACTGGCCCTCATGGCACAAATACACCATCTCCACACCGGTCCTCTCCCATTTGCTCAAGGTGACCGAACCAACGGAGTTGTTGCGTCTTAATCTCTCCCATAATGTTTTGCTGGTCCAGTAGGTTTTCTATCTCGGCGAAAACTTTATCTAGCATTTTTTTAAATCACGATCTCTCTTGTCGGTCCTTCATGACTGAAGATCGCGATCGCCAAATTTCATCCAGCAGTTCGTTAGGCCCCTCCGTTTGTTGCGATCGGCAGCCAATTGGACCACTTCCACCTCAAACTGCAGGACTTGTTCTACTTCAGCTGGTTGATATATAAAATATATATATATATATATATATATATATATATATATATATATATATATATATATATATATATATATATATATATATATATATATATATATATATATATATATATATATATATATATATATATATCCGGTATATACCCCAGAACTCAACGTCAGGCCGAAAAGGGGTGACAGGATTAATTCTAACCATCATGAGAAAAATCAGAAAAAAAATGTGTATGTATGTATGTATTAAGTGATATTAAAGAAATGCGTGTATTGTGACTTTTTAAGTTGACTGAAAAAGTCCATAGAAGGTTTTGGCATTGTATCGTACAAGAGGTAACGTGACAAGCTGACCAGTTTCATTTCATGACATTTTCATATTATTGTATTTCACTTGACACTGGCATAATAGTTATAACTAATTGATATCAAAGAAAAAAAGTAATGTGTGTGTGAGTGTGTTTAGAATCGGAGTACATGTGCGTGTTCGCGTCGTGCGGTACACGGTTCTCTTCGCCGCGGGAGCACACGGAGCATCTGCTTCGCGCGCACCAGCTGCGCGTGCTTGCGGCCCGATCTACCGCTCCGCCGCCGCGCCGCGGGAGGCCGCCCAAGGTTCATATTGCACAACTAACTAAACCTAACGAGAAAGGTAACTCTTGCCGTTACAGTCTTATACACAGGCAATAATCTTGTAACGAAGCTCAATTTCAGTGGTGAGATATTAGTACGCTCATGTCATAACTTTTTTCACGGTCAACGCTGCTGTCTTTATCCCGGGCGTCTATGCACCGCAGGATATTTTAAGAAGTAACCTAGGAGAACGAGAAGTTTTGGGATAGTGTAAGAGAAGTGTTAGATGAATACAAGGAGAACGAAAGGATAGTTATGCTCGGGCATTTTAATGGTTGGGTTGGTGTGAATCGTGATGGATATGAAAAAGTTCTTGGTACCCTCGGTGATGAAAGAGTCAATGGGAATGGAAAGAGTTTGCTTGATGTATGTTTTGAATGGAGTCTCTGTGTGTCAAACACCTGGTTTGTATACAAGAAAAACCATATGTATACCTGGGAGAGGGACGACAGGAAGAGTGTGACTGATTTGGTAATTGTTGAAGAAAGGCTGAGGAAGACAGTAATGTATACAAGAGTGTACCGTGGTACCAGGCGTTGATTCAGACCACTTCCTGGTAATAAGCCGCATTAGTGGTCTTTTCAAAGGATGGGGATACCGACCACGAGAAATCAAGAGAGTATTAGAGGGAATAAAAGTGGAGGAATTGTAAAAGAAGATGTGAAGAAAAAGTATCTAAGTAAATAGAATGAAAAGATTAATACGCTGAATGTTGTTTAAGAAGTTAAGGAGTTCTGGAGGATGTTAAGGGAAGGTAATGAAGTGCAAGAAGCAGTGACCGGTAAAAAGAAAGCATGGCTTGATTGGTTGTGTAAAATAGCTGATCAAAGAATGAAAAAAGTTTTGAATGAGGATGTCAATGATGCGCGGACGTCTACAAGAAATTGAAAAGGATAATAAAGGATGTTGTGATTAGAAAGAATAAGTTTGATAGGAAATTGTCTCATGGTTTCCGGTCAATTATAAAGCTGTTCTAGAAATTCATTAGATCAGTAAGGGGTCGACATCTACCTCAGAGCTGACTACAATTAGAGACGAAAATGGAAGTATTGTGAAAGGAGAAGAAAATATTTTGAAGAGGGTGATGGAATATTTTGAAAATCTTTTTGATAAGTCAGAGGTACAGGGCGAGACATGCACAATGTATGAAAACAAGGATGAAGAGATGATTAGCATGGATGAGATCATAAAGGCTTTAAATGGAATGAAATTGGGTAAGGCTGCTGGGTATGATAGGATTTCCGTCGAAATGCTGAGGTCAGGTGGTGAGGTGATAGGAAGTCACCTGTACCACCTTTTCAATTTGTGAGTACTGGCTAGGTATCGGACGATTGGTACAAAGGTGGTGGATGGTGGGGATAGCTAAACCTTCTGTGACGGGACAGGCTTAAAGAAATCTAAGCAATTATTTATCAGTATATGGACAGTCAAAAGTTTTTACTTAGCTAAGATCCGCGACAAGCAAAACAATAACAGAAAATTAACAATGTGTGTTTTTCCGTTGGGTTTAGTGGATTTATTTGGAACTTAAACCAAAAACTTACCGAAAATCGGCCATCAACTCTCCACCCACCAACCATTATACACAACGCCAAACACACACTATCACTTTTCCATCTTGTACACGACACGTGTTTCGCCCCAACACGAGGCATCCTCAGGTATAGTAGACTCTACGGAAGACAACCGAAAAGTGACCCGCCATTACAACGGGCGCCTTATATAAGGCGCCCGTTGTAATGGCGGGTCACTTTGCGGTTGTCTTCCGTAGAGTCTACTATACCTACTATACCTGACCCGCTCTTTAGCTAAGTAAAAACTTTTGACTGTCCATATAGTGATGGATTTCCGCAAAGTAACGCCTGACTCCATTAATAATTATTTATCAGCTCAAAACATTTTATTTTAATTATTCTAAAAATGATTTGTATCATCAATATAATCATCAGCACATTTCTTGAAATAAGCCGTGCAAAGCTTGCCTTCACAGATTATAGTCTCAGATCTGCACAGATTTTCACACATTTTATAGCTGGCAGGCGTCCTACACTACCTTTGCCAAACGAAGTCTACTCGTCTACGGATTCGACCGACAAACGTGACTAGTTTACTAATTCGAAAGGTTATGTCGGTGTCTTAAGTTCTGTGGCCGGTTTTTTTGTATCAAATCATACTTTGAGTATAGATAGCTCTCTTCATAGCCCCTTGAGTGACTTCGTATATACCAAAACGATTGAAAACCTAAATATTCAATTTGTGTGAACTAGCGGAGCATTGTATAATATTATTTTATGCTTACATTAATTGTGGTTATTTTATTTTCAGCATTTGAAAGATCCTCTTGATCTTAAGGGGCACGAAGAGTTCCATGAGGTAAGCTTTTTATATTATCAATCGAAATATCGAAACAACTGTCTACTGTTGGACGTTGGTTTCCCTAACAAATGAGTTTCACAGAATCAGTAGTCACCTTGCTTTGCCCTGTTAAAGAAAGGATTTGGTATTGCAGATTGCTTTTAGTTACTCAGGTAGAAGATGTTTGTGTTTGACACAGAAAACAAAAATACCATTCGAAAATTCTCTGAATCGCAAAATAAGGTCTCTTAAATGATATAAATACAATTCCCCCGTTGGGATGTATGCACGGTCTCTGTGTATTTGGTCTACGGATATACGTGGTCGGTATATTAATGTCCTTTTGTCCAGAAATGGGGATGACGGTACCCAGCAGTTATACATAATGTATAATAGGAAATAATAAAAAAAATATAATAGGTGGCGTGCCTTGGGTGAGGCCTATGTCCAGCAGTGGACTGCCGCGGGCTGATATTGATATTGATTGATAATAGGAAAACAGGTTGTGAAAAAGGAAAAACTATCGTATAATCAGACACTGATTCTGATTTGAATTTTATCTTTTGTATTGTAAAGCTTGTCAAAAATCACTATCTATCTATCTATATAATAACTATGTATCTTTTTGTTAGTTTATTATTTATGGTTTAACTCATATTTATATAAATTTATATTTTTGCTTATGGCTATTATCTTTGATAACTATTATCCTGACGATAATGTATTACCAACCTACATCTAATTATCTTTTTAACGCTGTGTCCATCCTATGGATGTCTGGAAGAAATGACTATTTGCGAAAATATTAAAATCAATAATTGTATAACTTGGTTTTTGGTGTAAAATAAAGAATATATTCATCGACCAATCTCAATTTTTTTCTCTTAAGAATCTTGTTTTGTAAAATAATAATAAACTTTGTTTTCAGGTTAAAATTATGAAACAGTACTTACCGAAGTTGAAAGTGGAGAATTTGTTCCAGTGAGTGATTAAAAATCGAAGGTTTACACGGTTTCAGTGAAGTGTTAATAAATTTTATATACTATGTACTTACATTTCATTAAGCTTTGCGTGGATAGAGACTCATTTCGCATTTAGGAGCGCTGTTCAGTAACAGATAATCTAGAAATACTTTATATAGTAAACATTAAATAGTACGTTAAGTGATATTTTTAAGTGCAATTTTCTTTTGTATTGTAAAAACATAGTTTATGTGAATCAAGTTTAAGACATAAATATTTTAATAGATTATAAAAATAAGTAATCGCCTATTTCGGTTTATTTTATATTTATTAAAAAAAGTAAGATTGTTTCACATCATGAAGTTGCTTAATCGATAATCGATCTATAAGAAATATAGCGATATTTCGAATAAGAAACGGTCTTGAATATTTCATATAATGCTTTAGAAATATAAAATATAATTAAAATCCAATTTTGAAGATTTTAGGCCGAATATTGTACTGTTGTTTTTTCTGATAGTTTAATAATTTCAATGGCATACCGAAAGTGATTCAATACTGTGACATTTGACTTTTCTTTTTGGTACGCATAACAACTGCTCAGAATCATACAGAGTTGCTGACGTTTAGGTCCTTTCCTCACCAGTCGCGTGTCGAACGGTAATAATCTAATATCTGCTGGCAGAGAATTTCTTATGTTTAAGTTCTTTACGCGCGTGATAGATAACATCTATACTGGTGCTAAATAATGTCTTAGTGCGTAAGGAAAAAAGGAATATAACAACATTGAAAACAGTTATTATTTATTCGGATCCTCTAAGGCAGGCTCTTGGAGGGGTATGATGCACAAAAATATATTTTCACTCAAGCAATATTAAATGTAGAAAGTTATTTATAAAATAAAAAGGGAGCTTTCGGTTAGGGGCCAACCTATGTAAATTATGAATGTTTGGCCCTTTATTATTTTGCGTCTAAGTTATCGCCACATTTTGAACATTTCCCATAAAAGATATTGAGTTATATGTGAGCGAATGAAAGATGAAACGCCGCTAAATACTAGTGTTGTCTGCAAAGTTCAGTTTTATTTTTTCTCACATCTATTAACACACATTGTATTTCCAATTCAAATACTAATACACATTTGGATTCGAAGCGATTTGATTGAATTTGAAAATGAATGATCTTTTTTTTTCGAAAAAAAAAAAACAAAAACAATGTGTTAATAGCTGTGAGAAAAAATAAAACTCTGAACCTTGCAGATAAAATTATTATTTAGCGGCGTTTCATCTTTCATTCGTTGAAATATTTCAGGTGAACCAATATCTTCTATGGGAAAGTTTAAGCACCTAAGAAGTTATGCAATACGAAACTAATCTATCGTATATTTAAATAAATGGTGTATTTAGGTAGCAAATGTTGCCATCGTAGCATTATTAGCCGCTATGATAATCCCGCGCCGGGCGCTATATCGCGTGATTCCGTCATCAATTTTTTTGCAAAGCAAACGTTTAATTCCTCAACGCCTTCGTTTTTTTGGACATTTTCTGATTGTCAAGAATATTACAAAATAAAAAATATCAAGCGTGGAAAGTTAGTTAGTTCCCTTTGATATTATTATTCATATAGAATTGTTTTTATCAATATAATCTGTTCAAATGTGGAGGGAATTTTGAATTTGAACTTTTTTGTTTGTTTTTAAATTAATGGAGGACACAAAGATTGATGTTCAAAGCAACTAGTGTTCCATAAATAAAAATCTTTGGCTTATAAAACGCATACTTTTTATAAGTTTTGGATGCGTTACTAAAATATGATATGTGGACAGTCAGAATTTTCATTTGGCTAAGATCGTTACAAGCAAAGAAAAACAGAAAAATAATAATGTGTGTTTTTTACTGAAAGAAGTGGCTTTACAGTGAACATAAACTGAATCTTACCGAAAAACGGCCGTCACCAACTCTTCACCTCCCAACCAATGTCACCAACCCTAATAACACCAAACACACCACCAACTTTGTACAATGTACACGACACATGTTTCGCCTCAACACGAGGCATCATCAGGTGTAGCAGACTCTACGGAAGATAGCCGTTAAGTTACCGGTTATAGTTTAGTTAACAGGTTTTCTGACTGTCCACATTAATACATTTCCGCAAAGCAACGCCTGACTATTTATTATCTTAAAACATGATAATAATATTTTTATTCTGTAATGTTTATTCCGTCCCAATACAGTATTGTGTGTATATGAAATAGTTACAAGAGAGTTTTGTTGTGTGGATCGCAGTTTGAACTGAGAGGTTGTTATGTGTACGTGGTAACAGAGGAGGAATTATAAATAATGTTAAAATATGAATGGGAAGATATTGTAGAAGTTGAATGCCTTTCACATTGCCAGCGTGCTATTCTTATAACTTAATTTAAATATATTTAATATTATTAAAGAAATACGAGATGAAAACTACACTATGCAAAAGCCTGATTTTTTCCTTGAGTGACAGAGTTTAGGACTTCTAGGAACATTACAGAATAATGGTGTATGTGTTTTGGGTTTGTTATGGTAACGTTCCATCCAACGAAAATCTACTTTTGCCTAAAGTATGAACTATATACAATATTATTTCAAAATTACTATACTTGTTGCAGACTTTCTGTGTTTTCTAATTGCAATATATGTAAAATAAAGGTGTAACGTAACAATTTATAATGCGATTCGAGGTCTAATGTAACAATTTATGATTCGATTCGAAGTGTAATGTAACAAACTTTAATTAGATATTTCGAACGACATGAGAATGGTATGCGAGTGTAAACATACATATATTACATAATCATATTTAGCTAACTTTAATTTATGCAAATTATTTAACAAACTATATTGTTAACAAGTATCCTGTATATATTATAATTATTTGCATACAATTCCCTCGGTCAGCTGGTAACTTTGTGTTTGTTAATTATTTTGACAGTAAATGTTAAAAAGTTGCATGTGACCATGCTTTCTGGCAAATTTAATGCGTTTATACAAATGCTATATGTGTTTGATACTATTCAATTATGGTTTGATTTATGTATTCTGTGCAAATATAATAATAATAAATTATATTATATATAAATCTTATAACAATTACAATGTCTTAAGTGTCTATCGTTGCACAAATTTAAATTTCATATTTTGTCTAATTGTAACAAAGAATCAATTAGAGATTCGTAGTAATTTATTACGTTATTTGTAATGTGAACTGGTTATTTGACCAGATATATGTTTGTGGCTTGTTTTTATCAAATTCCTGTTATTATATTAACACATTAAAGGCTTGTTATTGATGAAAGTATGCTAGATAACGTGGCGACCGCCGCTCCTCGTTTTTCGTCCTAGAGCGGGCGATATTTTGTGCAGTCATAAAAAAATTTAGACATAAAAAGTTTATTTAAAGTTTTAAAACTACAAAAAATATTAAAAAAGAAAACTTATTATAAAAAATGTTTTAAAATACATATTTATGAGAAGTATTTTTCGACGTTTTGATGGTGATATCGGTTAGTTTCTGTTATCATCTATCTACTATCTTTTGTCGGAATCATCGTCAGAAAAATCGTCTACATATACAGGTGTCCCAGAACTCAACGTCAAGCCGAAACGGGGTAACAGGATTGATTGTAATCATCATGACAAAAATCAGAAAAAAAATTATCTGAAGATCTTAAAATTAAAAACCTACCAAGAGCTTGTGCGAATAAAAAACGTTTTAACTGAGTAAAATGGGTTAGCGAAAATCGGGTTACTTGAGATTTTTATTTTTTTACTCGTTTTTTTTACTGTGAAGCTAACAAGTGTTGTACCATGTTACAATCCTGATTAAATGCGCAAACTTTTACTGCCACTTGCCAAGGCACTCTAGTACTTTTTTTTAAAGGAGAGCCGTTCGAAGTCGACAAATTTAGAAAATATTAAATTCATAGTTTAACAAATATTCTTAATTCTAGGAAACTTGGGGCAATTGTGTCATTATTTTTTACTATGATTTGAGAAATGTTATTTAGGGTTACGGTTTCTATGTTAAATCTAGGTTTTTCTTAAATGCCCATAATGTTCAAACTTCATGGGATAGACTTTTTTTTGATTTTTCTTATAATGGTTACAATCAATCCTGTCACCCCGTTTCGGCTTGACGTTGAGTTCTAGGACACCCTGCATATCTTTATTTTCGCGTGAAACCATAATGAAGGATTTCAAAATTTAAGCTACACTCGAGATAAATCGTAGTACTACGACTCCCGCCTTTAATGTGTTAATATTTTATTTCACAAATGTGTAGTTGGATTGCATAAGGTTCCCGCCTTGAAATCCTAAAGAGACGAACATCTATTCGTGTGTTTACTTTTTTGTTTTCAAAGTAAATTTACTTTTGTTTTTTTACTGATACTGTTAAAGCGCAGCGTCATCTTGGGAAAGTGAAAGGTACTTAAATAGCGGGCTAGCTTGGAAAACTGCAAGTGACTGTGGGCCGGTACATAGCAATTATATAAAAAATATATCAAAATCTGTTTTATCTTTGTTTTTTTTTTATTATTTGTGAGTCATATATTCTTAGTATATAATTTTATATTCTCTTATGACCCGCTAACTTGTTATCATAACAATAACTTAGGCAAAATATGATAGTTTTAAAATTATTACAAATGCGAGATATTACGTTCGTGAGATTCTGTATCTGACTGTAATAGCTCTAAGAGTGCACGTATTTACATTAGTGATGTACACGTGGTGTTAGTGTTAGGGTGCAAATGTTCCTATGAGTGTATCAGATAACTGCATCAGATTGTGTGAATATCGCGGGCGTTGTATAGTATGTAGTTGTATAGTTGACCACTTCAGCATAGCCACTTTAAGTAACAGTATGTCGGAGATTTTTCTATTAACATACTTTTATCTTAATAAAACATATAATTTTAAAGAGACTTTGTGTTTATTTTTATGAATAAAATGGCGAATGTTCCAAGGAATTATAAACTGTCAACCGCACGTATGAAGACATCGAAAAATGGTTTGATTCGTGGATAGCCTCAAAAGGCGAACACTTTTAACGGATTATTTATTCGAACTTTGCCAGAAATATGGGCAAAAGTTGTAGCTAGCGATGGGCAATACTTTGAATAATATATATGTAAGCATTTTTGCACAATTAATTTGCATTTTAATAATAAAAAAAAAAGAGTTGCGCACCTAATATGTACAAATATATCATCACGCCTGTTTCCCGTAGAGGTAGGCAAAGACCACAGATCTCCATCTGTTACGATCTCGGCACACTTTCTTTGCTTCCTCCACACTCATCACTCTCCTCATGCAAGCTCGCCGGTTAAAGGTACTTTGACTGGCGTCTTGTTTCTTAAAAAGTTCGGCAATTTAGTTAAGGTCAATCAGACTATCAACCGTAAAAAAACAAATTTCATCCACATCATCTGGATAGTTGGTATTCTACCATAGTGCGATTCAGTCACAAGTTTCTACCACGAACCGTGAAACTGGAACGATCAACCACCTGTCGAGTTTCAAACAAAACGTGGAGGTATATAAGAGACAAGCGTTAGTTGTCCATAATTAAATGTAACGCTATTGTGATATCTCCAGCATTGTGGATGTCTATAGCGGTGATAATTTACTCTCAGGTGAACTGCATGCTCGTTTGCCTGCTCTATTATAAAAAATGCCAAAGGGTTCAAATCCCAGCCGAAACCAAAATGTCAAAAACAAACGTTTTCCCGTTCCTAAATGTAATTTGTGTATGAATATAATTTTATGTATCGAAGAGACTATCCATTTTATTCTCTAATTTGGACCAGAAAGTGTCTTACGGTATTTGCGCATTTACTTTCATTTTGTCAGTAGAGGTCGCCGTAGCCGAATCAGCGTGCGCAACATCACAATGTAATATATTTTTCTTTAAGTTTTCATAGTAACTGCTCGATGTCAATCTTTCAGAAGCCAAGAGGATTTATATGTGTCACACGCTGGGTTGGCAGAATGGCGATGGTGACCTTCGGCATTTTGTTTCGTTAATTACTACATAACCGCCAATTATCTAGGTAGTAAGGATGAAATTTCTCTTTGTGGTGAGTTCTGGGTTAGTAGAAGTAACAAAGCTGCCACTGAACACTAGTTAGATTTTTTAAAGTTTATGCAAACGCCAGGGCTTCCTTTAAAAGAAAATTAAAGATTTCAGTTAAGAATATTTATTATATATAGATAGCAACTTCTAATAATTGGTATTAAAATACATTATCTGTGGAGTTTTTAAAAGTGTGACATCAAGTAAACACAATACTTTAAGCGTCGTACCTTTGGAACTGTATTAGAATAACTAAGTACGTAGTGACGGCGCCAAGTACCTGCAAATAATATTTGTTTACAATGAAAATACTGACTCAACTGATAAAGAATTCCTCCTAGCACGATAGCTGTCGATATTATATATAAATTAATAATATAACACATTATATATGATTGATGTCTAAAATATATTAACAATCAATAAATTCATGAGCTTGAATATAATAAAAATTATCTTGCTAGGATCGAAGAAGTTTACTTACTACTCACTAAACTGGCAACAAATAATGTTTTACACAAATTACTTTGGGATAACGATTACAATTCTACAATCGTTTTAAATAACGAGTTATCGTCTGAATCTAGCAATAATAAAAGCAGTTTAATTATAAATAAACTTACGGATGCCACCATGGGACGATCGAGCGTGCACATACCCATTGGTGAATAGGTAACAGATTGTAACATCAGTTGTCGAGAAAACACCTCTAGTCGTGAAGGTAGAGTACCGTTAGAGGGAGCCGATCTCATCAAACGGCAGACTAGCTCCTCAGTTTTTTTACCCTGGCGGTAAAAATAATTATATGGTTATTGAGGATCTTTTCCATGTTTTAAGGAGAAATATTACTTAATGACATCTATTCAGTACGAACGATATTATCTTAAGATTTTTAAGATGTACTGCAAGTAGCAATGTATATGTATATTTCGGCGACGACGGTGGTTCGATTTAGAATGAATCTTGCCGTCACTGAAGTTTTGCTTTTATACACAAAATCGAGAAGCCGAACAAAAACAATAAAAACAGAATCTAAAAATAGATTTGCTTCAACATAGCATTTATATATTTTATAACAAACAAACCAAATGACTGCAAAACAATTATTAAAATATAGATAAATATTCAAATTAATTGTTTATATGAATTTTGCATCATTCTAAACAATTTATTTTATAAAAATTACTATAATTTTAATTAATTTATATAAACCAACATTATCTTCATCATTTGCCAACAGATGACGCTTTAAGATATATAAAATTATGTTGTCGCGGATCTTAGCTAAGTAAAACTTTTGACTGTCCACATAGTGATGGATTTCCGCAAAGTAACGCCTGACTCCATTAATAATATAGAATTAAGTTTTGTATATATAATAAATATTTTGTATAAAACGTTAATGCTGGTAGTCTATTGGCTTTAACAGCTTTATCGAATACTAGTAAGTTATATTTGAGAATCTGCACAAATCACAAATACCATCGGCTCGGCTCGGTACACATGAGTACCCACATGACTTTAATTTCGTCATGACGCTCCCATAAATTAATAATGATATTGATTCTAATACGCCGACATAAACATCCCACATGTAGGCTCAGTTTGGTTTTCACGAGGAGATATGAAACCATATTGTTTCATCATCACCTGACATGCTACTCTATATTGGATAATTTAAAAGCCCCCTTTAATTCTTTTTTTTTAAAAAGAAACAAGTAATGCTATTAATATTAACAAAATCTTTGTTAACTACTCCAACTAAGTTTTAAATTGCTTGTGTCAGGAAAATGGTTCACGCTAGTATTCCAATGGTCGAACATTAGACCGTGCCTTGAACTTAAGCCGAAATCGAAGGCTTTTTATTTTGTAACATAGAAAGCAAATGAGTATGCGGATCAGCTGATGGCAAGTGATCACCGCAGCCCATAGACTGCGCAACGCTGGAGCTTTAAAAACTTCGTTGCCCGCCTTTCGTTAAAATATACCTTCGTCTCTTGAATAACCCAATGTTGTTTTGAACGAGAACACCACAGGTGGAAGTCTGTCGCTGCTAAATTGTGATATTTTAGAGTACGTATAAAATATATTACCTCCGTGATGGTGTAATGGCATGGTTCGACCACGACAAACATTCGTAGCATGTGGGTGGCGCACCACAGAAACTGCAGCACCAGGAAGTGGATGCGATTCGTTGAAATAACTGTAAGATGTGTAACATACATACATACATATCGTCATGCCTGTTTCCCGTAGGGGTAGGCAATGACTACAAAGAAATAAGAAGAACGTGAACTGTTTCAGAATCCTTACAGACATACACACACACACATCTGCACACATACATCACATCTTTAATAATTTATTATCTTACTTAATCCATTTTTATTCTCGCTAGTGTTTAATTTAATTATATTTTTTTTCTCTACTGTTTTGATATTTATATTATTGTATTATTTACGAAGGGAAGAGCCTAGTTTCCCACAACACAGGGAATCCCGGTGTGGGATATAGTGTCCTGTAAGATAAGTAAACATTTCGACAATAAAGGGATTAGTATTATTATTATTTACGACACAAGAAAACCGGTTCCACCGCTGTTTTCAATCATCAACTAGTTCTTGTTGTAGGTATGTATTATATGTGTTGTGTCCTTCGTTCGTCGTAATTTGCAAAATAGACTACTGCTATACTTACTCAGTTCCATGATCAAGAAGTATGGTGTAACAATGAGATGTAACAGCGTGGATATGAGGATCAGTATGAGGGGCAGTCCATAGCTGCAGTCCAGGGCATGTACCACGTCGCATAGCGCACCGTGGAGGCATGCAAGACGCCGGATCGCCTCGCACGGAGGCACAACGAGACGAGTCTCGCCGTTTCCTAGCAATTATTATTATTATCATTTAATTATTTATAAGCAGTGGGCAGGCAGTGGGTGCAGGTCGGCGGCGCTCCCCCGCTGTTCGGTCTGCTGGACGCATTCGACACCACGTGAGTACACACACACACACACACTTGCATACACAAACACACATATACACACATACAAACATACATACACACACACATATACACACATACACACACACATATACACACATACACACACAATAATATTGTAATTTTGCAAATTAAGAATTATTCATCGAAAAACGGCCATTAGCAAATCCTCCTGCACCTCACCATGTTCACCAATGTTAACACTGTTAAACACATAATATCAATTTTTCACCACAAACACTTATACTATTTTATAATATCGACGTCTTACAGCTTCAATTTAATAGTATTATTATATGTATTATTAATAGTACATAGTATTATATTCTTACGTCTTAAATGGCTTAGTTACAGCCTTGTGTATATAGTTTAATAATTTAGCTTCTACGATTTAATCATGCCATTATGACACTGCTTTCCGTCATCTTTTTATAATAGCTTTTGTTATAGGATAGAATGGCAGACATGCAAACAGTCCACCTAATAGCAAGCTATCAACTTCACCTATAGATATTTACAACAGTATAGGTAGTAGGTAGACTTCTCTGTCTTCAAGAAATATGTAAAATATGTAACCTGTGTTATGTATTATTACGGTGTTGTCCTGTTCGTGCATCGTGTCCACCAGGAGGCTCACGTCAGCACAGCGCCGTGGCTCCGCTGTAGCCACGCGGATAGCAAGCACGTTTAGTGGAGGTGGGTTGTTTTTATTCTTCACTGAAACATATCATTTCAAATTCAATTCATACATACCCCTGGGCGAAGGGATAGTCATGGCTGTAACCAGGAAAAGTGTTTGTAGAATTCTGTCCCCTCCCTCTCTCCTCGAATTGACAGACAGACAGAAAATTCAATTTTAAAATACATTCTCCCTTGACCAAACACTGATGTTCTTAAGAAAGGCCAGGTCAAAAGTACCCTTAACCGACGAGCTTGTATGAAGAGAGTGATGAGTGTGGATGAAGCATAGAAAGTGTACGGGGATCGTAACAGAAGGAGGTCTGGTTCAATTAAAAGAAATGTTTTTAATACAAAAATTACTTTTGCCACCACTGGATATAATTTTAGTGTCTCGTATGTTATAATTAACTAACATATCCAATTAGATTACTTCATGCAAAAGAATGGTTGTCAAGTATATGCGAGGGCTTACTGATGACGCGCGTGTGTGTGTGTGTGTGTGTCTGTGTGTGCGTGCGTGCGTGCGTGCGTGTGTGCGTATGTGTGTGTGTGTGTGTGAGAGTGTTCATTCGAAATGGGTGGGCCCGTGCGCGTTGAAAAGTGAGATATATATGGGTTGCGAAAAAATAAAGTCGACGCCTTTTGTTGTGCCTGAAGAATTGTATGATTAGGTCGCCTCGATGCGCTAAATACCACACTCTCACATAATGTGTGTTTTAAGAGTTAATATTATCTTGTGATATTACGAATTGCACTTATATCGACTATGCTACACGATTTTCATATATGTTCTGGTTTGCTTGATATGAGATGATTGCACACATTGTTTTGCTATAACTTACCAGGCAAACATACTATCTTGCCAGTTAAGGAAAGCGTGCCGTTTACAGCCTGGAAGCGAGCGCGCACCGACAGCGCCGTGAAAGCAAACTGCAACTCCAATATCATCACCACATACCACAGCAGATAGAAGCCAACGTAGTTCACAACCACGTTCCCTAAAAAGTAGTTTACTCATGTCACTTGTTTATTCCTATTTACTATATTATGATTTATTGATATAGTACATACATACAGAACATACATTAATGTGTACAATTTCTAAGCACAACAATATAAGCAGTTAGAACAGTTAACAAGGATTCTAGTAACATTAAAAATATTGCTAAGATTCTGCTTTTAACAAAGAAATATTTTTTTTATTATATACTAAAAGCGAATTTAATATACATAATTTGCTGAAAATGACGGCGACGTGGTTCGCCACCCGTCACGTCCTGATTCTCACGAGGGCGAGAAGCGACCAATGGAGAGCCGTCTCGCTGCGATGAATGGTAGCGGATGAAGCTCTGTGGTCTCTGCCAACCCCTGCGGGGGATAGGCGTGAAAATATAAAAAATATAACAAAAAATATCATTGTAAAAATGACTTCCGGCAATTTAATAAATGCTGTACATAAAACTCGAAGTAAATAAACCGGGCTTCCTGTCCGCCATTGACGTCGTCATTGTACCTAAATTGATTTTTTAATTGAATATTCTTCTCTGGAAATATCAAAAGTGGAAACTGTACAGTACCTATTGTATGATTTATATGCATAATATAATATCTTTACGTAAAAGTAATTTTATACACAATTAAAAATAATTATTTATCTGTTAATATTACAATTTGCGATATAAGTTAATTTATGTCTCTTTTGTACCGGTGACAAAATGTCGGAAATAAGAATCAATGAATTCTATACGGGCTTTTTTCTTCGCATCATCAGAGTTTAAAGTTATCCTAGGTACAAGGTATATCGATAGAGAGTTTTCAATTGAAGTGCCTTGTGATTATTGAAGTAATGTTGAAGTTTGCTAGTTCTCTGTTATTCGGCGACAAATTAAAAATGCAATAAATAATATTTCAACGGCTTACATTGTCTGTCAACTTTTTTAGCTTGCAACGCGTAGAAACAGAAGTCGTCGACGATTAATAGTGAGAAAAACACCAAGATCGCAATAAGAATGGCACACAGTTTCCGTTCTGTCGTAAGCGAGTAATATGCCCCTATACTGTGGTCCACCTGTAAATATAAACAAATAAACAAAATGTAAGAAAAACGAAACAATGAATTGTATAACAAACTAGTTAGTGGATGTTTCAATTAAATATGACTATTTAAATTTAATGACGGCGATGTGGTTCGCCACCCGTCACGTTCTGATTCTCACGCGGGCGAGAAGCAACCAATGGAGAGCCGTTTCGCTGCGAAGAATGGTAGCAGATGGAGCTCTGTGATCTCTGCCAACCCCTGCGGGGGAATAGGCGTGAATATATAAATAAAAATAATATTTAAATTTATGAATATTATAATATTTATCGACATGCGTGACAATCAAATTGTATATTTCTATATTTATATCATATATAACCTATATAGTTTTATAATATATCAAATATATATCGAATCAAATGGTTCCGTGGCGAGGACATCGCTTTCGGAGTAAATTGATTTCCATACGTGCGCAATATATATATATATATATATATATATATACAAAAAACTTTGCTTTCTGATAATTTACAACCATTAAAAATTTTTTTAAATGGCCCATATGTGTTCCACTTTTGGGCACGGGTCTTTCCATTTCAAGTGAAATGGACATTAACCCACCAGACTCCGAATGTAGTAACCTATAGGGCTAACATATCGACGCAAAAAAGACAAAACGTCGTAAATGACGCATATGTCATATTTTATTGCATATTCGGATTAGAAAAAAATACTGCGTCGAATGGTCTGAGTCTCACAGCTCTACGACCAATAGAAAATGTTGTATAGCGTTGAAACTGACTATTTTTGAGTGATCAGATACAATTTTTTCAGAAACCTTAAAATATTCTTTTGCTCTGGTGGTAAGTTTTCATTTTGCGTTTTACTACGTTTTTGCTTCTTTGCGTCGATATGTCTATTTATCCGTATGCGGAAATCGAACGCGCGATATGTGCCTTCGTCACTGAATCAATTTGATGATGAACATTCAATATGTTTTCTTCAATAAGAGATATTGAGCTTTGCGTGTTGATCATTTGCGTTCAACAAGGCGGTTCCTTTGAAACTTACTGAAGCTATACTCTCCATAAACTTGAGCATGGTTCTCATTCTGCGCGGCGCTCCGTAGACTCCGGCGCCGGCGGTTACCACCACCACCAACACGTCGCACGTGGACACCACTTGCGACATACGAGAGGACATTCGCACCGACAGCTCCACACCAACACTGATCTCCGCTATGAGACCAAATGCCGTCCAGATGACTGAAATAGATATGTACATTATTTATTGTACACTAAAAGCGGGCCGTCTTTACCCGGGGGTTCAGATCTAGGTCCAGGGGGGGGGTTCGAATGCTAGAAATTGGAAATTTTATTGACCTCTAATCTCATTAAACGTCAACCTCATTGCACCGTCTCGTACACTTTGTTACGTCAAATGCACGTACATAATAAAAATAAAATAATAAATGAAAGATTAAAATTATATTGCTTAAGTTGGTATGGTTGGTATGGTACCTATTAAATAATAATATAAAAATATATAATATTAATACAAATATATATATTCAAATTTTGATTTTTGTTTGTGCATTTTTTTTGTAAATTACAGAGTTTTAAGAAATAATTAAATAAAAGATTAAAATTATATTGCGTTTCTTTACAACAGCAGGGGCGCGGGCTGATTACCCGCACCCCGGCGCGGAATATGCTTAAGACAAGCCTGACTAAAAGCAAAGTTATACAATTATTGATTGTAATACAATGGACCCGCAGTAATGCGGAACCCGTTTAATCCGGCGCTACCTGTTATCCGACACACCTATCACTGTTGATTGTACATAAAAAAACTGTTCGGCAAATCTTCACTAATATAATGATGCATGATTGGACGGGTTGTAATTTGTACGCGCCATCACTACTGTTTTTGTAAGTTCTATAGCACTGACGATGTTATTTTTATAATAAAATATTAGCTCTCCATTGTGATGGTTTAATTTACTAAATTCCACATTCATGTTATGTAGTATGATTCGTAGTTCAAATAGATTTCTTGATTTGTAATTTGTCAGATTACAAGGTCCTCAAAAAATTCCGGAATATAATCCGATAAATATGTCAGTATATATAAATGTGACTTAACCGTATAGATATAATGAACGAATAAATAAAAAGATTCATAGATGTTTGATTGATGTTAAAGATAGATAGTGATTTTTGACAAGCTTTACAATACAAAAGGTAAAATTCAAATCGTGTCAAATATTTTTATCCTTTTTTACAACATTTGTTTTCCCATTATACATTATGTATTCTGAGTACGGACATCTCCATTTCTGGATGACAGAACATTAATCTACCACGCTTATCCAAGGCGAATTGGCGCCTAATTCAGACTTGGAATAAATAAATGTAGGCCGTATATACATATGCATACAGTATGTATTTATCCCAACGCGGGAATTGAACCTGCTTTTGGGATAAATATATCTATGTATGCCAACTCCAAAAGCAGAGACCTCGTCACTTAGTCAATTTTGTTGATATTAAGACAATTAAATTAAAAAAAACTATTTAGAAAACAAAATACCGGCTATAGATTAGTCTAGTCTACCTTCGTAACTCAGGTGCCCAATTTTATAGCCCAATAACGGACATGCGATATTTTATAGGAGAGTCAGAAAAAACGAATATGTTTTTACATTTTTCTGCATTATGATTGTGTGTGTACTCGTTGAATTTTTCATATTTCAAAATACTAGTTCTAAGGTATTTTTAGATATTTTAATGGCGCGAGTCGATGTTTCATGGCATATCAAGCTACATAATGCAAATACCTGTTTTTTTCTTGAAAATGTCTCTTACTAGATTTGAATGTGAATAGCCATAAAATATTGCTTTGCATTACCAAAATGTTTAAAAAGCTTTCAAAAAAGCATTTTGAAAATCGAAAAATCCAACAAGTACACAATTGTAATGGAGATCAATATAAATACCCAACTCGTTTTTGGATATCCTAAATGTTTCATATCCCGTCTTCTGACCACTCTTAACAGAGCGGTCGTGGTCGACATTAGGCTGTGACCTTCATAAACGAGCCTCTTAAGAACATAGATGCAGTGGTTTCCCGTTATTTTCTGCACCAATCTTTTTGGGAGATATTTGATCTTCCAAGGCTGCTGTAGCCACTTTTAACCCATTGCCCAGATAGGTATACCGCCATTGCTCGGTTGTTATAGTCTCGTCCGTTATTTAGCCCAGTAAGGTCCCACAGTAGCCCAAGGACTACTGCTTCAGAGTTAAACGAATAAATCTGCTCTTGCATTTGAGGATAATAATTGGGTCGGAAAGAAGTGTTTCTATAGTGATAGAGCCACGTGGCAGATGAATACTTTATCAAGAATGGCATAATATTTGTCTGTAACATAAATGGGCCGGCTCGCCAGGGGAAGTACCGAACTCTTTGTTACCGCGCTTCGTACGGTGAGCGGCCGAATTCCGGAGGCCCAACACCCTCCCCCTCCCCCTCTCTCCCAATCCCATCTCTCGTTCCCAATCCCATAATGACACTTTCTTTAAAGATCGGCAACGCTTCCGCACTGCCTATGGCGCTGCGGATGTCTATGGGCGGTGTTGGTTGCTTTACATCAGGTGACACACCTTCTCGTTTGCCTTCCTATCCCATAAAAAAATAAGTCATGTCCTCCCCCCATGTCCTTTATGTCTCTTACTAAATTTTAAAATTGCGCAGGCGTATTTTACATGTTTGTATGTGTGTTTATCGGTCACTCACCCAGCACAGTGACGAGTATGTAGCTGTAGACGCACATGGCACTCGATATGGTTACGCTGTACCCACTGCACCGGGATTCGAATCGAAGTGGCGCCAACCCGAATAAACTTGATATCTACAAAAGTGTCAGTAGTTTTCGCTTGAAACGTACGAGTTATAATGACCAGTGAATTTATGATTCTCCTAATTCTAAAGTTCGGTTCTATAATAAAACGATATAAACCATGGTATTGACTTATTTTATGTTTTATAGTAGAATATTACGAAAAATGTACGGTTATCCATTTTCACAGTCTATTGCTAGATGTCGGGTTCTCACGATTAGAGGATTTGTTCTGATACACAAACTGTATTCGTCATACAACAGGTAGTAAGACACGTAAGTGTGGTTCATAAAAAGGGGAATGATTTGTTGTGTTGGAATGTATAATAATTTCATTATTCAATACAACAGTAGAATGTGAACAGTTACAACTTTTACTTAACTAAGATCCGCGACAAGCAAACAATAACAGAAAATTAATAATAACATACATTATTAATTTTGTGTTATTGTTTTCTTGTACCTGTTGCATGAAGTGGATTTACCTGGAACTTAAACTAAAACTTACCGAAAAACGGCCGTCAGCAACTCTCCATCCACCAACCACTATACACAACACCAAACACACACTACCACTTTTCCACTTTTGTTTCGCCTCAACACGTGGCATCTTGAGGTATAGTAGACTCTATGGAAAACAACCGAAAAGTCACTTTTCGGTTGTCTTCCGTAGAGTTTACTATAAAACACACATTAATTTTCTGTTATTGTTTTCTTGTCGCGGATCTTAACTAAAGAATAAAAAAAACGGAAATCCATCACTATGTGGAGTGTGGACAGTCTAAAACTGTCCACACTCCACATAGTGATGGATTTCCGTAAAGTAATGCCTGACTCCATTAATCAACAACAGTAGAAGTTAATCGCAGACAGATGAAATAGAAAAAAATACGTTAACACAACGAAAAATATATTAAGTGTTTGAGTGTGTATTTATGGTACCATAAGAATGAAATAATCCAACTTACTCTGAGAATGAAGGCGTGTGCTCCACCGACTACACATTTCATCACGTGGGTTTCGTTTGTTGCGTCCCCTGCTGACACGGAGACCGCGTTACAGTCTCCCTTGCTTGACTCCACGCCTGGTACCGGTATGGGTTCTAAATACAGATATTACTAGCACTAATAGCGTTGTTAAGAACTTCCAGATGAAGTAGAAGTATCCTCTTTCTTTCCCCTCTCTTTTGGATTCTATTCATTGGTTAAGACTAAGGCCAGGAATAGCGTTGTGGCCTGGATCTAGAAACCGTGTCCGTGCCACACTGGACAAGTAGCGACTACGGGAAAGTAACTATCTTCTCTCCAAAAATAAAAATAAAAATTTTGATAAACCTATGCCCAATCGCTATATAACAAATAAGAATATTAAGTTTTATTCTAACGTTATTTTATAAAAAATTTTAAATATCTATATAGTATGTTATTAACGTATTAGACTTTTTTATAACCTACGGAGACTAATTTTCTAATAGGTACTAAATCTAAATATACAAAAATTTTATGTTTATAATCTCCAATACTCTCAATCTTTAATATATTTAATCGAGAATAGAAGAAGTAGAAGAAGTATTTATAGTCTCGTTTAAAGTGAATGAGCAAAATAACTTGAAATTGTTTAGTATTTAATATCCATATGAATAGTTGTATATTATATAATTAAAAATTAAATATTTACCTTCATTCATTCCAGATATATACCAGTTTAATTACAACACGAATACAGTTTAAAAATACCAGTTAAATTTTAATTCACAAAATTAAGGTACATTAATGACAATTTATTCACACTCATATCGCGAAGAATCGATAAAAAATGTAAAAAGTAATTGATTTATGGCGGCTAACCACTGGCTGATTTCGATCAGAAAACCCTTTAATTATAGAAAAATACTATAGACATTTTTTTAAATCACTGACATTTTTTCCCACGTAATTTAGTCATAAAAAATAGATATTTTATGTATATTTATTGCGTTCACACGAGAGCGGCCTGATACAGATGATACGAATTGTTCCAACAAACCGCTCTCCTGCCGGATCATCATGAAACTCATTAAGTTGTCGTATCGATCACTGTAATAGCGAAAGTTTAATTGCATATCTCTTGGAAAACACTTCATGCAGTTGTAAAGCACGTGATGATATCACTATCATAAACAATATTATTTTTACGACCTTTCAAAACTTACAAGGAAAATAAATTTGTACAATAATAATTACTGAGGTATATTAAGAATAATTCCACCTGATTTTTAGTAGGTCCTTTAAAAAACAATTCTATTAGATTTTTAAGCTATTTAATGGTTGGAATACGTCTTGTGTTTTCGTACCACTTTGTGTTTTCCATGTTTTACAGAAAGTAACATGTTAGGTATATTATTAATGGTAACAAACTAAAGATAAATTGCAAGAAATTAAGAACACCTTAAATGTAACATTTACGGATTAAATATAATAAGAATATGACAAAGTCTAAATGAGACCTGATATTTTAGGAAAACAACAAATTAACTTCTGGCACTTCATAAAAAGCAATTACTAGGTTCCAGAATTGAGAAGCAACCGTCACTGTCGAGTCATCGTAGTCATTTTGTCCTCAGCCCGCATCTTGCGCACTACTTACTCGCTGTTCTTCTGATGAAATAATGTCCAAAGGTCATAGTTACTTATATAGCTTTTCAAGTTATACAACTGAAATGTTACTGGTCATGTTTGTTGCAAGCAGAATGGTAGGCAATTCTGCAACACTGTGGTATTACAGGAAGTGTATTGTATTACAGTTGATGGGAGGCACAGACGAACCCTTAAGAGGGATCCGCAGGTCGTTTCAAGTGTTCCAGGGTTTTCATCCTCATTGAAGGAGTAGAAATACCTAGGAGCCTTCCCCTTGGAGATTGGCTTATAAAGGAAATGTTTTTGGACATGCGAATGTGTGACAAAGCGTTTTTAAAATCTCAATCAAGTTACGAAGAGGAATAGACCAGAAGTTTTAGTCGGTATTAGTAGTCTAACATAACCTTTGCCTCCCCTCTCCGCTCAGGTTATATATATAAATTTCAATAAAGGATTAGGTAAAAAAAAATTATCCAATCATTATTTGTGTTAGCTACACATAGCTAAATATTTTTAATGTTTAATTTCATAACGATACGCGAAAAAATATTTACATATATGTATATCATATAAACAGTCTTATAACTTCTACTCACCCATTACTTTCGGATTGTAAATGTAGATCATTCTTCCATAATGTAGGTCATTCTTACATAATTTTATCGAATATCACTTATTGTTACCTTTCATTGAATGAAACACTCAAAGGGAAGTGTTAAGTATTTGAGTAAATATACTACAATAAGGAAATATTGAATCAAAGACATTATTTACCCTTTGAGTGTCACAGGATCACTTTGTTCAGTGAGCCTCCCTTAATTCAAATAAAATAATAATTATACACATTTTCTTTACCTTTTAGATATTCCACAATAAATTTGATAAAATCAAACAATTATGGTATTACATCGTTATATATCTTTTCTGTCTGTTATATTTTCGATTAAACCAAAGAAAGTAAAATGAATTGGGTCATTCATTAAGACAAAAACTTTAATAATGATGAAATGGATGTCTCAAAATAGCAATTGTATTAAATGGATGTTATAGAAAAGGCATTAATTTGAATAGTGTTCTTGTTTACTATTTGGAATTTGTTCCGAAAAATTGACACAACGAGCGAATTTGGTAGCTATTTGCGATTTTATGTAACTATTACTTATATAAAATCATTTAATGTAAACATTTTCATTACAGTAAATAGTTATATTTGCTATCCGCACTAACCGTATGTCTCGGCGGTAATCGATATTAAAATAAAGCAAGATCACAGAGCTTTGAATTGATAAACAAACATTGTAAAATACAATAGTACCTGCGTATATTCTGAAACTTCTCTCTTTTTTGACTTTCTTGTACATATTTAAATATTAAATTCATAGTTATTTTCAGAAATAAATACTTTTAGTTTTTATTATGTAGATTATCTTAGTGTTTTCTGTTTCCAAGTTAGAAATATAAATCTGCGAAATAAACACTATTATTTTTGGTTATTAGTTGAATAACATAAATAAATAATAAAAGTCGACAAGTAGGGAAAGACTGCCAATATGTATCATATCTGTAAATTTAAATTAATCAAATAAAAAAATACCATTTGCCCAGTCGCCGTGCACATGACGCTATTTATAGTTTTCAATTGCACCGCTGCGGGCTGATATTGACAATTGCGCTGAGAAATCACCGTAAAACCATAACATATCCATTATCGCGATATTTCAGCCTGCTATCTAAACAAAATTTCAATCAGTATCGACATTTCATCAGTGCGTCAAAACGTTCGCAGTAAATAGATTACGGAATCATCTCTATAAAGCCGTAACATCTTACAATGTAAATGTCTTTCTTGCGTGTAAAAATGTCTTGTTTACCACCTCAGTGTTTTGTTTATTAAGCCGGTACAAAAATGACTACGTAGGACACTTAAAAATCCTTCTTTTTTTTGCTCGCAGACAGGAAATATTACGGTACGTCGATCAAGGGTACGATTAAGACGATTTTGATAATATCTTTTATTTTATTCATTATGGTCCACCAATACCTTAATTATTACGGTCTTACATTATTTTTACACAATGATTACATGTTCAAGTTGCTTATACGTAGACACCACATTGCCAAATATAAAATAATAAACTAAAAGAAAAAATATTTTATACAAACTAAAGGAGCAGAAGCTAAAATATATCAATATCCGCCCGCGGCAGTCCACTGCTGGACATAGGCCTCACTCAAGGCGCGCCATCTAGCCCGATCTTCGGCTACACGCATCTCATGAAAAATATATACTAATGCCTATTTCTTTATTAAGCATTTTTCCTAAAATATTTGAACAACTCTTATATCCTATATCTCCTATATCCTATATGTACAAGATATTTTGCCTTCGTTCAGAGACGATTATCATGATCTTATTATATCCCAATGTTTTAAAATACTATAATAATAAATAAATTCAATCAAAAAGGCTACTATTATTGAGAAGTCATTTTTTTGCGATAATTTAGTACCTACTTTCTTTTGGACGAATCGGTTATATCATGCTGGAGGCAGAAATTTGCAATTAAATATACTTAATTACTAAGAAATTTAAGCTTAAATAAATACGTAAAATATGACAAAAACGATCTGTGTTTCAGCTATCTTTTACACATTAATGCAAAATACCTCCTTCTAATGGCTGTACTATTTCTGTTCTTGATAACAGTTGCACTTATCTATGTTAAAAATATTATAAATACCTACACCTATACACTACCATAATTATATTTTGTACACATTTTGTTCTAAACATTCGCAAGACATTCTCATATGATATGTACCTCACACATTCTGCAATACTGTTTATTTGTTTAACTAAAACGCAAGCAATTTCAACTGAAATGCATAGTATGCACACAAATGACAATGAAGATGAGACATACGCAAAGGTTTGTTCCATTCCTAATATTTTGAATATAATCTAATGAATATTTGAGTCGAGAACTAAATTTGGTTTACACACTTCCCCGCTGTGTTTTGTACATTTATGTGCAGTAATATGTAACTATTTTTAAGGAGAAAATCCTACCAGCCTCCATCCAAGAAATCTCCATCAATGTCCAGAAGTCGACTTGCATAAGCTAATTATTAAGTGTTTGATAAATTCCATTGCTATATGTTTTTCTACTTTAAATAGACGATCTCATAACACGATGAGCCGTTGTTTACCAGGACACCAGCAATTATTATTGACATTTTGTAATCTATTTTCAGATTTATAACGAAGACATTCCCGACTTCAATTTAAATGAATATATTGTTCAATGTCTGTTTGATAAAATATTCGAAAATAATCAGTTTAAAACGGAAAAAATAATTTCGAGCTTATTGTCCCCTATTACTTTATTGAGAAGAATGAGAGATTTAAAATTGCGTCAACTCGTCACAAAAGAAGATAATGATGATAAAACTACGGAGAGAGTTAAGCGTCAATTGCCAGGGATGGGTGATGCTCAAATGCTTATAGGAACTTTTCAGGCTATAATGAGACCTATGACGTCCTCCACCACTGGTAACAGTAATGACACTAATACAATGAAATAAATCCGTATTTTTGTATATTCGTATATACAATATGTTTTCCGAACATAGCCAAATTTCTCCGTGTCCACCATGCATCATTTCCTTTAATCCGTTCCATTACAAAATGAACTCCTGAACACACGTTAGTGTGAACATAAATAACCTTATTTGTGTATTGATTTTGAAGATAGGTGCGTGTGATGTCTTAGACACGATTGACTTTCTTTCCAGCCTGATTAATAGATGTAAAAATGGAGGCACTTATTAGATATTGAAATTAAGTACTTCGTAAATAAATTACATTTATTTTTTTAAAGCTATATGAATCACCACTGTTTACACTAATACTAAATAACTTTGTATTTCTATTTTTAAATATTTTATTTAATAAAATTATTAAGGTTTTTTTTATCAAATCTCATTAGTAATTTTATAACTGGGTTGTACTTGTTGCAAAGTATATAGCAGGTTAAACATATGAAAACTGCACTCGCGCCTGATGAAATATTGTTACCTTGATTTTATTGTTCTTCATCTAAAATAGCCATTAACTTAACCTCAGACCCCTACAGCTCCAGTAAGGGAATAATGGAGGTGTCAACCCTTAACGAAAAAACTCAGTACCCCTTAAACATATCTTTATGAAATTGACTGTACATGACTGTCGATAAACTAATTTAAATATTATGTGTGCAACTAAGTTCTTACTGTTTTTGTTATAAAAATGCAACTTAATTGTGCAAAAACGCTTAAATATATAGAATTCATAGTATTGCCCATCGCTAGCTACAACTTTTACCCATCTTTCTGGCAGAGCTCAAATACCGTTACAATAAAAGTGTTCGTCTTTTGAGGCTATCCACGAATCAAGCCATTTTTCGATGTCTTTACATCAGCGGCAATGCTGATCACCCAGATCATGTGTCATTGAACGAAACAAGTAATAATCGGACGGCGAAATATCTGGGGAATATGGCGGGTGGGATAGGACTTCCTATTTGAGCGTTTCCATGTAGGTTTTAACGGGTTTGGCAACATGAGGCCGAGCGTTGTCATGCAGTAGAACCACTTTTTCGTGCCTATGCTCGTATTGTGGCCGTTTTTGGCGTAGTGCTCGGCTCAGTCGCAACAATTGAAGTCGATACTGTTCCCCAGTATTGGTTTCGTTTGATTTCAACAGCTCATAATAAACAACACCGACTTGGACCCACCAAATACACAGCATAACCATCGCAGCGTGTATATTTGGCTGAGGCGACGACGTAGAAGCATTACCTGGCAGTCTTCAGTCAGCATTACCTTCAGTCACGATACGATGAAGGAAACCCTTTCTTTTTTGCCGCTGGAACAGTTGTTCTCAGGAGAAAAAACGACGCTCAATGTTCCTTGGCTTCAAATCATAAAGTACGCAAGTTCCTTGCTTTTGAATCATTCCCAACGTATGCAATCGCTTAGAAATGGCTTGGCGAGGAACTCTTAATACTTAAGCAAGCTGTTTTTGCGTTTGGCTTGGATCGTCATCGAGCAATTTCTCCAAATCAGCGTCTTCAAATGTTTTTAGCCTTGTTTCGCGCAGAACGTCGTCAACATTGAAAGCATGCACAACTTAAAGCGACGGAACCAATTGCGGCACGTTGTTTCACTTAGGGCAGCATTTCCGTCAATTTTTTTTAACTGGCGATGCGCTTCAGCCGCCGTTTTCTTTGAATGAAATAAAAAAAAGCAATACTTCCCGCAAAGGACGATTATTTGGCACAAAATCGGACATTTTCACACAACTAAAGTATATGACGCCACAGTAAAATCACTAACGTGTCAGAGCTGTTTGTTTACCATTTTGCTGGTTGTTTAACTTGGTTCATGACGTTTTGGATATGTCGAAATCGACCAACACTTACTACTGGAGCCATCTTATGACAAACAGCGAGAACTTAGTTGCGCACTTAATATATATTTTTCATTTTGCAATTTCGGAAACTGTAAAAACGAGATGTATATTTTTTAAGGGTGGTTTTTTTATACTAACAGTGACACATACCTATTACATGTTAAAGTTACAAAAGGGTTGAATTGGTGGAACATAGTGTGATGAGCCAGAGATCGTCATTATTAATTTAAAACATTTTAAAAATACTAAATAAATAATATAATAAACATCATATATGGTTAATCTGCTAGATCCTTTCTAGCCATTAACGTGAAATTTTGATAATGGAACGCAGAAATCTCAAGGAAAACTAGCTAGGTATCTATGTATAGGTTTTATTAAATGTGGGGTTTGACTTCTAAATCTACAAAACCATATTTGTTATTATACTTTCTACTTACACCCATTTCTCTTTCAAAACGCAAATGACAAAAAATTAAGTGAAAATAAATTTTATGCATTTTGACATTTTACGGGCGGACATCTGCGACATCATAAATAATGGATGGGCCATTGTAAATTTGCGAGAGATCTATGACGATGATGATAGAGAGGGAAAAACAAAAAGGGAACGATAGGGATAGGTGAGGATAGAGGACCGTGGGTCTTCTATGAAAGTGCGGTAACTTCTCGGTTGAGCTAGTACATTCAAGGTAAAAGGTAACTGTGAAAAGAAAAAGGTTTGTTTTTAGCAAGTGTGGGCATGAATAGTAAAATTCTTTTTAATTTAATATTAAAATCATTTTAATACAAGAATAACAATATTATTATTGTTTTACATTATTTTTGATTATAAAACACTATAAAATAGTCAGCGTTTAAATTATACGATAATTTTATACAAAACAAGCTTTAATTTGTGGTAAAGAAATGTAAATTTTTATATACAATGAATTATCTATAAAGCATGTGTCACCAAGATCGGTGTGATTCAAAATTATATATAGGTGTACAAAAAAATTTACCACTTGTCGTTTATCTCCAAAGTATTATCTATTATTTTACAAAATATCGTTTTTTAAAAGAGAGTTTTTATGTATATTTTTTTTCCATACAATTACAAACGGTGGGTAATCTGTGTCAAGTGGACCTGTGTCAATGAACCACACCATGCTGCTGTTTTAAATAGGTCATTGGTCTTTTTAAGAGATCATTGATTGCTTTAAAGCCAGATTATGTTTATCGTCTTACGTTAGTGTCGTAGAATTGACACACTTTATTTTTATGGATCTTTTTTCAATTAAAGTAGAAAGTAGAAAACAACATATATTGTCTCAAACAATTATATTTTGATTGTATGATTCTTAATATTCACTTTAATTGTCATGTATATCAGGTACCTTTCAATATGTTGTTTCATGTTTTCAGTGCTACATTACGATGTACTTAATGTCAATAAAAATAAAAAATAACACCTTAAAATACTATTCACTATCTATTAATTTCCTTAATAAAATAGTAATGGATCTTTGTCGATGGTAATAACACTAACTAGCAAAGGACCGACTTTAGCATAGTTATTTTCCCGACCAAATAAAGTGCAGTATAACTTTATTGGGTAAGCCTAAATTGGTAGCAAACTCCTCTTCAATTTTCTGTCTTACTTTCCTGTTCCCGATATCTTGTCTTTCCAAAAACAGACAGTATTTGTATAATTAATAAATACTAAATGTATATTGACGTCGAGTTGCGGAAACCAGCCCGTTACACCATCTACCAGACAGTATCTGCAGTGGCTACGTTGTTTGCAGTGCCCTCGGTTTTGCAGTTATTCATTGGCGGAGGTGATCAAACATTCCAATGATTATGCTCATTAAGTAGTAGTGGACAAGTCCATAAATTTTGGGCCCTGCTCACGAGTTCTTCAGAAAGTCAGCATGACCAATAAAACCATTTTACACAGAAACAATTGAACCCGGTCTTTGTTGCATTATTATAATATATCCATAACTTATTAATAATATAACCATCATAAATAATTCAGGACTAGAACATCATACCACAAATATGCATGGGTTTCTTTTAATTACACGAATATTTGGAGATCAATGTGCTACCATTCGCATACACTATGATATGCGATGTTTCCTTTAGGAAAAAGCAACTCCACAATGATTCATATGGACAAGTTAATTTGATGACATCCATTTTCTCAATCGTCAACTTCAAGCTCCAGCTCAATATCAGCTAAATCAATCCTCCGTAGTGTATTGATGACCATGTACCGTGAAAATATGAGGTATAGATATCGAAACCATACCATTTGCGATTTGTGTCGCTTCATAGCGTGAACTATATGCCTACTCTCTGTCCAACGTAGAAAATATCTGAAATTTTTAAATACGAAAATCATGTCTTAGCTCTTGTAGAGTTTTAATATATTTTGTTGTTGTTTTTCTATCTTGATTATAAATGTGTATACCAACCTTTTAGATGACAGTATAAAACTCAGTGGAACGTCTAGAAAGCCAATGTATTTTCTTAATATATTAACAGAGTCTAAAGTATATACTGTGCACCCTGAAAAAAAAATTATACTTTATAATGAAATATTTTATATATTAAAGAAAAACCTTAATATATTACATATTTATGGTTGTTTATTGTTTTCCTAAATCTCAATTAAGATTTTTATTTCAGGTAATGTGCTTAAATAGTGCATTATATGATTCAAGCAAATTGAAGTGGTAATGAGTTGATCATATTTTTTGGAAAACCAACAATCTGTAAACATGAGTGAGACTAGATATTGGCAAACACAGCTTCAGAGGCCTTATGGCTATGGGATGGAGTGACAATTCGCAAATAGGATGATAGATAGTGTAACGGGCAATGTGATGGTTTCCGCAATTAAATGTCATCACATGCCTATCTTGCATATTGTTGGAATGAATAGCTCCTATTCTATACACCTAAGCTCCTCGAAGAATTGCAGCAGCCTCTCCGGCATGCCTACAGCATCCATGAGGGACCTGGATGCACCCCTGGGTAGCCAACTACCTGTATCTGGCCCAGTAGTTGACTAGTCCCGTGCACCGAAGCACAATATAAGCAGCCGTATCCTCTTCCTCCATTTAGGCACTGCACAGTGGGTTATCTGTAATACCTAGCACAAACAGATGTTTGTTAATTGGACCATGTCCAGTTATTACACTGATTACCACACATAACACTTTCCTGAGATGAAAACATTTTCTTGCGAGGCCATGATTAATTTCAGGTAGTAGTAGACTGTCGACAGTCCAAAGAGTAAAAAATCTGCAAATAAGATTAAGCTTATTGTTAGTAATGCAATTTGGCTGACTCTTAATACTCACTTTTAGGTACATTTTTCTCCACAAACATATATGCAACAGCATAAAAAGCAGCTGAATGATTTGGGTGTGACGAAACACCTCCTCTATCAAATGTAACTAAAGTATCTATATCTAGAGCTTCTAATTGATGCTGTATTAGCTTTGCTACAACTTGTACTGGCCATTGAACTTTTGGGTCATCAAGTAATCGTGTATCATTGATAAGACAAATATTCTCTGCTGGTACACCAAGTTCTTTACATGCATACCATAATTCTTGACACCTTACACCACCTTTACCTTCATGATTACCTAAAAAGATTGTTAAAATATGATTAGATAGAATGTTTATATATGTTTATATATTATTTTTTTCTGTTCTGTGGGGCGCCCCAGGTACCGCTGGAGAGACATGATTGAAGATGACTTGTGCAACCTTCAAGTCTGTAACTGGCAGGAGGTGGAACAGGACAGGGCAAAGTGGCATAAGATCTATTCGGAGGCCAATATCCATTTTGGGTCGCTGCACCAACAAAGTTAGTTTATATATGAGACTCTAAATCCATATTTTTTTAAAAAACAGCTAAATTGTTTTGTATGCAATATTATTGGTGTAATGTGTATACATATAATATTTATAAGGTTTTAAAAAATTAGATAAAGCATATTTTTTTGATGTTGTGTTAACAATATATTTATAGCATATTTCTTTGTAAATTAAATAAATAATATAGAATTATTTCTCCTCATAATTTACTTAACATGTTTAGAATTAATAAACTATTAAAGTTTATGTATTAAAAATATTTTACTGACCATTAGATAAACAAAGTATGTATACGTCAGCACCCTGTTCACACAATCTGAAGATAGTGGGGCCAAAGAACATGCATTCGTCATCCGGGTGTGCTATAACTATAAGCACTCTTTTTGCTCGTAGTGCACCTCGAGTTCGAGTCGGTAACTTCCTTGCGTACCGACGATATACAATACAACAGACACATAAGTATCCAAATATCCATAATCCAATGTATAATATAAAATTTCTTAAATATAACAAACTTTCAGCCACTAATTTGAGGTAAAGATTGTACACAAATTCCAAGTTATATGGAGTGTCAATAAATGACATTTCTGACTAGAGTAAAGAGTGTTTCTTTTAAAATTAGTAGTAGTATTATTTAGTTTTCATTGATTGAGTATCTTCCTATAGATAGTTATCGCCTATTAATAATATTTTTAAATTTATAATACATCTTGTCAATATTTCCACTAGTGAATGTAAGTGTCATTCACATAATTCACAACCACAATGTCAATCAATTGTCAATGCCAAAAATAGTTCTCTTGTCTTTGCTTTTATGGCATATAGTTATAACTATTTTGCCAGTGTCAAGTAAAATACAATAATATCAAACTTTTTGAAATATAACTTGTCAACTTTTCACGTTACGTCTTGATAAAATAGTGCCTAAATAATCCTTCGTGTCTTCTCCCTTCTATGTGACATTGGCGAAATCATCCTTGCTATTTTGGCACTATAGAACGTCATTAATTCAAATAAATGAATGAATGAAAATAGTGCCTATTTTACCAAAACCTTCTATAGACTTTTTCAGTCAATTTAAAAAGTCAAGATACATGCATTTATTTCATACCACTTCACCTATACACTATAATCGAACTATATACGCCACCATAATTAAAAAATATAACTGATAATAATATAAAATTATAAAAATGAAATAAAAACACAACGTCACTGATGTAAGTTGGCGAGAAAAGTATAAATAAATAAATATTTACTTTAAAGAAAAAATTACTGAATAAATTAACTTTTGAAATGAATGTTATTATTCATTTCAAGTTCCGAATCCATAATATTTGGTGTAGTGATATGGGGTTAAATCATAGTTTCAAAACGGAAAGAAACATAGTTATGATCGTATGGTTTCTTTTCTTACTATCAAACATTGAGAATTGAAAGAAATAACTAAGTGCGCTAAATGTCATATCCTTCTATATAATCACTTTATGATATAAACACTACATATTACAGAGGTCGGTAAAAATCTTAATGGCAAATAGGTAAATAATTTATTTACACCATTCCACCATATATTACACCTTCACTATGTTTGAATTTATTTTCATTAAATAAAGATTCACGACTTATGTTGATAATTGAAAGGTATTTAATTCAGGAGATCCTTATTTGTAAATAAAATCCATGGTGCCTACCATGGATTATTTGCAATAGGTTTAAGAATCACAATTAACTAACATTTGTAAGGTGTTATACAATCACTAATCGTTTTTATGTAAAGCGTAAATCAAATAAAAACAAGAATATTTTAATTTAGGTCAATTAAAACTAGTAGATCGACTATTTATTTAGTATGTAATATAATCATTCATTTTAATTATGCTTTTCTCTGTTCTCGATTCTCATGCAGATCAAAACATCGAATCTTAAAGTCAATCTGTGAATTTATCACTCAAACGATGACTAAAAATATTATGACCGTTAATTGTATATAATTACTCTTTGTTTAATAAAATTTATATCCTGTAGTCTGTATTAGTTATTATTTATATAATATTTGTAACACACGTAAAATTCGTCACAGTTGTTGACTTTGAAAATTCGTGAAATCTTAGTCCAAAATGATTCAACCTGATTATTCTCCAGCAATAGGTTTCCTTGATCATTTGAATTCTGATGAGCTAAAAGAAATACTTAACGATGATGCTAAATTTGATGCAGTTCTAAAAGATGTGAAACAGGTATGTATGTATTGTAACTTACTTTTTTTGTGTGGATTTTAAAAACAATAAATTATAAAACCAATTAGAGTTATCAGAATGGTAAATTTTAGTAAACATATAATTAATGGATAATCATTCATTAAACAGATTTCATGATTTGTATGTAAAGTAATTAATAATTCATAGTCATAAAGTGTGAAGAGCTCTATTCACATTTTGGAAATGGTATAAGCTTGATCATGACCCAGCTTTGTATTCTGTACCATAAAGGTTTCCTCATAATGTGTTCCATCACTTGAAGAGCATGTGATGGAACACATTATGAGGTAGGAAATAATGGTTTCTGAGGCACTAGTTTTCTTATGTTCATTGGTGTGAAATTTTGAAAAACGATCGACGAGATGATTTTTGAGATCACTCAAACATTAATTGAATTCATTATCATCAGCAGTCATGGCAAAAAAAACTGCTGAATATGTTATGTAAGGAAAATTTTAAGAAAAAGGATTATCTTAGGATGAGCAGCATTTAAACAGCTTTCAACTCACCACATTTAAGTTGTAAGATAAGATCTTCAACCCACATGCCCTACATGTATTTGTTTATGGTGCTGGAACATGGATATTGGGTGTATGTCTGCTAAGCAAGCTCGAAGCTGCTGTTAGAGCTATAGAGAGGAATATGCTTAGTTTGTTCATTTTATGCACTTTCTATTGTATTAATTTATAAAATAAATTGATAATGTACTTGAGCTACATAAAAGTTTAATGACAATATATTCATTAAGATTATTATTTTGATAATTATGAATTGAATTTAAGCCAATTTTTCTTGACAGGTTAAAGATTGGGAGACAGAAAAGGAAATGATGATAGCTAGTAATAGGTCCCTAGCAGAATTCAATCTCAGTCAAGAACCCGAATTAGAAGAACTTAAGTCACAAATACAAACTAAATCAGAAATTGGAGAACAATTGTGCAGTCACATAAAAGAGCTTCTAGAAGAATATAGTAAGATTTTAAAATCCAAATTTATTTCAGTGTAAACATAATTATAATTAAACTTTTAATGAGTCAATTAATTCAATTATACAAAATATTATTGAAATGTGGATGTGATATATATTAACAATATATATAATATATATTAGTGGATAAAATTACAGATATTCATTAAATCCACACATCCACATTTTATTATTAAAGAAAATTTAGCTACTACTGTACTTAAATTATATAATTTATTATAGATATTTCAATTAATTTATGGATTTAAAAAAATGAATTTCAGAAACAAAATCTGCAGGAATCTCACCAGACACAACATTGGCTTTACTACAAACGGCTGCAGCAGAATCAGAAGAACATTCTGAAAACATTGCTCAAGACTTTATATCTGGAAAAGTGGATGTGGAGAAGTTTCTCGAAGACTTTGAACCCATCCGCAAAAAAATGCACCTTCAGAAATTCAAAGCAGAGAAAATGAGTGAACTATTGAGGACTGGCAGTCAAAGTTCATATGGAAATGGTCTTGCAAAACCATATTTACCATACCCAAGTTACCCTCAAAGTGTGCCAAGTGTTCCATATCCTGTGGGACCATTAAATATGCCAATGCCTGGAATGTATGGTAACCATTTTTAAAATTTTATTATGTAAGTATTAAGAACTATAGTTTTATTATTTAGGTTATAAGAACCATTATCATTCATTATTTTATAATTATATTATGAAGGGTAATGAAATAAAGAATCATTATGATTAACATTTTGTTAATGAAAGCTGTAAGTCAGTTTCTAAATGCTTAAATGGAATAATACTAGCCATGATAATAATAAAAATTTGTAACAATTTAGATTATATTTCTTTATTTTAAAGATTGCATTATTTCTAGGAAATATACAAAATGTTCATTACTTCACTATTTCTGAACATGTAGAATTATTTTATGACTAGTTTTGTAACAACAAATGGTTTTCATTCTTTCTGAAATTTCTTATATATTTTTTTATATAATGATTATAAATATTTTTTCCTTTTATGTTGCTGGTCTTCACATGATATTCTCTAATAAACGAACATTTTTTATTAACATTAAACTAATAGTAACATTTAACAATACTTTGTATAAGTCTGGAATTATGAAGGAATTAAAGGATCGCTATCTGCTTTATTTTCATTTTACAAAACCATATGCCTCAAGGCCAACAACATCAGTGCACTTACCAATAAACTCTGAAAGATGAATTTAATATATTGTTCATGTTGAATTGTCTTATAAGGACACCAAAATAAATAATGGCACAAAATGTTTTGAATTGTCATCCATATTGAAGAGCCGCTTCAGGATGATGTCCCCTTATGTTCACACTAGTAGCATTGCCAAATAAGATATTCTCTATTGGATATGATTCAGAATGAAGTGATCCTCTAGAAAACTAAAGCAACTGATGTAGCTATTCAAGTAAGCAAAGTGAACGTTACTGGTAATGGCCTAGTCACCTCTTTGGAAAAGGCAAAATCACCGCAGTTTGGAAAAAAATTTGTGGGAAGCTTCTAGTTAGATAGGGCGACAATCTCAGAAGGGTGGCTAGCAGAATGTGTCTCTCCGAAAATTAACTAGGTGGCGCATTCTTGGAGAAGCTTATTTTCAGCAGTGGACTGCCATAGGTTAACAAAGATGTAGCTGTTAAATAGCAATATAAATTTTTACCATCCTTAACAAGGTAAATTATTTATTTTTCAGTAGGTGAGCAAAGGGAGAGAGAAATCTATTATATCATCTTAAATCGCCATGCTGTCTAAATAATATACTCTGTCTAAATAATATAACATTATATATAATATGTTCTAACCATTGTAACCAAAACTGTTAAGAATTTTTCTATTTTCACCTTGGTTACACACTGAATTTCTAGAGAATATAATATGAAGTAGTGATAACTTATGTCAATTGTTAATTCATATTCAAATAATTTTCTATTAATGTAGATACTGTCCGTTTGATATTGGTGCTTAAGTAGAGGAAATGTGATTAATTTAGGTAAATGTTAAATAAAAACTGATAATATGTGTAAAGATAGCAGAAAAAAATTATTTCATGCAATGATAACGGCACAAAGTACAAGAATTTTGCACAGACTATAAACTTCTTTATTATAATAAATATATCGTCTGAGTTAGAAAGCGGCCTGTGAAAGAAAGATCAGAGAAACATACTATGAAATGGTTAAAATTATGGCTGTTTCTCCCGCACTTTTAAGTATATACATACATACATACATATATATATATATATATATATATATATATATATATATATATATATGTGTGTGTTTATATATATATATATATATATATATATATATACATACATACATACATACATACATACATACATACATACATACATACATACATACATACATACATACATACATACATACATACATACATACATACATACATACATACATACATACATACATACATACATACATACATACATATATATATATATATATATATATATATATATATATATATATATAACTGATACCTCAATAATAAATGGTATGTTCTCAATACGCCAAGCGTATTTAACGCAAGTTCCAATTATAAATCGGCTGCATTTGTATTAGTCCATCGGCCATGGAGTGACAGAGTTAAGTAAAGACGTAAACGATTTGCTATGCCACATTGTTTACTTAGACTCGACGTCGATTCAATATTTGTTTTAATAATCAAGATATGTTAAAATATTCAACATACATGTACTTTAATATATATTAAAGTACGTAATTGTGTTACGAAATACAAAATTTTATATTTCAAGTGCTGTCTTTTATTTATTTTATAATATATTAAGTGCGCAATTAAGTTCTCGTTGTTTTTATTTTTATAAAAATGCAACTTAATAGTGCAAAAATGCGTACACATATATTATTCAAAGTATTGCCCATCGCCAGTTACAACTTTTAACCGTCTTTCTGGCAGAGCTCGAATAACGTTGCAAAAACAAAGTGTTCGTCTTTTGAAGCTATCCATGAATCAAGCCATTATTCGATGTCTTCATATGAGCGGAACTGTTGATCAGCCAGATCAACAGCGAGTACGTAGTTGCGCACCTAATACTATTATATATCTGCATGTTTTTGTTATATGCTATATAGTATTTCTGGTGTCAGTTGACTGCATAATGTCTTATAATTAAATTTCAGTTATTTCTTAATAAGAATTTGTATAAAGACTTGATTGTACGTATTATATATTTTCTCTCGCCATTTCTTACAAATATATCAAGGTATCAAAATCTGCGTCAGCATCTTATCACTATTTATTTCAATAAGTAAGGTACTAAAAACTTATATTAAAGAAGACCTAGTATGCTATAGGTTATAGTAATAGTCTGTAGTGTAGCAGTCCTCTTCTGGGTATATACGCTTCCCAAGCTGGGTGTAGCAGCCATAATTACCATTCTAGGTAGGCGGATATAGTATCCTATAATTGTCGGACGGTATGGCAGTGGTCGAGTTTTTGCAGCTTGACAACAATGCGCCAATTTATATGATCACTGCAAGGACGCTATTCTAGCCTGAAGGATGATATACTTTTGAGAGCTTGAGCTTTGATGGAGCAACAGCTCTACGAATTTGTTTATTTTATTTAATACTTTATTGTACACAAAACAGGAAATATCAGAATTAAAAGGAAGGAAGATGTACAAGGGCGAGCTTAACTCAAAATTGAGTTTTCTTCCAGTAAGCCCAGGAGTGAAAGAGAGATAAGATTGTTGTACATTTATTTCTATCCTCACATCTTGTGAGGATAGACAAACAACAACAAAATATGATAATAATATACATAACAATACATACTATATAAAACCATACATATATAAACATATAAATACTAATAATATATAATATAATACTATATAAATAAGAGGCTACATATATATAATATACACATAAATATATACATATATAAATATTTTATAGTGAAAGGAAATGTTCTTTAATTCTTCTCTTAAATACATCCAGTGAGAGGCTATCACGTATAGTATGTGGGAGAGAGTTCCACAAGCGCACTGCGTGTACAGTGAATGAGCCACCGTAACGGCTGGAAGAATGCGGAGGAATACGAAGGAGAAGGGAAGAGGACGTGCGACAGGGCTGATCCCTGAGGACAAGAAACTGGAAACGCTCTTGAAGATATGCTGGAGATCTGGGATTATGTAGTAAAGAGTAAAGTAAAGAAAGGATGTGAGTATCTCGACGACGTCGAATAGGCAACCACTTCAACCGGACCCGAAATTCTGATACATGATCGTACTTCCGAAGTCCAAAAATGAAGCGGATGCACAAATTCTGCAGACGCTCGAGTTTGTTAAGGAGCTCCTCTGTTGCATCAAGAAAACAGACATCAGCGTAGTCTAGAAGTGGAAGAAGAAGAGATTAGGCAAGGGTTATTTTAGTATGAAGAGGCAGTAATTTTTGAAGCCGTTTGAGAGAATGAAAGGAGCTAAACACCCTTGTTTACAAACTGGTGTAGACCTGGAGGCTAGTAACTCGCGATAGTGTGTCTAAGCTTTAGACTAATGATATTGTCTGCAATTGGGCATAACAATGGTTCAACAAAATTTGTTGTATACATTTAATGTATGCGCAAGTATAATTGAGAGTAGTGGCAAACTTGCAGCAAAAATGGGTTGTAACTGAATGGATCAAGGGATGCTTCCGTTATATCCAGACTGAGGAATAAGACACATTACTGTGCTTAATACGGCTCAAATGCCTTTTCCTTCTTTCTCTCCCACTCCCATACTAAGACTTTCTTAAAGGTAGGCTTCATCTGTAGTACCCCTGATGTTGCAGGTGTCCATTAGCAGAGGCAGTTCATTTCTCTAAATTAATTTTAACCAACCATGTCAAATCTGTAACCGTTGGAGAAGACGAGTGTTGGAGTGAAGACCGCGTCTTCGCAATTGTAATGTGAGACGCCCCTCTACAAAATAGCCGCAGGACGAACATTTTTTTGTTATCTTGTTTTATATAATACTTTCATTTTTTATGGGATATAGAGGCAAACGAGCAAGCGTATAGCACCAGAGGCATCACAGTTGCGTTGCCGGCTTTTAAGATATGAGTAGGCTTGTTTTTGAAGGTTTCAATGTCGTATCGGTTCGGAAATACCACCGAAGACAGCTGTTTCCATAGCGTGGTGGTACATGGAATTATGTTTTGGGAAAATTTTTATCATATCATATTTCGAACATAAAAAAACAAAAGTTTTTATTATAACATTATAATTTACATACGGTAGCTATATGTACAATATTTACAACAACTTTTTCAATTAAGCTCTTTACTTTTATCTAAAGTTCTTTGTTAATTTAAGTGCAAAAACAAAATAACCTTTGAACTTAATAACAAATAATTTATAATTAAATTAGGTGTGTAAAATTAATTTTCATATTATTTTCAAAGAATAGTAACCATATCTACGCAAACAAGCGACATTGATCTATCAACTATTAAATTGTCCACTATAAAGTAACAGTATTGTTGCGATAACGTCACAACTTCATTACGAAATGGTGGTAAAGCTTTAATGATAACAGACTGAGGTTCGATAAATAAAATATAATTTCTTATGTCGAAATGAATAAATTTGAATTATGATAGAAATACGTGCGCACACACACATCGGTAATTCGATTTATCTCGCCTTTTGATTTTATAAGTTGTAGATGTTAATATATTGATTTATACAAATATTCATAATTCTTAATAGTAAGGCATGATTTAAATAACACTTTTGGTCACAGATAACATATATTTATTGATAAAATATATTTTTTAAAATAGTGAGCCTAAATATAAAAACTAATAAAGTATTTTTTAATAGTTAATTAAATTAAATAATTTATACGAAATCAGTAAAACTTTCTTATTTTTTTATATGAGAGAAACATTAATGACTCGCGTTAGTTAATAATAAAATACTAATATATATAATTACAAAACAAACATATCAATAAATTTTCTGCCGTGCAGTTTTTCTATCAGCGCACGTAGTATTAAATATTTAACAATAAAAGCATTTGTGACGCTTGTCTATAGTGCTACCTTTGTCTCTTTGTTGGCTAGTTAACTCACTGTCTTATGAGTGCTGATTGATTAACAGCCTGACAATAATTACGCAATTAATCAATCAACAGCCCTCTGCAGTCTATTGCTGAATATAGGCCTACCCTAAGAAGCGCCACCAAGCTGGATCTTTGGCTTCAAATGATTACACACACATACATAGTGTGTGTGGACAGTAGAGTTGAAATGGATATCTAATTGGCCGGACACCGGATAATTTACCATCGGATAATCGTTTATCTAATTATTGTAAAAATTCAAAATAAAAACGTCAGATAATCAGTGGGCATAATGTTTGGACATTGACAGTTGTAACGAGCGCGCCCGCGAAGGAGAGGTACAAGCCTTCGGGTGAATTCGGGCTTCGTTGTAGATTCGAGAGGATAGTTAGCTGTGACTCGAAACGCTCACAACACGTTTTTACTTTACGAGTACTATTTACTTAAAACTATAAATAATGTTTCAAAATGAAAATATTCAGGGTTTTCTTTTTTATGACATTTTTTAATCCGGTATCCAGTTGAATAGTTAATTTTGGTTGGATACAGAATAGCCACCGGAAGTCCGCTTTATCTCTGGTGGAGACCTTCTAGAATAACAGTTGATAATTTTTAACGCAATTCGTTTCTTTTAAATGTTACTATAGTTACACTTCTTTGGACTTTTGTTTGTATTTTGCATTGTCTTTGCTAACATAATCGTTGTCATAGTCAGGTGTGCCATAGACAACAGCGAGCAAAAACAGACCACCGACTAAGGCCATGACATAAAAAGTCATTTCCTGATTCGCAGCACGTGCAGAGTCCAGCTGCTTCGACCTCCTCTTTCTTAAAAAGTCTTTATCATATTGAGATTTTTGGAGCAATTTTCCATAATGCTGTTTGGACCTGAAAATAATAATTATTATGATATAATATAAAGGTGTAATAATGGCAGTTAAAACTGTGTTTTGGGCATTTTTTCAGAAATAAATTACTGTACATATATTTATTAAAAATAAATATAACAAGAGTTCAACACGTTAAAATTCTTTTTTAACTCGTATATGTCTCACGGCTGGGGCGGGGCCTAACCATTTCTGGAAGAATGGCTTTTAATCAACCACGCTTATCCAAGGCGATTTGGCGGGATACCCAAACTCGGAGTAAATAGCTGTAGACCATAAATATATTTATCTCGATATCGGAATCGAACTTGCAAACAATGATTGCAAAGCGGTAGCTCTGCCGCTGAACTTTTAATATTTCACTAAAATCTGTTGCCTCCTCATTCCTATATTATACCCACAATAAGCCTTCTCATAGGTCACATCTGTTAGCATTTAAAGATGCTCTTATAACTTACCAGGCATCAAAGTCGTAAATAGGAGTCTTCCCACCAAAAGTTGGTGTTATGTGTCTATTGGTGCGCGACTTGTAAAACTTGAGGGTAGGGTCAGTAGGTTCAGGGTCGGGTTTGTAATGTATTTCCGGAGAGCTGCCCTTACCAACAATAAAGCCTGAAATAATATGTTATAATATTTCCGTATTTTTTTTTAAGTTTTACATAACTATCAAGATAAGGTAAACAATATATATTCTTTCGTGACAATAAGTGGGAGGGAAGTGGTCAACAAAGTGTGACATCTTTTGATCAGGGGGCGACACAACTTATAAGCTCCGTGAGATGTCATCTATAAATCAAAAGTACTAAAACTCCTAACTTCAAATCCAATGAATAACTTTAAATTATTATCAATTCTATTAATTTTTATGAAAATAAATACATAAGCAAATTTTTTCTATTATTATTAAGTGCGAAAATAATTTTTCAGAATTTATCATTAAATTCAGTCAGTGTTGAACGATTTTGACATATCCAAAACGTCATGAACCAAGCTTAGACATATGGTAAATAAACCGAGACATATGATAAATAAACCGCTCTGACACGTTAGTGATTTTATTGTGGCGTCATATATTTTTAGTTGTATGAAAATGTCTGATTTTGTACCAAATAATCGTCATTTGCGGGAAGTGTTACTTTTCTTATTTTATTCAAAGAAAACGGTGGCTGAAGCGCATCGCTAGTAAGAAAAAATTATGGAAATGCCGCTCTAAATTTGATTGTTGTTCGATTTTGACACATCCAAAACACATGAGCTTAGAAATATGGTAAACAAACAGAAAAGTGAAACAAAGTGCCGCAATTGATTCCGTCGCTTTAAAGACGACGATTTCGTGTTGACGACTGTCCGCGCGAAGGAAGGCCAAAACATTCGAAGACGCTGACGTGGAGAAATTGCTCGCTGATGATCCGTGCCAAATGCAAGAATAACTTGCTTCATAATTAGGAGTTACCCGCCAAGCCATTTCTAAGCGATTACATGCGTTGGGAGTCATTCAAAAGCAAGGAACTTGGGTTCCTTATGATTTGAAGACAAGGAACATTGAGCGTCGTTTTTTTGACTATGAACAACTGCTCCAGCGGCAAAATGAAGGGTTTACTTCAAATGGATTCATTACAGCAATCCAAAGAAAAGAAAGTCATGGGGACTGCCCGATCATGCTTCTATGTCGTCGGCTCGCCCAAATATACACGCTGCGAAGGTTATGCTGTGATGTTGTTGTTATGTGCTATGATAGGTTGATATGGTCCCACCATGTGGACTTGATTGACTTTATTATGAGGTGTTGAAACCAACTGAAACCATCATTGGGGAATGGTATCGACTTAAATTGATGTGACTAATCCGAGCACTGCACGAAAACGGCCATAATACGAGCAAAAGCACGAAAATCGAGATTCTACTTCATGACAACACTCGGCTTCATATTGCCAAACCCGTTTAAATCTATAAATGGAAATGCTCAAATGAGAAGTCCTACCCCACCCGCCATATTCCCTAGATATTTCGCCGTCCAATTATTACTTGATTCGTTTGAGGGCACACAGTGGTCATATAGACATCGAAAAATGGCTTGATTTGTGGATAGTCTCAAAAGACTGTTATTACTATGACTGTTACAAAAGACTGTTATTATACTAGTTATTGTAACGGTATTCAAGCTCTTCCAGATATATGGGCAAAAGTCGTAGCTAGCAATGGGCAATACTTTGAATAATATAAATGTAAGCATTTTTGCACTATTAAGTTGCATTTTTATAAAAAATATATATTTTTCAAATCAAATCACCTATACTTTTCAAAATCAAATCACTACATATGGCTTTCACAGAATACTTATACATTACATAATCCTATATTATTGCCTTACCCTTGTCATACATTTTTTTTAATTTCACATTTCCTAATACCTCATAGGCTTCTGTTATAGCTCTGAATTGTTTGGCTGCTGCTTCATCCTAAAATATGAAAATATTTAATACTGCCATTAATGAATTAATGAAAATATTTAATTTGCAATGTATTTAAACAACATTTTTTTTAATTGATATGACTGCCTTCAAATCTAAATAATTGTCTTAACTAAACTCTTTTCTTTATTTATATATACAAAAAAAAACCATGCATAGCACCAAAATTAAAAGCGTTTTTAAAATTCTAATCTATCTGTTAGTTCCCTCCAAAATTTCAACAAATTCTAATATATGATAGGAAAACTAGATGATTGATTCGAAGATGTTAATGCTGGTAGCCTGTTGGCTTTAACAGCTTTATCGTATTCAGGGCCCGCGGGCTTTCAGCCCGCGGGCAAGTAAAATTTAATTGGGAATCTGCGAAAATCGCAGACTCCATCGGCCTGACGCCGTGTCGGAGGTACACATATGCGTGTGTGCTGATTTTAAACTCGTCATGATTCTACGTTAAACATGTGGGGGAGGATTGAACTTTAGTAACTATAGCCCCTATTAGTCCCATAGACCCTAAGGTCTAGGGGGTGAGAACCGACCGGGTACGTGAGAGAATCTCGTGTAAGCGGCCGGTGTAGAAGTGTTCCCTACTCTACGTGCTCGGCTAGAGCCGGGGTGCTTGTGAGTGTTGGTGTCGTGAGTGGATCCGAACGACGCTGTTTCGTCGTCCGGATCGTGTAACACGTTACGCGGGCGTCGTCTTTTCGGGCGCGCGTTTAAATCGGGTGATAGGAAAACTAGACTGGCCAATATTTAAATAGGGTTTTTAGTTGTGGTATTGTTCATTTGCATAATAGTAAAACACTAAACCTCTGAGTCATATATGTGAATTAGCCATGTATAAGTGAAATTGCCACCTGAAGCATCATAATTTGTTTAGAGCACATTGAAATTTTTTAAGGTTAAACTCTCAATATGTTTTTTATCTTTGTCATTAACTTAGAGACATTTTGTTTGTTTACTTTTGTACATCCTAAAGTAACTTCTTAAATAGATACAGAATAATAAAATAAATAGAACATTTCCATACATTATATAACTATATTTGATAGATGAGTATTACAAATAGGTAATAACCTATTGTGATAATAATGTACCCAGTCATCTAACTGCATAATCAGCTTCTAATACTTACACTGGTTTTATCCGGATGATATAATTTCGAGAGTTTATAATATGCTGTTTTAATATCGCTCTGCGTAGCTTTTGGTGTAACACCGAGGACGTCATAGTGGTTAGCGTAACACTGGGAACTTTTACTTAAATTTCGGACAATTCCGGAAAATAATTTGGATTTACTTTGTCCTAACATCTGAATATAGAAAAATAAAAATATAATACAATAGAATATATCCGTATATAATCATCACATTTTGTTCCATTTCATCATAATTTTATAAAACGTAAACATACTTGTTACTTGTGAATGTATCAATTATCAGTTTTAACACCTCAGGTGTTTAAAAACGATTTAGAATCGCAGCAGCATCTCAAATCATTTTGTTATTATAGAAAACATTAACCTTGAAGTTATTGGACTATTTTTTTATTAAACTATACATGACTTTGACATGAACAAGAGTGCCAAATATAAAAAAAAATAACGATGATTTACCAACTCAAGATTTTTATTATTATATTTATTAACATATTTATTATATATAACGGTGCCTTGATATTGATTATACAGATTGAATTGATACCCTAGCACTCGCTGGAGCGACTGCTGCTCTCTGTAAGTGTGGTATCGAGATTAATCCTTAACAAAATTGTTTGAGTTTAATACATCGCAATCTATTAGATTTTATTAGGTAGCGACGAGTCCAAAATATATTTTATACAAACGGGTTGTCTTTATATTTATAAAGGTGTCAAGTCTGTGTAGTGATTGTTAGCTCCGTTAATCCATTGACCATGTCTGTGTTAAACAGCATTATCCTATCTGTAATCTATACATATATGGATATTTCTATACACACACATTACGAACATATATGCTGTAATAATTGTCAAAATAAATCATTTAATATGAAGGGACTAATATTTGATAATTAAAACATTAATTATTATAACATAGTAACATAATGTCGAGGATACCTATCAAACGCTATTAAAAATAACATACATCAAGTTACTTAAGATTATTATGGTGTTGACAGAAAATTATTATATTTATGGAGACCACAGTTACACTTCGGCAATTATTTTTATAGAAAGAATAGGCAGACATTCAAATGGAAGTGAAAAAGGAAATCAAGGAAGAAAAGGAATTGGTCTTCAGAATCTTAATATTCACCGTACAAAATGTGGTAACACAGTAAAATATTGCTACTTGATGCCGATATTCTGCGAGGGTATGACATTTTACTAGTAAACCCGGTCTATTTATGCTATAATCATTTAAGTACTCTAGTACCGTACCTCTACCACTACAATTCTATTATAAAGTTCCATTTTTTTACCAGTTGAAAAACTATTTCAGATCATTTTTAAATTTAAACATTATTTAAATTTTTTTTGTGCCATTTAGAACTTTTTAAAAAATAGTGAATATATTCTCTTTGGTAAGCATTTTAAAAATAATATTAAAAACTTGCCATTCAATTTGTACTTATGGCAATACTTTCTAGGGTGCTTGACCGAGGGTGGTGACGTCAACTTTTATTTATGTCTATGGTAAACAGATTTTTGAATTCGATTAGTCATACTATCGAGTATTTGAAACAAAATAAGTAAACTTTAATAATTACGTTTTTAAACCTTCAGTAGTATTTGTTTTTATCAATTAAATTTCAAAGATCTTTGTAAGTATTTTTTTGTTTTTGAAAATAGTTTGCATATTTGTGTAAAACAGATGGCCGATATAGCCTTGAGTGAACTGTGAGAATTAAAACTTGCTACCATATATGGAAAGTCTCTAGATTGTATCGTTGAGGTGTCCTACATTAACAACACTCTTACTTTTTCGCTAACGTAATTGGTTAAAACCCCTGGTAATATTCGGGGGCATGAGTCAGATTCTGGTTAACGAACGTCAATGTGCGAAGTGACGAGGAGTGGACGTTTATCTTGTTGCTCGTGACATCTATTTATTTTTAAACTTGTCGAGGTATTTAGTTCATAAGGTGTTTTTAGTTTTAAGCTTTAGCTTGGTATTTTCAGTCTTGTCTCTATATACAGGCTTATTTATATTAACAATAGTAACAGGTACGTCGATGAATAAATTATTATTACATTTTAATGGCCTGATAATATTTTTATAATGGAAAGAGTACTAGTCCTAATTGGTTACAAGTTAATGGTGCTTGTGTTCAGTTTTGTTATGCTAAGTTTCACATGTCTAATATTTATGTGAAACTTCCACTAATTATGAGTAACTCTTTTAGATCATGTCCTCCCGCAAGACAGCTGGTCGCCGTGGCACCAACAAGAAAAGGGCCCAGCGAGCCACATCAAATGTATTTGCTATGTTTGATCAGGCTCAAATAGCTGAATTTAAAGAAGCATTTAACATGATTGATCAGAATCGAGATGGTTTTGTAGATAAGGATGACTTACATGATATGCTAGCATCTCTTGGTGAGTTAAAAATTTAACTGGATATGTCCCAATGTAATAAAATTGAATTAAGTCTGCTTTTTAAACAACTCAAATTTCAGTTTAATAGTGGTAAAATCATACATGAATGGGTTTGTGTCAGCAGTATACTAGTCCCCTCATCTAAACAGTCATACATGAATGTTTAGATGAGGGGACTAGTATATTGCTGTTAAGTGGTAACACTGCTCACTGTGCCCTCAAACTTGCACATTCCAAGATCATATTGAGGCGAATGCTGTTACTATTTCAGTGGCGAATTATGAGTCAGAAAAATATAGGTAGAATCACTGACACAAAAAGCGGAATATCTTGTAGCATGTTTCTATTTTACTATTTTTTTGTATAGTGAGTGTTGAGATTTGGAGGTTCACCTCTTTCCTACTTTATTTCTTCCCCACTCACTATTTAATTTTCTACACTATTCACTATTCTTACTCTTAGGTGGGTAGTGTCTGTAGTGCGTTCAGTATTGCATATATCCATGGGCAACTGATTATTTATAATCAGGTGACTCACTTGCTTATATACCCTACCCTTCCATAAAAAGTTATTTTAATAGTTATTATCACTTACATATCTTTGCATATAATAAATAACTCTGATTTGAACTTACTATATTTAAATTAGACAAGTATATTTGATGCAGATTTGTTAAAAAAAATGTAATGCAAATTTTGTTTATTAACCAGGCAAAAATCCTACAGAAGATTATTTGGAGGGTATGATGAATGAGGCTCCTGGGCCCATTAATTTTACAATGTTTCTTACATTATTTGGTGAGCGTCTCCAAGGCACAGATCCAGAAGATGTCATAAAAAATGCATTTGGGTAAGTAAATTGTGTAGGTGGAGTTTTATTATTGAAAGAATTAATTACAAAATGTTAAGTGATAAGTTTTTTCCTCTGTTTGAAGTGTTCCTCTGTGTGTTTCTTAAGAACCTTTTTCTTCTCCAAACTGAACATATAAAAATGAAAACTTTAGATGATAAATTTACCACCTATTGTAAATTCACAATCAAGTTTGCATCATAGTCATAGTGAAAAAACTGGGAAAATATATTTTACATATGCCCATGTAATTGACACTGTTCATAAAGCTGAATGTTTTGCTTCAAAAAATGGCAGATAGAAAGTATATTATTATATATTACATTGTTTAATAATGAGATATTATTTGCAAATTGGAAAATCTGCTGTTTAGGATGAGTTCTGTATTTCTTCAATACAAGCTTAGGCAGAATACTCAAAAAAAAGCTAGTAAAAAATATAACATTGCTAGACCTTTGTTTTTAGGACATCATCTTAGTTACGAAATAAATAGTTTAAGTATAACATAGAAATCTTATTAGGCACTTTATTGGTATCAACTTTGTATCAACTAATATTATTCTATATATTATATACATATGTTCTTCTGTTTGAGGACATACATATATAGGTTTGAGTTTTTTCCTTTTGTAGATGTTTCGATGAGGAAAACATGGGAGTGATAGCTGAGGATCGTCTTCGTGAGCTACTGACAACCATGGGTGATCGTTTCACTGATGACGATGTTGATGAAATGCTTCGTGAAGCTCCTATTCGAGATGGCCTGTTTGACTATGTTGAGTTTACACGCATATTGAAGCATGGTGCTAAAGATAAGGATGAACAATAAATGAGACTTTCTATGGCCAAATTTTAGTAAATGCTTCTTAAAAGAATGAATATTTTAAGAAGTATTTATTACAATATAAAATTAAAGGAAATATTAGAAGGTTTTATTACTGTTATAATTTTTTTAAAGAAATATGATCTATATCAGGTTTAAAAAAAATATGTTATAATATTACGGAAAGTAAAGAATTGTCACTTTATTTTAATTATATCCTAAAAAATAGTATTCAATTAGTTCATATTTTGTTTCTTAACTTTTCTTTCTCAAGCGTAAATTATAAGAAAAGGATTTTATGATGATATGGCCAATACTACATTTTAACAATTCATTATTATGCACAGTGTAGTGTAAAACCTTGACAGTCAAGAAATGCATATAAGTTCTATCAACTTCATCCATGCTATTGTTTGATGCACTTCTACCTGTCTTTATGAATTAATCTAATAAGTCTCTATTTACTTGCAAATTTTCATATTTACAATATGTGCCGAAATATATGGGTACTCAGTTTAGTATGTATAATTTGTAATGACTATAATCTTGAAAGGTGCCTAGGTGCTAAAAGAATCTAGTTTTAAGAAATTCTTGCATTTGAGAAAAAATTATGCATTCGATAAATAATTCCATTTTACAGTACCAAACATTTTAGTTTGTTTAGTCTGTCATGTTGAATGTTTAAAATGTTAAAGTGAGCATTTTTGTTTTTTTGAAAATAACTGGCAACAGTAACCATGGTAAATTCCCAAGTATTATTGTCATTCCCAAATTAATTTTTAGAAAATAAGATTTGTTTTGTATTTTTTTAATGATGTACTTTTTGTTTGATAACTATTATGAAATTATGTTAATTTTAAATTTTAGAGTATGATGCACTTATTGGATATTAACAAAACTAATCATTGTGAGCAAGTGGTATTTGTAATCATTTATATTTAATTTGAAGTTATAAAATTTACTTGCAATCTTTTGTTTTATTTATTGCCAAATTGAAATACTATTATCCCTATTGAGTGGTAACAACAATCTTTATTTTTATTGTAGTGCTTATAAAATTATCATCATCAACAGTCTGTTCGATTTTTGTCTATACGCATCCTTTGTGGCTTCATATGGCCGCGGGACTTCCCATACAATGTTGGCCGAGGTGCTTCCAGTCCAGCAACCGTCTACTCTAACACTTATCAGTTCTCCAACAAAAATGACCAGCCCCCGTTGCTTTTTCAGTTTGCTAACTCAGAGCACAATGTCCGTAACTTTAGGTTTTTGGCGGATTACTTTGTTACAGTCATATGCACGACGGAATCTTCGAGTGTAGTCTTCATACAAAAATTTTATGTTTAAAAGGTAAAAAGTACATATTATGTTTAAAAATATAAACAAACTTATTTTTTCATACAAAACACACCCACACTTATACATTTACATTAAGTTAAAATATCGACAACAGAAAACGTATTTGCTGTAAGTAGAAAATGTCGTTTTTTGGTTTTATACACCATTTGTATCAGAAAAGAATTTTTTAATCGTTAAATATAATTCTTAAATTATTAAGAATTATATTTAACAATTAAAAAATTTAAAAAACGAGACCATTTGTCGCAGTTTATTTATTGATGCAAATGGGTAATAAACCCGATCGAAAGATGATCGACTATGATGATGATCGATACAGGTATCTAAAGATGCTACCTGACAGCAACTGGAGGTGCATGTAAACATTTGACCGCATCCAAAGTCGTGCGATCCGAATCGTCGATGACCAAGATCTCACCGATCGGCTTGATTCTCTAGCGCTGCGGAGAGATGTCTCATCTCAGCATTTTTTACCGCTTCCATCATGGGGAGTGCTCCGAGGAGTTGTTTGGAATAATTCCCGCCGCCGAATTCCACAACCGCACAACTCGCCGTAAAGGAAAATTTCATTCAAAAGACTTTATAATTCGTTATTGTTTATTCCAGATATACAAAGAGCCTCAATCGTTGTTCTAGTTTATTTCTATTATTATGACCAATCATTTATTATGTATGCGGCCCCCCGTTCTGCGACCATCATGATAGCTCCTTGTGGGTTTCCTGTGACTTGTGTTGGTATCGAAGACGCGTCGATTACACGCAATCCTATAAAAATATAAGCATTTGTAATTACAAAAATGGTTTCTGAGGATATACAAAAATTATATAACACTTAAAAGACAATTTTTATTCATAACTAAATGATACATAATAACAGATTTTAGAATTTATTAAAAGAGGGGAAATTCGTAAGCTAATCGCCTGATGGAAAGTAATCAACACCATCCACAAACATCTGCAACACCATAAGATTTGTAACATTGCAGAAGCAATGGTGGCCTTTGAGAAGTATGTAGGCTTGTTTTTTGAAGATTTCAATGTCGTATCAGTTCGAAAACGCCGCTGAAGATAGCTGGTTCCACAGAGTGGTAGTGTGTGGTAGGAGGTTACGGGAAAAACGCATTGCACTAAATCGCGAATCATACAGATGAAAACTTTTACAATACAATTCCCTGTGTTTTGGGTAAGAAGTAATTACAAAAAACAAAACAAATGAAAAGTAATACTAAACAAGTAAGAAATAAAATATAAAATTAATAACAATGAATAAGCTTAAATGATCAAAAAGGATTATTATAAGAAAACTAAAGACTATTTAGACGACTTCTAGCGACAGGGATTGAGGTTTTCCCTTAGGGCTATAAGGCTATGGACTGTATCTACAAATTACAATAATATGTTGTAAAAATATTGATGTATGGTAGAATTGGCTATGATCATGTGCGTTTAAAAGTCAGAGATTAAAAGAATTCGTACCGAAATTTCTTTTTAAGGGCAATAAACGAAAATTTACCTAATGTATTAGGTCGGGGCAAAAGTATTTTCGTATTGTTTATACAAAGGAAAATATTTTTTAGGTATAATTTTTTTATTTATTTATAATATGTATGTGCCGTTTTGATCGATGACTTGTTGCCTTCTTGTGGGTAGTGCCATGACCCCATTCCTGTAGAAATTTTGAGATTTTTGTTTAAAAAATCTGACAGGTAGTGTTCAGTGTTCTTTTGAGGTTAGCTTTATGCTTCCTAAAGAGTTCTGCAATGACCGAAACAGGTGGAAATCTGATGGAGCAAGGTCAGGGCTATACGGAGGATGCATCAACACATCCTAGCCAAGCTCTCTCAAGCTTTACGCTTGAACCACAATTGTGCTACTCTTATTGATACCGCATTAGGTCCGTAAACCGCACAAATTTTATTCTCGGCGTTCGTCGCATTTTTACCTTTTTTGTAATAAAACTTTAAAATGTACCGAATTTCTTCGTCACATACGTTTATTTTGCTCGCTTGAAAAACAATTGAAAAATGACGGGAACTGGGTTTTTTTTAATTATTGCATCTTCAGAATGTCACATTTAATGGTATTAAAACCAGCCAGTTACATTCAGTACAGCCAAAGAGGTTTGATTACTAATAATACATTCAAAAAAAAAGGAAAATACTTTTGCCCCGACCTATTATAATACAAGCGTTTTGCTTACGTTTAAAAATTAGGGTTAATACAACCGGGGGTAAAAATATCATACCTTTAATGTTGTATACTTTTAATTGCGGGTCGATGACGAGGCCTATGGCAGCAGTGCCCATTTGATGGTTCTGGGCGTCAGTGTTCACCCGCGCCATACATTCTAACCATGAGTCCGACCAATCGGAGCCAGAATTTAAACACTTTTGTGAGTATGCTGGGTTCAGTTGTATGCCATACTTTTCTTTTAGTATCTATAAAATAACATTCGTTCATAAACACATATATTATGGAATCGTCAAATTATAGTACGAACATGACCTAGATTTAAACACTAATAATTCGAACTTTATTTTTATTATTTAACTTTATTTTATTTTCAAGTTTAGTTGAAGTCATGATTAGATTTTTTTCACTTCTAATATAGTAAAAAATAATATATAATATTCCAATTTACTTCCTTGTGTTTCTTTAAACTACGTAGAGGCACTATTGAGGTTATACCTAATATGTTAAGGTTTTACTAAAAGCTACTTATTTTGATTTTTCTCTTTGTTTTTTTTTGTAGTAGAGCAGGCAAATAACGCATGCGGGTCACCTAATGGCGAGTGATCACCGCCGCCCATAGACATCCGGATGCCGGAGGTCTCATTAAATATCACCTTGTTGTGTACCCATTACATGACAAACACTGTAGTATTGAGTTGTTGATATTTTGTGTTGTTGATCAACTTAACTACACAAGATTTTCAAATGGTATAGAAATGCGTAGTAGATACTACAATCCACTGCTCAACATGTTTAGTAGTAGGCTTACTTCCTCTTGTACTTCGAAGAAGTAATTAAAAAAGTTCAGAATAGTCAATTTCTGGAAGGTAAAATTACCTAATGTCATCCAGTAAAGAAAATGAACATTAAATTCACGTATATTACTACCAAAAAATAATGTATATAATTATAAACGGAAAACTGCCAGTTTTCCATATACCTGTATATGGAAAACTGGCAGTTTTCCATTAAAATAATGTAAAAGAAAATGCATAGATAGACTTTTCCCACCAAGTTGCATCAGTGACGTTGAGTTTTTATTTCATTTTTATAATTTTCTCATGTTATTATCAGTTATATTGTTTCATTGTAGTGGTGTATTACTCAATATATATATAGTTTGATTTGATTAAGGTGTAGAACTGAAGTGAAATGAAATAAATGCGTGTATCATGTCTTTTTAACGTAGACTGCAAAAAATGGGCTTTTAAAGATCAGATCATACTAAAATTAAATTCAAAATATTAAAAGTGGAATAATAACCAATTACTTACATTGCTGTTAACTATTTTCTCAATGTACCTCGCGCCGTCCTTCACCATGACCATGTCGTCGGGGTGGGTGAAATATTCAGGATAAAACAGTGGCGGTACTAGTGGGTCACTCGAATTCAGAACTATGTAGCCAACGCTACGCGGTAGTTGAGCCACCGCATTAATTCTTAAAAATAATTATATAATTAGTGTTAGTATAATTTAATGACGAAAAAACGCTCAAATAACAAATGCATAAGTTTCGCTTCAAGTATTTAGCTATAGTGAATATTTTATAACATTTTAAGGAATAATAAATAATATGTATTATTGGGATTAACCATTTAAATATATGCTTATATTCAAAACTCTTTATCTTTTATTGAAGTGTTTTATTTATTACATGATATTTTAAAAAATGGTATCGCAAAAATTAGAAATCTTTCAGTCGCATATATTTCTGTGTAGCAATTTTTTATTATAGGTATATAATTTAGTTCTAAGTTGCGTTAAGGGATTACTACAATACGCAATTTACTTTGTATAGGTATGTAGTAAGTGTTCTGGTTTAAGCACGGTAAATATAATGTATTATATAAAAAAACTCTTATTGAATGGGTTAATAATAAGATATCCTACTTACGATATATTTAATCCGTTGTATAAGCTATCAACTGGCTCTCCTATCAGTCCAGTTTCGGAACATTCTGCGTAAAATCCGTTGAAGAACATTTGAATGTCAGGCTGATTTCGGGTTTTATTTGCAAGACTGGAGTACAGCATTCCAGTTAACTGAAAATAAATAAGTTAAAAGAAAAATAACATATTGTCATTTTAAACAAGGTCATATCTATCTAAATAAATAAACGTCGTCATAAACGAATCAGGTTTTCAAATATTTAACATATTTTTTTTAGTTCCAAAATATTTTCTTGATGACACATATAATTAAAAAATAGTTTAATAGTAAATTGAAGTCTTAAAATGTCAAATATTAAATATAATTAGGAAGTTTTTTGTCTGCCACAAGTGATCGTTTAATTATAAGAAATACTTATCCAACCACTAACAGCGATATTTAAAAAAAGAGCAAATTACATTACAAATTACAAATTCAAGTTAAATTAGATATTATAAGAAGTTTGTTTACTTAAGGCAAAATATTCTTATTTCATAAGAGTCGCTGGTGTTATTTACTGAACTATGCTTAAGTTTAGATTTAAATAAATCTTTAAAATAGTATCACAGTGCAATTAGGAACAAAAACAATCAACATAGATGTTTAAATGATATTTGTACTCGCACGACTTTCAGATTATACATGTTTTGCATTGTTGTAACGCATATATGTATTTCAAAATAGAAATATTGTAAATAAAAACATCGATGATGTTCGTTGGCGCAAGATCTTCAAAGTATTACAAGAAAATAAATCAAGAAATGCCTACTAAATACAAACTAAGACCGAGTAAGTATATGTACAAATGCAGAAAAATTGTAGTGGCCGACGGATATTAAAACTAGGATAACATCACTGTTACTATAGTTTTGTTCTTTGCACATTCTGTTTGGCCTGATCCTAAAACATTTGTAATTGGTATTTTATACTGAAGTGATTTGTAATTAATTGAAGAAATCATAACCTATTATCTATTGTACAGCAACTGCATAGATCATTGAGTTCGATCCCTCTCTCCATGTCCACGCTATTTAAGATGAATACCGATGAATGCCGTCCTGCGCTATCATATTTTTTGAGTTATAATGTTTTTACGTTACTTTGAAAACTTTTCGCATTTTTATGATCATACATATAATAAATATTTAGTCTTGTTCACGTGTACAGTGAGAAACACATTTTAATAGCTCTTAACTTGCAGCTGAATTGCATTGTTCCTTAATTCGTGGCAAAAGGCAGGATATTTCTTTTAAATTAATTTGAGCAGACTTCCATATAAATATTATGAATTGTTCATTTTACGAAATGTGACAAAATATAGTGGAAAGAATTTTTCTCAACAATAATAATAATCTATGTTTAGAAATTGTAATGTTTTTTATGATAAAATAATGGTTTTATAAGTATTAATATCATACCTGAGTAATGCCATTAGAGCTCATAGGACCCATGTTTTTCAGTAAGTATTCAGTCAATGCGCTCCAATCTAGAAATCTCTGGTTTTCTAGTTTAGTAAGTATAAACTGCAGGGTTACGCCAAGATGATTTCGCAAATTTTGTCCAACTGGTAGATCAGCTTTTACTGGTATTTCAAATTTTTCCAACATTGCCTTTGGGCCGATACCGGAATGAAATAGTATGTGGGGACTGTTTAGTGCACCTGCACTTAATATTACCTAAAATAGCAAAATTAGGTTAAAAAAGTAACGTTTCATTGGATTTTTTAAGATGTTTCTCTACATGATTGATAATATTATACAGTACATACAAATAAAGCAACTTCATTGCTTTATTAAAGTAATTGAATAAATTAAAGAAGGTACTTTAAAGTTGCTTTAAAAGTTATTTTAATTAAATTACATACCAAATATAAATAAATATACATAGCTTAACCATCACAAGTAGCTTATTTAGTAGTTTAAAGTATCGAGATCGTCGGATTGAATTGGTTAGATACTCTGAGATCTAAAATCACTAATTATCTCCTTAAATCTCTTCGAGTAAGCAGTCTGAAGTAGCAAGGCCCTGATCGCGTTTGTCGTAGATCCAACAACCGTTGGAGTGGACGAGTGTTCGAGTAGAGATCATGTTTTGACAAAAGTTGTGTGGGACACCTCCCAGCTAGATGAAGCGGTTTGCGCAGGGCGGCTGGCAAAAATCGGATGTCTGTCCGGAGATCAGTCCAGGTGACGTGTCTTGGGCAGACCTATGTCCGATGTGGAACAACATCGGACCTAGGTCTCCCCACACGGACATAGGTCGCGGACTGATTGTGATAATTAAAATTAAATCACGGGTACAGGGGCTACTTATAGATATTAAAGTCTCTAAACCACCAACTTATTATAAGTTAATTTGGTTTTGTCCAAGAGTTAGAATTTTTCTGTCCAATATTCAGGTAATATAAAAAATATTTAGGTAATATAACATACAGATACAGAGGAAATATAAATAAAATAATGTGAGTTCGTGGAAAAAAGTCATATTATCCTTGTTGACATCGTACTCGGCGTGTATACTAAATGTGTGTGTGTGTGCGCGCGTCTGTTGGGTGTTTTGTAGCATACTTACTTCTTTGGTAGCGTAAGCGTATTTAATTTGTCCTTTTTCATCAAGGTACTCAACTCCGATTGCATGTTTGCCGTGTAAAATCACCCTGTTCACGTGCGCGTTTAATTTCACGTGCAAGTTTGGCCGCTCCGACGTTGGTTTAAGGTATGCTCTGGCTGCAGTATACCTTTGACCGTTGCTGAAAAAATGGTGATAAATAAATTAATAAAAAGAAATTGAACAAAAGCAACTGGGCCATTATGTACCTTAAATGTTTTTTTTAAATAGCAAAGAAATAGCAAAGTCTATTAATAAAGGTTAACCGTCTTTTAAAACTATCCCCCAATACATGAATAAATATTGATTTAAATAAATGAAACAATAATAAAAAGCATTTTTTTTATTAACAGGAAAAACAACAAAATTGAAGATTATTATTAGTATGTAAATATAAAAATGTACATATTTTTCTTTGTCTTGGCACAATCGACTGGAGTAAGAGCCGTCGTCGATCGGTTGACTACCCCTGTGGTATATATCCATGGGGAGCGATAGTTATGTTTCATGTATGCAATAGCAGAAATGCATATGACGTAGAATGGGACCGGAGTAGACTAATTAGAAGACAAAATTAACTAAAGATTTTTTTGGAAAGAGGTTTGTATTGTGTATTGAGTAATTGTATCAATAGTACTTTAGGTAGCAATGGAGGCTATCGAATTTCGACTGATTACTCGACTCTTACCAAATACAGACTGATACTATAAAAGTATTGTGCTTACGGCCCAATTACGTATCATCAAGTGATCCGTTTGTTCATTTGCCTATATCTTCCGAAAATATCCGTGACGGCGGGCCGCCAACTATCACAGGTGAGCATGATAGTTATTTATTTCATAGAGTAAGGGATATTCGGTGGTGGCATTCAACGTCGCTTTCACTTTTATTTGAGTGGTCTTTATATAACACCTATATACTTACTCATTAAACGTTTGAGCTATTGTGAAACCCTCCGGGGTGTCAGGATTCACCATGTCTTCTATAATAGGCAGTCCTACCTCCTCGATTGCAGACAGCAATTCATACAGGAAAGGAGGTTGATGTCTATACTGTAAAAAATAAAATACTAACTCGGATTTTTAAGCAAAATAAAACTTTTCCTTTTTATATTTCTAAAGGCAATACTTTTTAAATTTCTAGTCAAATGCCGTGAACATAAAGCTTAGCCAGTTCGATTTTATTTCTGATTTTGACGACTTACCGGCGCAGTAGCGAAATTTTCACGTTCTAAACCAAGAGTTGTGGATTCGATTTCTATGTCAGTATAAAAATTGTTTGTTTAGGTTAGAATCCTGGTGTTGAACTAAGAGTGTAAGCTATGGCAAATATTGTCATTATATTGTGTCTCATTTATGAGATATTCATTACAGCACATAGATGACCTTCATCGTGAGTCGCTCTCGCTGAAGAGAATTTAATTATAAAGTTTTGTTGCTTTCCCTCATACGGCTTGAAGGCATGACAGTTTGCGCGTAGCGCACAAACAATTAAGATCAATTATAATATTCCTGAATACCTAATTGGCTCAGTGTCTGAGCTGTCGTTTACGGAGTCAATATAAAAAACATACTACGTTACATACGTTACATAAAAAATTTATACATTCAACAGGAAAGAAACTTACACGTTGGACTGGCAGAGGTCCGTCGGCTGAGTGATGTTTCTCACTGACTACAGTGCCGATTTCCTTATTACCTTCAGTCATATCAAAGTACGGCAGATTTTCTTCCCAGGACCAACCCTCGGCACCTGCGTTAACCCAGTCTTCGTAGTCAGCGGCATGACCACGGTGGTACATTAGACCATTCAAAACATTAGAACCACCTGTAAAAAAATTTAGTTAAATGACGAAACTCTGGTGTACTAAATCTAAATGCACAATTTCAACAAAGTTTAGACAGAGAAGTGCTTCTAGAAATAATTTGTGCTTTTTCCGAAATCCACTACCGTACCGCCGAATTCCACTACCGTACAATTCGCCACAAAAAAACATCATATATCCACACCATCTGCATGAGTTTTTCCACACGCCATCTGTTTGTGGAACAAACTAAGGTCAGCGATATTTTCAAACCTAAACGACAATGGGACTTCAAAAAACAAACCAAAAGATTCTGCACTATCAAATATTGCAAATGTTTATGGGCGTCGTTATTTGCTTTCCATCAGGCCACACGCTTACAGGTTTACCTTCTTTTACCACAAAACAGATAAAATTAGTTTTTTTTCGGGTCTGCTTCTTCGTCAATGGCAATACCGTTGGCAGCGTTTCTTCCATTGGAATTAAAAAACAGTAACCTTGCTTATTTGACTTATAAATGCCCAAACTGGGTTTAAATATCTTACAATTTGCAAATTTACATATCTCTGCTACATCATTCAGCTAGTCATCATTCATATTACAATGTACTTTTATCACGGCACAATATTATTCTAATATAAACTAATTTGTTGAAAATGACGGCGACATGGTTCGCCACTCGTCACGTCCTAATTCTCACGAGGGCGAAAAGCGACTAATGGAGAGCCGTCTCGCTGCGATGAATGGTAGCGGATGGAGCTCTGTGATCTCTGCCAACCCCTGCGGGGGATAGGCATGTATATATATATATATATATATATATATATATATATATATATATATATATATATATATATATATATATATATATATATATATATATATATATATATATATATATATATATATATATATATATATATATATATATAATTTTTTATTAATGAAGAGATTTTCATTCATTAAGAGAAGGGATTCTAAGGTTCTTTATTTCCGTCTCTTCTACCATTATTCACACCTTATTCCAAGATAGATAACGTATTTCCATGGTCGTTGGCGTTGCGTGGGTCCATAGACGACGGTGATTACTTACAAGCCAGCAATTCACTTGCTTTTGGTTAGCTCTTCCAAAAAAAAAAATAGATCTATCAAACACTTTCTGTTTAGGTGTTTTGGTTATACAAATGAATAATGCAAGTAGCCTTATAGTAGATGCGAAACAATGTAAGATCGTAAGCGCAACGCAAATATTTAGCCTAATTACAGCTTTATAGATAAAAATTTGCAAGTGTACAATAATACTTACCTAGAACTTTTCCTCTAGGCCACCTGCAGCCTTTCCCGTCCTGGTCGAGGCAATATTTATCAGGGACGGTCCAATACATCCAATCCAAGTTTTCATTAGACCAATAGTTTCTATAGAACGATGGTGGCCTTACTCCAATAGGTTCATTGCCTCCCGCTTCCAATAACAATACCTGTATTAAAAAAGAAACATCTTTAAATTACCCTTTATATATTTTCAAAATAGAAGTTTTTGACTTCAATACTTAAATTAATAATCTACAACCGCTTAGCAAACAAAATGGCGCTCAGAGAGGGAGGAAACGGTGAAGGAAAATAATGTATTTAATATAACTATAAATACATTTAATATATTTAATCCCGGGCTGATTGATCATTTTGTTAATCCCTGTTGAATTTTATTCCAAAGCCCTTTTTAATAAAATGTTATTACTTTACAGATAAGGCAAACATCATATTTTATACATAGGCTGGGGCTTTATTATAAAGTTTTCTTAGTTTTCTAACTCAAAACATTCCAATATAATCGATTCGATATCGAATAAATCGATTTCGTTGGTATTTTGATGCTCCAGTGGATTTATTTCAGCTTAATATGATTAAATAAATTCACTAACCTTAAATGTAGTATTCTCAGTCAGTCTACCGGCTACCACGGAGCCCGCTGGACCCGCTCCGACTACTATAAAATCATATATAGCATCAGGTTCTTCAATTGATTGTATTCTGCTGCACGGGGTTGTTATTTTACAGCGGCCTTTGAGGTAGGCTTCCAGTAGCACCATGAAAAGTACTTGTGCGTTGCACACAGTGGATTCCGTGAGAGATACACCCGGGTCGACCAGTGGGCACGAGCAAGACTAAAAAAGCAATAAAACTGTTTATAACGTTGATCAAAACTTTTGAGTTGATTTTTTATGAGATAGGTAGGAAAACGAGCAATCACGTCGACTGATGGAAACCATCAACGCCGCCCATAGACATCTACAATATCGTAGGCGTTACAGACGCATTGCTGGCCTTTAAGATATGATTTTCATGAGTGTGGGATAAATATTCTAGGTAAGTATAATTTATCAATTGTAAAAATAACTTGTGTAAATTTGAATAGGATTTTAAAGTGTGTTAGTTCAACCGAAGCGTTGCGCGAAGCGATATGTAAAAGAATTTGTCTCGTATTCGTTCCTAAGCCTTTTATTCTATTGCTGAGATGATGAGAGAGATTGATGAGACTTTGTTGAGTTGTTGTGCGTACGCTCACAATTTTTTTGAATTGGTAAACCATTTTGTAGTTAGTTATGCGCGTGTTCTTCGGTAATCTAATGTAATCTAAAATAGATATAAAAAATTCATTAAAAAAGTAAAATATTTTTTTGATCTAGACAATAGTGCAACCAATCCTCATCGTCCAAAAGTGTAATTAATCACACAAACTCACAGAATTTCATTGAAATAGGTTGGGCGATTTCGGAGATTAGCGCGTATGAACACGATGATACGTGCTTTATATGTACATATGTGTATAATAAGCAAAGGTTTTTTTGGCCTGCTAGAATTTGTATTTAATTTTTTCACACAAAAACATTTAGAACAACGAATATAAATTATTACCTCAGGTGCCATAACCATTTTGAGTTCTTTTTTTTTACTTCCACATGTAGTTGGAATTCCTGTAAATCAATAAAGACTTTATTAAAACCTTAAAAAAACCTTTGTCACAAATAAAATTGAAAAAGGAAATCTGCTCTTTGCAAGTTATTAATTTTAATAATAGGTTTATTAAAATTCAAAAGTATTAATGAAAGTATTAATGATGCACGCAGGATGCGTGCATTCTTAGCTTTATATAAAGTAAATATCACGACTGAAATTACTCTATTAAAAATCATTTTTACCGTAAGGATATATATACATTTTTCTCATAAATGACAACGATCGTAAATTAACGAGTACACAACCGATTATTTTAAATATCTAATGGTTACGGATATTTATAATTTATCATATTATTTTTAATAATGTCTGATTTCTGAATTCCATTAAAATTTGTCTAGTTGTTTCGAAAATAGGCCTAATAATCCTAATGCCTATTCTTAAAAGAGTGTAGACGTAGTATTCGGCAATAATAACATTTAGTAGATATTGTTTTATCTGACTTATTTCTAATAGTTACATCTTACACACGGATCCATAGCTATGATTCATAATTTAATTGAAAATGATTATGTAAAAGATTTGTAAGTATTATAATAATACAATTATAATATATTATTAATTTTTAATGTTTGTTACGCTGAATAAGGCTAATTTTTTGTGTTATTTAGTTTATGAAATCCAGTTTAATTTTTACTTACATACGGCTAACTACAGCCTTGGTAAAAGTGGTCGCTTGCCATCAGGTGACCTACTTGCTTGTTTGCCTGCTTAAAAAAGCAAGATCTTTGATTCCTTCAAGAAAATTAACTAGAAACAAACTAAAATACTTCGTGGGCTTTGTGAGTTGTGTGCGAATCAAGATATGGAATAAAGAGGAAGATTTTCTTTTTGGCTTATACTCTGCATATTACAGAAGATTTACGAAGCAATATCTCGGAGGCAACGCTTTTCGTGGAAGCGACGAAACAAAATTATTCAGTACAGTTTCACAATTTACTCTCGTACGATGATACTTTACTACACTATAAGCAAATAGTCAACAACACTAAATTTGTGAAACTTTTGCAATTATTTTATTGCCCAACTTCCTGTTAATACAACTATCTAAGCAAACTATTTACGATTTTAAACTGTAATAAAATGGAGGCATCAACGAAAAACGAGACGTTAAACATTTTACACGCGACAATTAAAGGAGAAAATGTCTACAGGTGCCCGTTTATATGTGTCATTTCCGTTTTGTATCACGCAGTAATTAGATTGTTTTATCGATATTAAACTGGGTCAAATTTAATTTGTTGATAGAGGGTACATAAATGCTTCAACAGTCTGTAGATATCCTCCGCTGTATACAGGTCCCTCAAACTAAGGAGCTATTAACAATCGTTATCACATTAACTTTGGTGACTAACTGGAGACTTAGCCATTATTTTAAAGCGCCAGAGTGTAGCTACAGTACAAATGAGCTTGACCGAGGTAGTACCCTCACAGAATCATCATCAAGTTATTACAGCCGCTGGCGGGCCTTAGCCTGATCCACTAAATTTTTCCAGTCGGATTTTTGTTTAGCTTTTTCCCCTCCAGCCCCTCACATTGATTGTCCTTAAGTCATCCTCGATTCCATCTAGCCATCTGAGCTCAGGCCTTCCGCGGCTTCTATGACCATCTTCTGGTTTGCCGTCAAGTAGGCGTTTGGGTACTCTAGCCTCGTCCATCCGTACTATGTGCCCAGCCTAACGAAGGCGTCCAATCTTCATGGTTTTGATGACGTTCGGCTCATTGTACAGCTCATATAGCTCGTGGTTTTAAAGAGTACCCTATCGTTCATTTTCCAACACAGGACCAAAGATACGCCTCAATTAAATAGTAGTGTTTCTCTATAATACCGCGTACCGTACGGTGAGTGCACGGATCCGGAGGCCCTTTCTCATTCTCCTTCCTTTACTCTCTTCATTGCCTCCCATTACTCCCTCCTATTTAATCCTACTTCATCTCCTATTATTCACATCCTTATCCTAAGGTAGGTAATGCATCTGTAGTGCCCTTAGTATTGCAAATATCCATCAGTGACGATGATTATTCATCATCAATCTTATGACCCGCTTCCTCGTTTGCCTTTATGTACTATAGTCATCACACACAAGTAATGCTTTAGATTGATAATCATCAGTTGGTCATTCAGCTTTGTTCGTTGAATACCATGATGCATTTAAAAAAATATTAACTGGGCAAAAAGAAAGAGATCATACAATACATTCATGAATGGCTTCACTGTTTAAGTATAAAAATAATAGTAATGTTAGTGAGTATGAGTAGAGTAGAATATGAATGTATGTGTGTGTGTCGTTACAATGTCTTTACTGTGATCCGCGATCTGATCACGTTGGTTCTTGCTGAAAACTAGCAACAGGTGCTCCAATAGAACGCCTGGCATATGCTAAGCAAGAACCATTTTATGACTTGTTAGATTAAAATTATTTTCTTTTTGTTTTGTTTATTTGCATATTATAATTTCATTAAGGTTTTAATTTTAGCTATTGAGAAAAAGTGTTATCAATAGAGTTATTTCTATTTCTATTCTTTTTATTTCTAAATACAGTTTAATATTAACGCCCAAGTATTATATTTGATAAGTTATTCAGAAGTCATTTAATAAATTTCCATGCACCACCACCTGTACTGATATAATATAAACGAATTTTCAATGCTTTTGTTATATCTCTAGAGTATTTCTGTTATGATGTGTTTTCCATAGATTCAGTAGGGTTACCGACGAGCTTTTCTGATTTTCGTCATCAAGTTATCGTTGTCGTTGTCCCCAGGTCGCCAATTATGGGCCTTCTATCACAGAAAAATAATACGTAGGTATTTATATTATTATTGGTGTATGGTTTCCAGCATAGAATGGTGCCATACCATTATCTCCTTTGGGTGTCATACGAGGCGTCTATGGGCGCAGATGTTAAATACAGAATAAAAACCATGCGATATCTAATCCGTCCATAGGGGGCGTGGGGATTAAACTGGGAGTACAACGACCTAGCAGAAATTAGATCTCTGAGCTTTGCTTCAATTCAAAAAATTTTTAAAGGCCCTCCTTTAAAAAAAAGTACTATAGTGCCTTGGCAAGTGTCAAAAAAGTTGGCGCATTTAATCAGGATTGTAAAATGGTACAATACTTGTTAGTTTCACACTAAAAAAACGAGTAAAAAAATAAAAACGTCAAGTAACCCAATTTTTGCTAACCAATTTTACTCAGTTAAAATGTTTTTTATTCACACAAGCTCTTGGTAGGTTCTTAATTTTAAGATGTTCAGATAGATTTTTTGTCTGATTTTTCTCATGATGGTTACAATCAATCCTGTCACCCCGTTTCGGATTGACGTTGAGATCTGCGACACCTGTATATATATTTATATTTAACGCAGAAATTTTTGAGTGAGTGAGTGCAATGCTTTAAATTTTATATACACTCGCACATATAGCTACGAAAACTATTTCTTGCAGAAATAGTAATCTTTTATAGTATAAACGAATTTGTAAATTATAAATCATTCATGTATCATAATTTTATTTATCTATTTGTATTCGATTGATGTTTTTGAATAAAAGGGCTTTAAACGAATATTCATCATACATCATTATGCATTTATTTAATTTCATACTATTTGATGAGACCCTAGATAATTCAAATAAAAAAAAATTAAAATACTAATGTTACCAAGTACTAATGTTAATTTTAACTCATATCTTAAGTGATCCTCAAGTTTTTTCTAGCATTCTAAAACAGTAGATTTATGTTATATATAAATTAAAAATATTATATATTTATGTGTCTTTGTTAGCCTACGGTCATCCACTGATGGACATTGGCCTCCCCAAGGTACACCCCTATGCCTGATCTACGACTACACGCCTCAGGTTTTTGTCACAACAAAATATGATTTTTTTTAATAAAACGTGATTACGATCAAATAACATATTTAAATTTTTTAATAATTAAAGAAAATAAAATTTTGTTTTTGAAACGACAAAGTCATAAAAAAAAATACATGAAAAATAGTCAAATAAATTCTTTAGGCCTATTAACATTCCACATTTTCCGCAATATTTTTAACATTCACTGTTTTCCTTATACAGATAAAATATTATTATAATGATTAACAAAAATAGTAATTGTATTGGTTTCTAATCATAATAATCAATTATTATCTTAAGTCACACGAAAATTTCCACTAGCGCTGTGAAAAGATAGATTTCTGTCGTAGATATTATGTACGACAGAATCTATCTTTTCATATTGTGTATACTTCTAAATTAAAAATATGTATAATACATTTGCCTACCCCAAAGTGCGCCTCTTAGCCCGACCTATGACTGCACGCCTAAGGATTTTAAAGCCACTTAATAATCGTATACTCCAACATTTGTCAGTTTTCCAATAAATGAGACTAATTCATTGTTACTCTAGTTTGTTAACTCAGAATGCAACGTCTTTAATTTGATTTGGCTATGTCGAACTATGCTATAATTCATACAACACATATTACAGTACATAGCATACATTATTCCTTTAGGAACAATATTACGAACTTTTTTTTAATACTTTCTTGTACACAAAACACGACATACAAGAATTAAAAGGAAAGAAGATGTACAAGGGCGAGCTTAACTAAAAATTGAGTTTTCTTCCAGCAAACCCAGGAGTGAAAGAGATATAAGATGGATAGAAATAAGTGTACAACAACAAAATATAATAATAATATACATAACAATACATACTATATAAAACCATACATATATAAACATATAAATACTAATAATATATAATATAATACTATATAAATAAGAGGATCAATGAAAAAAAATGTTTTCTTTGCATCCTTCTAGAAATAACTTGTGTGTGCTTTCTGCATTTGTTGTATATATGAACTTATCCTCACAAGCAATATGCTTTAAAAAGGGGTGCCAAGATTTTTCCTCAAGTATTAATATTCAGATGCTATAATTAATTTAGATAAAATTAGGTATAGAAATCTCATGATAACATTGACATGACTATTCAGAATTGTTGGACCAACAAGATATTTCTATCTTGTAGTAAGTTGGTTGAAATATATTTATTACATTAACGAATTCTATAATAAGCTGACAAAAATATAGGATTAATGTAATAAGACCCAGGTTTATTAAACTCCAACTTTTGGAGTTTAATAAAAAGTAGAAAGTAATTTAAATATTGCTTATACGCACGGGGGAGTACGCAGGAAATACTGAATTGTTTAATTTTTTTTTAAAAAGCTAAATTCATTATAAACATATATTTTAAAATGAGTGTAATACTTTTTAAAATTCTAAGAATCCGTTTAGGAAGTTCACTAACAAGGCTCATCTACATCTATTATCCGTTACAATAGTTAGTGAGTAAATTAAAATCAAAGACTATAACTTAGTTTTTTGATAAAGAAGACGTAGTTTGACAGATATTATGTATTTTAAGCCAGATTACAAGGTAAGTGATAAGCGCCTATTGTTTTACAACAATATTGTGCAATCGGTACTTTCATAAGCAACAAACTCATATGATGTACATTTAAAGTGATTAAGCGACCGATGGAAGTTTGCATGTATTTGCAGGTATATTGTTAGGGGATATCCTACTTGACATTTGCACGACTACACCTTGTCCCGTGTCTTCGCACACGCACCCAATACAATACAGTAGTAAGGCGATATATGGAAAAACTAAATTAGTTAATTTTGTGTCTGATGTAGTAAATAGTTGTTAAATATGAAATGAAATAAATAAATTATAATAATGATAATTAGAACGATGCCTTAAAGTTCCAAAAATTAAATTAAAATAATTCCCTAATATGAGCTGATGATTTTTGTGATATACGCGCAAGAGTAAGATAGTGTTTATTAAAAAAAAAAAGATTTCTGTACTGCAATTATTAACTTAATTCCTTTATGTTTGCCCATTTTTTAAATAGTATCTATTTTTAAATTTTATATATTATATATACCTATAAGCGACTCAATGCGAAGCGACACATTAATTAGGTGCTATTCTCAAAACAAATAAATATCACTTGCATTAATTTGCAAATTATTTGTTCTGTCATTTAAATAATATTATTTATTTAAATAAAATTTTCTTTCTTTTCTTAAACTTTTCTTAAATTTGACAATTCAATATGAAATTATGCATAATTTAGGTACTATATTTACTTGCAATTAATACACCATTGAACTCATAAAATATAATAGCTTTTATATTTACGTTATCAATAGTAAATAAACCTTAATTATAAGAAATATTCGTGTCTTCTTCCTTCTACGTAACATTGGCGAAATCATCCGTGCTATTTTGGCACTATTGAAAACCATTATTAATTCAAATAAATGAATGAAAAGAATATAAGAAATATTAAAATTCTTTACAGATTATAAATAATAAATAAATTTAAAGTCATTACAAGGATAGTACGCGCCCATTGTTTTGGAATATTGCGCATTCGGCAAACTTATATGCAACCAATCCAATATAATATACTAAAAAGTGGTTACGCGACCAATGGAAGTTCACACGAATTACTATTTGAAGATATCCTTTTTGTCATTTGCACAATGACACCCGACCCGTGAATACGAAAACGTGGATTACGCCTAATAACTAAAAATGTTAAATGAAAAAAATTCCCCTTAGTATTTTGTCGTGATATATAAGAGTAAAATCAGTAATGTTTAATAAAATTAAATTAAGTTCAAAGCTTAGTCAATTACAAGAAAATATGAAATTTGGTGTCTTTGTTGTCAAAGAAAAAAATTAGTACTCTATATTTAAAAAAAATATATTTTTCTTTTCTTTTCTTTGATGGCAATTAGTTAAAACTATTATACCAGTGTCAAGTAAAATAGAATAATATCAAATCTCTTAAAATTATAATATCAAAGCTTGTCACGTTACGTCTTGATAAAATGGTGGCTATTCTACCAAAACCTTCTATGGACTTTTTTAGTCAACTTAAAAATTCACGATATATGCATTTATTTCATATCACTTCAGTTATAAGTCTTAATCGAAATATATTGTATAATACACCACCACAATTAAACAATATAACTGATAATAATATAAGATTATGAAAATGAAATAAAAACACAACGTCACTGATGTAAGTTGGGGGGATAAGTTAAATAAATATTTAAAAATAAAATAATATATGAGATTAACTTCAATTAATTAAAAATAGATATATTTTTTATGTTTTTTATGAATTGTATTGTGCCTTTTACAATTAGCAAAGTAAGTATCATAAACAAAAAAATATTTACCTTTTACTTCCAAGTCTTAGATGGAACTGCTGAGTGTCTTTCGGTACTAAAATAAGATGTCGGGATTATTTATAGTTTTCACTAATATTTATCAAATGATTATCGTCGTATTATAAAATGATAGTATGTAATAGGATTACTAACTTATGTAATCCGAAATCAACACTTCATTTAAATTGATAATACAAATTTTACAGTGCGTATAAATCAGGGGTGGCCAAACGGTCGGTCGCGTTTGTTAGTGCAGTTGACCATAGTAAGGCAAAGAAAAATATAGTTTTAATATATTAAGAATGATCTATTTTGTTGACTGATTTATTTACTCGGTTAAAATTACATCGATCGGGATGAGGACGAAATCAAAATTTCATCCTCATCTTGGTCGACCTGAACGTTGGTCATCTTTAAGAGAAAAATTTCCAGAACGGAATTGTTCAAACCAATTTTGGCATTGCCTTTCTTTAAGGGCTTCATCACCATATATACATAACTTTTTGGCGGCTTGTACTGCGTTCTTTCCTTTACGGAAATAACGAAGAAGAATATGGCGAAAATTTTTGTTTTTGCCCTCCATACTAATATTGAACTAAAATAAAACTTCAAAAAAATATCTACGCAATGAATTTGTAAAGCTAGGTAAAGATAACAGCTAACATATATAAGAAGAACATCATAACTTTTACGGATATTATAAAAATAGGAGTGAGGGACGATGAGTAATAACTGAAAACGGCAATTACTTAGTTGCCAACCCAATACAATATATGTATTATATTATTGTTCTAAAAGATGCCCAAATGTTGTCCGTCGTGGTCAATGTTGTTGCATGCATTTATTTGAATAGAAACCAGTAGTTCCAAATCCATACTTAAAAAAACAATTATTTTTTCTTGAATTCTATCTATCAACCACCATTTCGTTACTCGCTGGAAAATAAATTACGATTTTTTTCGCCTTAATAACTGGTGGTCCACCACCATGATACTCAATCGTAATTTCCTACTAAGAAACGACCTAGGCATCTGCGGTATTTCGAATTCTATTTTTCTTAGTATGCAGTTACCATACCATTAAAACTTATTATTGTTTTATATACAGGATTAATATATAATCTATGCAGTTAAGCGTGAAAAAATTATCTTCCATTAAAAGCAAATTTTTCCTGTTATAGTGTTAAACATTATTTTATTGAGATAGTTTTTGACAAAAGGTGGTGAGAGATAAAAGAAGTACAAGAATAAAGAATAGTGCTCAGTATTTACATATAAATAAAATATTATGGAGTTCCTAAAGTTTTTGTATAATAAGTAGGTACGGTATTGTCAATTAGTTATTATAAATCATTCGTTGGCCTGGTATATCCCGCTACGAAGGATAAATAGCCCAAATAAATAATATTATTTTTATATTTTTAGTTTCTAAAGCAATATTTTTTGTTATCTTGAGACAATTATTGGAATTAAAGTGATATGGACAAGTGGTCTACTGAAAACTTTAAATTATCAAATATGAGGTATAATAGGAAAAACGGAAAACAGACAAAATTTATGAAATCAAAACAACGGGAAGCGAAAGGTTTTCCAGTAATTAATCTGTTAACAGAATTAGGTATTAAGACGTATCGCTACAGCAAGTGAGCAATTACAAGCGCATCTAAGAGTCTTTAGGTATGGATAAGAAGAAGAAGAAGGAAAAATATGGAAGGCACCATTTGGAAACCAGTAGAGAATCGAGATCTGCGCATTTTGGTGGTGCGAGTTTAAAAATTTATCTGAATGTACTTGTTGAAATACAAGAAAAAATACAGAGCCTAATAATATTTATTCACGTTTGTGAAGAAATAACTATTATGAAATTCGTGGATTGCACAAAGCCTAGCTAGACAGTTTAGTCTAATCAAGTGCCATCCATCTTGAGTTTTAAAAAAAGACTCTATAATTCCTTATTATTTATTCCTGATATACAAAGAGCCTTAATCGCTGTTTTCGTTTATTTCTGTTTTTACAACCAATCATTTATTATGCATGCGGCTCCCCGTTCTGCGACCATCATGATAGCTGCTTGTGGGTTTCCTGTGACTTGAGTTGGCATCGAAGACGCGTCGATTACGCGCAATCCTATAAAAATATAAAAATTTGTAATTACAGAAAGGTTCCTGAGGATATACAAAAATTATATAACACTTCAAAGAAAATCTTTATTCAAAAACTAAATGATACATAATAAGAGCTTTTAGAATTTGTTAAAGGAGGGCAAACGAGCAAGCTAATCGCCTGATGGAAAGTAATCAACACCACCCATGGACATCTGCAACACCATAAGATTTGTAACATTGCAGAAGCGATGCTGGCCTTTGAGAAATATGTAGGATTGGTTTGTGAAGGTTCCGATGTCGTATTAGTTGGAAAATGCCGTTGAAGATAGCTGGTTACGGGAGGTTACGTGAAAAACGCACTGCACTAAATCGCGAATCATTCATTACAAACTCTCACAAAAAAAATCCCTGTGTTGTGGGTAAGAACTAATTGCAAAAAACAAAACAAATGAAAAGTAATACAAAACAAGTAAGAACTAAAGTGTAAAAAATAAAATTAAAAACAATGATGAAAATAAGCTTAAATGATCAAAAAGGAATGAAACTAAAGACTATTTAGACGACTTCTAGCGATAGGGAATGAGGTTTTCGCTCAGGGCTATGAGGCTATGGACTGTATCTAGAAATTACAATAATATATTGTAAATATTGATGTATGGTAGAATTGGATATGTCATGTGCATTCAAAAGTCAGAGATTAAAAGAATTCGTACCGAAATTTCTTTTTAAGGACAATAAACAAAAATTTACCTAATGTTAATACATGCGTTCGTTGCGTTTAAAATTAGGGCTAATACAAACGGGGGTAAAAATATCATACCTTCAATGTTGTATACTTTTAATTGCGGATCGACAACGAGGCCTATGGCAGCAGTGCCCATTTGATGGTTCTGGGCGTCAGTGTTCACCAGCGCCATACATTCTAACCACGTGTCCGACCACTCGGAGCCAGAATTTAAACACTTTTGTGAGTATGCTGGGTTCAATTTGATGCCATACTTTTTTTTTAGTATCTATTAAATAACATTAGTTCATAAATACATATATTATGGAATCGTCAAATTACATATATATTTAAATTTACTTCCTTGTTTTTTAATTTATGTAGTAGTTTTGTAAAAAAACATTCTTTCGTCGAGATATGTACGTAACATTTTGTAGGATTCATCAACACTATTCATAAACCTATTATCATTGTGAATAGTAGTTGGTTTTCCTTTTCATATTGAATATTTCTTTTTTTCTTTGGAACATTCATGTATCGTGGTGTATAATTTGAAAAGATTAATACAACAGATTTTTTTAAATTTTTTGTCTCTGTGCGAGCACATAAGTATTTCGTTACTTTTGAAATATTTTGGATAACCAACCTGTACAAATTTAGCCTCATTCGACATATTTTTTCGTATAATTGTTATATTAAAAAAAATAAAAACAATTTTTGCTTTAATGAACACAACCCCTTTAATCTCAATGAGTGCAACAATTATACCAACAAACAGCATAGCGATCGCGCTTCTCCGCATTTTTATAATAAAATATTAGAAGCGCTATCGCGCTCCGCTGCGCTCGAACGGTAAAAGATCATTTATCATATTAGATTTTAGAAGTAACAAAATAAGATTTTAGATTAAATATGAGAAGTAAATCCAAAATATTAAGATTAGAATAATAACGAATTACTTACACTGCTATTAACTATCTTCTCAGTGTACCTCGCGCCGTCCTTCACCATGACCATGTCGTCGGGGTGGGTGAAATATTCAGGGTAAAACAGTGGCGGTACTAATGGGTCACTCGAGTTCAGAACTATGTAACCAACGCTGCGCGGTAGTTGAGCCACCGCATTAATTCTTAAAAATAATTATATAATTTAATGACGAAAAAACGCTCAAATAACAAATGCATAAGTTTCGCTTCAAGTATTTATCTATAGTGAATATTTTATAACATTTTAAGAAATAATAAATAATATGTATTATTGGGATTAACCATTTAAATATATGCTTATACTCAAAACTCTTTATCTAATAACAAATAACAAATGCATAAGTTTCGCTTCAATTATGTAGCTATAGTAAACGTTTTATTTTTTTATTAATTGAAATACATGCTTATACTCAAAACTTATTATCCTCTATTAATAACGTGTTTTGCTTATTACATGATATTTTAAAAATGGCATCGCAAAAAATGAAATATCGTTCAATCTTATATATTTCTGTACAGCAACTTTTTATTATTTAGTTTGATTACGCAGTTATGGTTTATTAATACAATACAAAAGTTCATTGATTCTTCACTTGGCCTTGGTAAAAGGCGAAGACCCAAATGTGGAAATACTAATTTTATTTTAGTATTATCTATAATTAAGTTGTAAATTGCGTTATGGAATTATTACAATACGCAATTTACTTTGTATAGGTATGTAATAAGAGTTCTGGTTTAAGCAACGTCAAATATAATATATTATATTAAAAAAAATCTCCTATTGAGTAGTTTAATAATAATAAGATATCCTACTTACGATATATTTAATCCGTTGTATAAGCTATCAACTGGCTCTCCTATCAGTCCAGTTTCGGAACATTCTGCGTAAAATCCGTTGAAGAACAGTTGAATGTCCGGCTGATTTCGGGTTTTATTTGCAAGACTGGAGTACAGCATTCCACTTAACTGAAAATAAATAAGTTAAAAGAAAAATAAAAGATGTAATAAAATATTACACATCTATCAACAACATCGATAATATTATAGAATTGAACAATGCCATGATGAACATGCAAAAAAAATAAACTGGGGCATTAGGGGACTCGCAGAAGTTAGAAAACTAGGATGCACCATAGAAGCACAGAAAGGATTTATTATCTGTGAAACTTTATTCGTAAACGCCGTTGATGCATTCCATCATGCGGCATGCTTGCTTGTTTGCCCTCCTATCCCATAAAAAAAAAGCATAAGTGCGCATGAGATAGCAGACAAAAATCTTTTAGTCATGGGAGACTTCAATGCAAAAATTGGGCACTGGGCACATAAAGAAATCTTAGAAGGAAACGACAACTCGGAAATAAAAAAGGTTGTGATGGACTCCTGACTCCTCATATGCAAGCCAAACATGTATAGTGAAAAAGTAAGGAACACAATATTGTCTTGCCACGCATGATGATGGAAAGAAGCATTTTGAAATTAATAAGAGTACAAAGGATGAGAAACAGACATTCGGAAGAAAACGAAAAAAAAAGATGCCTTCGAATACTGTCTAAAAAATAAATAAAAATAGGCAGGGCATGTTGCGAGATATAGGGAAAATAGGTGGACCAGCAAGATAGCAAAATGGCTGGGTTCAACAGGAAAAAGGAGTGTAGGAAGACACAAGAAAAAATGGACAGACGAAATTGTACAAACAGCAGGAAAAAACTGGATGAGCCAAGCTCTAGACAGAGAGAAGTGGTTAAAGATGGCTTACTTACCCAAAAAGGGATCATACAATAGTAAATGAAAATCTAGCAAAACCTAACAAAAAAAAGTGTGGGAAATAAAGCTATAATAATAATAAAATAAATAACGTTATATGTATTTATTTAGGGTCGTCATAAACAAGTTTTCAAATATTGAAGATATTTTTTTAATTTAAAAAGTAAATTGATTTTTTAAAAATGTTAAATATAATTAGAAAGTTTTTAGTCTGCCACAAGTAATTGTTTAATTGAAAGAAATGCTGCTAACAGCAATATTTAAGAAATTAGCAAGTTATTAGCTTACGGAAAAATATTTTATTTCATAAGAGTCACTGGAAAGTATTATTTATTGTTATTAAAGTAATAATTATTAAAGTAATATTTGCTTAGGATTAAGTTTACATTTAAATAAATCTTTTAATTAGTATTACAGCCAAATTAACAACAAAAATATAAACAATAACGTTTCTTTACTTGATATTTGTACTTATACGAATTTCAGATTATACATTTCTAAACATAAATTATTGTTATCATATTTTTTAAGTTGTCTACTTGTGACTATAATTATTATGTACATATGAGTTTTTATTAATATCACACCTGAGTAATGCCATTAGAGCTCATAGGCCCATTGTTTTTCAGTAAGTATTCAGTCAACGCGTTCCAATCTAGAAATCTCTGGTTTTCCAGTTTAGTAAGTATAAACTGTAGGGTTATGCCAAGATGATTTCGCAAATTTTGTCCAACTGGTAGATCAGCTTTTACTGGTATTTCAAATTTTTCCAACATTGCCTTTGGGCCGATACCAGAATGAAATAGTATGTGGGGACTGTTTAGTGCACCTGCACTTAATATTACCTAAAATAGTAAGTTCTCTAGATGAATAAGAATATTATTCAGTACATACAAATAAAGCAATTTCAATAAATAAATTGATTAAATTGAAATAGATCCTTTAATTTTGCTTTGAAAATAATTTTAATTGGAACTTCATTGCAAATATAAACAATTATAGGTAAACTAATCTTAATATTATAGGTAAACTATCATTAGTAGTTTATTTAAAGTTAAAAAAATTAAAGGATCAAAATCTTCGGATTGAATTAGTTAAATAATCTGAGATTTAAAATCACCAATTTCTTCTAAAATCTCTTCGAGGAAGCAAACTAAATTCAACAACCGTTGGAGTGGACGAGTGTTAGAGTAGGGATCATGTTTTGACAAAGGTTGTGTGGACACCTTCCGCCTAGATAAAGCGATAGCGAAATTATGGATACAGGGGTTACTTATAGATTGTCTTTAAACCACCAACTTATTATAAGTTAAAGTGAATTTGTCCAAAAACTCGGATTTTCCTATCGAATATTTAGGTAATATAAATAAAATGATGTGTGTTCTTGGAAAAAAGATTGTGACATGGCATGGTCATATTATCCTTGTCGCAACGTGCCCAGCGTCTATACTGGATGTGTGTGTGCGTGCGTGCGTGCGTGTGTGTGTGTGTATGTGTGTGTGTGTGTGCGTGTATGTTTGTGCGTGTGTTGGGTGTTTTGTAGCATACTTACTTCTTTGGTAGCGTAAGCGTATTTAATTTTTCCTTTTTCATCAAGGTACTCAACTCCGATTGCATGTTTGCCGTGTAAAATCACCCTGTTTACGTGCGCGTTTAATTTCACGTGCAAGTTTGGCCGCTCCGACGTTGGCTTGAGGTATGCCCTGGCTGCTGTATATCTTTCACCATGGCTGAAAAAAATGATAAAAAATTAATTGAGCAAGCGCAACTGGGCCATCATGTAATGTTAAATGTTTTTTCTTGTTTTCTATCTAAATAGCAGAGAAATGTGTATCGCTTTATTAACCGTCTTTTGAAAGTATCCCCTCCATACCCGAATAAATATTTATTTAACTGAGTAAATGAAACAATAATAAAGTAGTATTTTTTATTTTATTAAAAGAAATAATATAACAAAATTGAAGATTATTATTAGTCTGTAAATATAAAAATGTACTTATTTTTCTTTGTCTTGCCACGATCGACTGGAGTAATAGTTGTCATTGATCGGTTGCCTACCCCTGTTGTATATAATATCCATGTTCGTTATGTTGTATGTATGGAGCAGCAGAAATGCGTATGACGCAGAGTAAGAGATGTATTATGTGAAGAGATTTATTATGTGAAAAGGTATTTTTATTATTTTATTTCCAATTGTCTCCAATCTCTCATTTTCTTATTCAGACTCTTCCTACTTAATCCCTAAATCGGGTTTATGTATGCAGGATAGTATTGCATGCAATCTTATAAATCTTATTTGGTTTTGTTTTTACATTTTTATTGTATTGTGCATTGCGTAATTTTATCAATAGTATCTTTAGGTAGCAATGGAGGTTATCGAATTCCAACTGATTAATTTATACATGATTTAAAAAATGATCTTTTGTCTTCTTACGAAATACGGACTGATATTAAAACAGCAATGCGCTGACTGCACAATAACATACCGTCAAGTGATTCGTTTGCTAATTTGCCTACGTCTTCTGTAAAACTCGGTGATAGCGGGCCGCAAATTATCACAGGTGAGCATGGCAGTTATTTCTTTCTAAGACTTAGGGATGATTTTGGTGGCATTAATCATCGCTTTCAATTTTATTTGAGTGGTCTTTATATAACTCCTATGTGTATACTTACTCATTAAACGTTTGAGCTATGGTGAAACCCTCCGGGGTGTCAGGATTCACCATGTCTTCTATAATAGGCATTCCTGCCTCCTTGATTGCAGATAGCAATTCAAACAGGAAATCAGGCTGATATCTATACTGCAATAAAAAAAAATATTTGCTTGGATTTTTAGGGACAATAACACTTTCTAAGAAATGTATTTCTAGCGGCAAAATGTAAAATATTTTTATAAAATTTTGTATTATAATTTTACTAAAACTAGATTATAAGAAAGATTGTTACCATCGATATATGGGCTAGTCCTGAAATAAAGTTTTATTATTATAATATTATTAATACTTTTTAAATTGCCTGTCAAACGCCGTTAACATAAAGCTTAATCAATTCGATTGATTTTTTATTTTGACGACTTATTGGCGCAGTGGCGAAATTTTCACTAACCAAGAGTAATGGGTTTGATTTCTACATCAGGATAAAAATTGGGTATTTAGGTCAGTATCCTAGTGTTGAGCTAATAGTTTGAGCTATGAAAAAAATTGTCATGACATTGTGTGTCTTTTCTTTTTGGGATATTCATTGAATTTCGTAGATGACCTGCATTGCAAATCATCTATGGGCGGCGTTGATTGCTTTCCATCAGGCAGCACGCTTGCTCGTTTGCCCTCCTACCCCATAAAAAAGTCACTCTCGCTAAAGAGAATACAATTACAACGTTTTGCTGCTCTCCTTCATACGGCTTGAGGGCATGAAAGTTTGCGCGTAGCTTACAAACAGTTAAGATCAATCAAAATATTCCTGAGTACCTAATTGGCTCAGTGGCCGAGCTGTTGTGTACAGAGTTAATATATTATATGTATATATATCCAAACTCATAATAAATATTTGTATGCCAACGTATTTTTATTATGAGTTTGGATACCCCGCTCATCCTTTTTGAACAAGCATGGTGAGTTGAGATTAATGTATTTCTGGAAGAATTCGGATTAGTTTTTCCAGAAATGACCCTTTGTGTACGAGCAGTACGATTTGCAACAGCTTCGTATATATTTATTTTTGTATCCTATCCTATCCTACTAATATTATAAAGGTGAAAGTTTGTGAGTGGATGGATGTATGTTTGTTACTCTTTCACGAAAAAACTACTGGACGGATTTGGATGAAACTTTACAGTAATATAGGTTATCGGAATAACATATAGGCTACAATTTGTAATGATTGTATGTAATTTTGGTCGTAATATAGCGATACATGTCAATTAAGTCGGCAAAAATCTGGCTTCTGAGAGCTATATTGGCGTACGCTGCCTAAACCATTGGAGTTACACAAAGAATGAATATTTTTAAATAAAAGTCCGCGACAGCACATATCTACGTTTTATGTAGAAGCCACTATGACCAAAATTGGGAACTATAAATTAAGTAGAAAAAAATATATTTATTTAAAATGATTTGTCACGAAACTTATTGTGGCAGACCAAATTCCACGCGAGCGAAGCCGCGGGCGAAAGCTTGTTATACATAAAATGGTAATGCCATCATTTCAGTTCTTGGAGTTTAAGAAGTGTTTATGACATTGTACTTCATTGCATATGAATGGTAGGTACCTACATAAAATTTTTAAACATTCAATGGAAAGAAAACTTACACGTTGAACTGGAAGAGGTCCGCAAGCCGAGTGATATTTTTTACTGACGACAGTGCCGATTTCCTTATTACCTTCAGTCATATCAAAATACGGCAGGTTTTCTTCCCAGGACCAACCTTTGGCACCTGCGTTAACCCAGTCTTCGTAGTCAGCGGCATGACCTCGGTGGTACATTAGACCATTGAAAATATTAGAACCACCTGAAGAAAAAATACCATTTATCACCACCATCTGAATGAGTTTTTCCACGTACAAAAATGTGGAACAAACTAATTTCAGCGGTATTTCCTAACCTAAACGACAATGGCTCTCCAAAAAACGAACCAAAATATTTCACAAACGTTCGCAACGCTTCTGCAATGCCAAATATATTATAAATGTTTATACGTGACGTTATTTGCTTTCCCTTAGGTCACATGCTTACACGTTTAGTCTGTATTATGGGAAAAGAAGGCCTTTTCCCATAATACAGACTTACATAATTACAGTTAGTTTATTTTTCAGGTCTACATCTTCACCAATGGGATCGAGCCCAAACTGGGTCTCAATATCTTACACCTTGCAGATATACATACCTCTCTGCTACAAAATTCAGTTAGTTATCATTTATATAAGAACGCAGTTTTATCATGGTACAATATTATTCTTTATTAAAGACAAGATTTGCTCATGTTTTTGACATTAGGTTATAGTCTACTGTGAAAGTACCACACCGTTACGGAATATCGACATTGATTTGTAGGATTTTTCAATGTAACTGTGTTTCGTTCGGAAAGAGAAGAGATTTTAACGTCCAACACCTTTCTTTTTCTTTATTTCCTTCTCTTCTACCATTATTTAAACATTCAAGATAGATAACGTATTTTTTTTATGGCATAGGAAGGCAAACGATGGTGATTACTTACAAGCCAGCGCGATTCACTTGCTTTTTGTTAGTTCTTCCAAAAAAAAAATTGATCTATCAAAAACTACTTTCAATTTAGGTGTTTTGGTTATAAAAATTATTAAAGTAGCCTTATAATAGAAGCGAAACGATGTAAGATCCTAAGCGCAAGCCATTACTATTAACCCAAATTACAGCTTTATAGACAAACATTGCAAGTTTACAACAATTCTAACCTAGAACTTTCCCTCTGGGCCACCTGCAGCCTTTCCCATCCTGGTCGAGACAATATTTACCGGGGACGGTCCAATACATCCAATCCAATTTTTCGTTAGACCAATAGTTTCTATAGAACGATGGTGGCCTTACTCCAATAGGTTCATTGCCACCCGCTTCCAATAACAATACCTGTATTAAAAAAGAAACATCTTTACGATACCAATAAATAAAAAAAATTGTTAATAAATTTTTTATTTATTGTAATAACTTTATACTAAAATTATTAATCATATTCATCAATCAGCCTGCGTCGGGTCACATTAAAATAGACCTCCCGTAAGATACTACCTAGTCCGTTCCTCAGCTTCACATATCCAATTTTTGTTAGATCTACCTGTGCAGATTGTTGATCCATTTGGCTGGGGGCGCACTCACAACTTTTGCTAAGATGCGGTTCACTGCAGCATTCATCTATTTTACGGTGACCAGCTTATTCCATTTCATAAAAGTCACAAGTCAAAATATTATAGATTCACATAGAAGTTTTTGACTTAAATGAAGTACTTAAATGAAGGCCATGTTACGAGTACACTTAAACCGGGGGGCTTGCATGAGGAGAGTAATTAGTGTGGAGAAAGCAAGAAAAGTATGCCAAGATCGTAGCAGATGGAGATTTGTGGTCTCTGCCTACCCCTACTGTAGACAGGCGTGACGATATGAATGTATTTTATTAATAATATGCCACCGCTTCGGAAACAAAGTAGCGCTCAGAGAGGAAGAAAACGGTGTAAGGAACTTTAATTACTTTTGCTGTGATAAAAATAATGCATTTAATTTATTGGACTGTTTGGAGTTCGAAAACTGAATTTCTAATAAAGTTCCAGTCGATGTTTAAGGCTTAACTGTAAAACAATAACATTTTATTAAAAAGGGTTATGCAGTAAAGCATAATTTAAAAAGCATAACCTATTTAACTGTAGATTACCAAAATGATCAATTGGCCCGGTATCAAATAGGTATATATAATAATTTATTACTTTATTATATAACATATAATAATTTATATATAAAAAATTATTATATATACCTATTTGATCCCGGTTATTTTGGTAATCTGCAGTTGAGTAGGTTATGCTTTTTAAATTATGCTTTACTGCATAACCCTTTTTAATAAAATGTTATTTTTTTACAGATAAGCCTTAAACATCGGCTGGAACTTTATTAAAAATTCAGTATTCGAACTCAAAACAGTCCAATATAATCGACTCGATATCGAATTATCCGACCTTTGTTGATATTTTGATCCTCCAGTGGATTTATTTCAATTTAATATAATTAAATAAATTCGTTAACCTTAAATTTATTATTCTCAGTCAGTCTACCGGCTACCACGGAGCCCGCTGGACCTGCTCCGACTACTATAAAATCATATACAGGGTCAGGTTCATCAATTGATTGTATTCTGCTGCAAGGGGTTGTTATTTTACAACGGCCTTTGAGGTAGGCTTCCAGTAGCACCATGAAAAGTACGTGTGCGTTGCACACAGTGGATTCCGTGAGAGATACACCCGCGTCGACCAGTGGGCACGAGCAAGACTAAAAATGCAATAAAACTGTTTATAACGTTGATGAAACTTTTGAGTTGACTTTTTATGGGATAGGAAAGAAAACGAGCAATCACGTCGCCTGATGGAAACCATCAACGTCGCTAATAGATACCGCAGTATTATAGGCATTACAGACGCATTGCCGGCCTTTAAGGTATGATTTTCATGAGTGTGAGATACATGTTTTATGTAAGTCGAACATTTAGCTTCTAATGTAATCTACAATAGAAAAGGTACAAAAATTTCGTGAAACCAAAAAAAAAATAAAAAAAAATATATATATATATAGTGTCATTCAAACCTTGTGCAAAAGTACCTTTGAAGCTGTAACCAAAGACACAAACTAACAGAATTTCATTGAAATTGGTTGGGCGATTTCAACGATTAGCGCGTATGAACACAATGATACGTGTTTTATATGTACATATGTGTATAATAAGCAAAGGTTTTAGTTCTGCTAGAATTTGTACTAAATTTTTATATGACATTATAACAACGAATATGAAAAGATTAATTATTACCTCAGGTGCCATAATCATTTTGAGTTCTTTTTCTTTACTTCCATATGTGGTTGAAATTCCTGTAAATCAATAAGGATGTAATTAAAACCTTGAAAAATCCTTTGCAACAAATAAAATTAAAAAAAAGCAAATTCGCTCTTTGCAAAATTATTAAGTTTAATAAACGTATTACTACTAAAATCGAACACTGTTAATGACGTTCTGCGTGCATACTTAGCTTTATATAAAGACATATCACGGCTGAACTTACCCTATTACATATCAATTTTACCTTAAGGATATAAAATTTTCTCATAAATGACAACGATCTAAAATTAATGGGTATAAATCATTTTAGTTCAAATATAATAAGGTGGTTACGGGTATTCATAATTTATCATATCATTTTTAATAATGTCTGATTTCTGAATTCCATTAAAATGTGTCTAGTTGTTTCCGAAAATAGGTCTTAAATCCTTTAAAAATTCTTAAAAGAGCGAAGCCATAGTAGCGTAGACATTGATAAATGTATCACTAATATATAAAAATTTTTATTCAAATATTTAAAACCTTTTATATTATATTATTTCTTTAAATTAAATTTGTAATTTTAATATTTAAAATAAAAAAGAAATAAATTGTTTGATAAAAACAAAAAAACATTCGATCGACTGACTTCTCGCTATGTAAGATATCGCCTTTCTTTGCACAAGTAAATAATATGATAAAGTGTGAAATATAATATAAATTTACATATGATTTGAAACAAGAAAAATAAATTAATTTCACTTGGAAGAATTTCATTTTATAGAAGTTAAACCCCCTTAAGATCCCGGATGTCACCGTAAGCAGAACCGTAGGCACGCTATAGTAATAAGAAATAATAAGATTTAGTAAATATTGTTTTATCTAAATTATTACTAAGAGTTATTTTACACGCAGATTTATAGTTATCATTCATAATATAATTCCAAATCATTATGTGGATTTTTAAGTTTTATTATAATTCATTTTTTTATTTTTAATGTTTGTTACGCTGAATAAAGAATTTTTCTATTATTTAGTTTATGAAATCAAGTCAAATTTTTACTTACATACACCTAGCTACAAACCTAGTAATGGTGGATGCTTGCCATCAAGTGACCTACTTGCTTCTTTACCTATCATTGCCTTAAAAAAACAAGCTTATGGATACCTTTCAAGAAAATGAACTTGATAAAAACTAAAATACTTTGTACTCTTCGTGAGTTGTTTGCGCACGAAGATATGTAGTTAAGGGGAAGACTTTTTCTTTGGCTTACACTCATATTACAGAAGATTTACGAAGCAAGGTCTCCGTGGCAACGTCTTTCGTGAAAGCGAAGACACAAAAGTATTCAGTACAGTTTCACTATTTACCCTCGTACGATATTACTTTATTTCACTACAAACATACAGTCTACAACACTGAATTTGTGAAAATTTTTCCATTATTATATTTTTTTATAACGAGACGTTAAACATTTACACACGACGATCAAACTGAAAGATAAAAAGAGAAAATGCCTACAGGTGCCCGTTTATATCTGTCATTTCCAGTTCCATATCATGCAGTAATTAAATTATTTAATCGATATTTATTAAACTGGATCAAATTTAATTTGTTGGTAGAAGGTACATAAAATTTTCAACAGTATGTAGATATCCACTGCTGAATAAAGGCCCCTTAAACTATTAACTATCGTTATCATGTGAACGGGTGGTGATTGGAGATTCAGCCATTATTTTATAGTGCCAGAGTGTAGTTATCCCTCTTACCACTCAACGCCGATACTCTCATAGAATATTGGCGTTGAGTAGTAGCGTTTCTCTATAATACCAAGTATCGTACGGTGTGCAAACGGATCTGGAGGCTCATTTCTCTATTTCCTTCCATACTCTCTCCTTTGCCTTCCATTACTTTCCTTTTTCCCTCCCATTTAATCCTACTTTATCTCCTATTATTTATATCCTTACCCTATAGTAAGTAATTCATCTGCGGTGCCTTTAGATAATCAGCAGATGCCCATCGCCGACGGTGATTATTCACGTAATCATCAAGTAATTCGCTTCCTTGTTTGCCTTAATGTTGAATAAAAACCAGCACAGGTAATGCTGTAGATATATACGGACCTGTGATAACCACCAGGTCATTGAGCTTTGTTCGTAGGATACCAGGATGCATTTAAAACTATTAACTGGGTAGAAAGAAAAGATCATACAGTACATCCGTGAATGGCTTATCCGTTAAAGTATAAAACTACTAGTTTTAAGAGACTTACTCTCCCATAGCACTTATTTACACGACAAATACATAGTTTAGTATTTAGTATTAGAATAGATAGAGTTTTCACACCCTAGTCGTGTATCTGTATGAGTCACATATAATTTAAAAGATACTTGTATTGTTAAGATATTAAATCTTTAAAAAAAACCTTAATCTGATAAATGTTATTCAGAAGACACTTATTTTAAATATTTTTTAAATTGTAGTGCTAATCACTACAATTAAAAAAATATTTATATACACACGTATTTCTATAAAAACATATTTGTATAATTGTATTGTATTGTATAGATGTTTCCCTCATTTGTATAGTATGTATTGGATGCTACGTTAAATTTAAGGGGATATTTAACCCAAGTGTTGTAAGGAAGCATACTCGATTGTGATATTGTTCATTTCGCTTTTGTTATTGTAATAAGTATTAGGCCTTAACGTCGTACCAATGAATCAACGACGTCCACGCCCCGCGCAAGGGTGTGGGATCGAGCCTCGGGGGTGAACCCCACTGCTCGCGCGGCAACTTAATTGGACAACCCCTCGTCCCGGTCCTAGGTGCCACTGTTCTCAGCGGCTTTTAGACGTCCTTTAACGACTTCGCGTCGTTGAGATATGGCCGAACCTATTCCTGCGTTGGGTCCGTCGCTGGCCCTCCTCCCTCGCAGGAGTCAGGCGGCGAGCGTCGTACCAATTATTGAACTACTTAAAGTACTTAAGTTCAATAATTACCCATTTTGTGTGACCCGTAATCTCGAAAAGTTCTACTTTGTACTTCTAATCTCTGCTGGTTAGTACGGTAAGAGCTACTTCAATGTCGCCGTTTATTGCACACGTCATTACTGTTACTTGTAACTGCATTCTAATTGTTAATTTTATGATAATTTTGACCTTAACAAAATTGCATACGACTTCTGGTTTAATATATCGGTATCCTGACTGCTTTAAGGTCGCGTGCTGGTTTTCAATTACAAGCATTGAAAATGCTTTCTTTTCGTTAGTGCGGTGGTAAACTAAAAAAGCATTGCTTTGGAAAGCAATGACACGCGCTGCGGTTATATCCCAAATAAGCATACGATATTAGAAACGACCAAGAAAAAAGTTCAGTGTCATCTGGCGAACCAGTAGAGTATTTTTTATCCGAAACTTATTTCCACCCACCACTACTCTGTAGAAATTAGCTACCTCGCGATATTTACCTACGCGATATTTTTTAAGCGATACAACATTGCAATTTCCTTAAAAAACAAGTTGATATTTTTTCTAAAAATTTTTAACACTTATGTATTGTCATTGTGTAGTGTGCCAGACATCTATGGGTGGCGATAATTGCATTCCATCAAGCGATCGCATGTTTGTTTACTATTCTATCACATCAAAAAAGAAATAGAAGTATTCAATAGCGAATAAAAATGAGAGAGAGACCAGTGTATCGCTCTTTCATTTCTGCAATGATGTATTTTCCATAGATTTAGCAGGGTTACTGACGAGCTTTCAGCTTTTCGTCAACGAGTTATCGTTTTCATCGTCCCCATTTCGCTAATTATGGGCCTTATGCCGCAAATCTTTATGACGAATTTTTAAAAATATTAAACAGATAAGGTTTTTTATTAGGATTAATATATATTTTATTGGTTGGTATTGGTGCGTGTTTTCCAGTGTTGAATAGGGCCATACAATTTAATCCCTTAGGTGTCGTACGAGGCGTCTATAGGAGCAGATATCAAACAGAGAATAAAAACCAAGCGATCTCCAATCCGTCTGCTATGTATGGGGATTATGGTAACTATAGCAATCGTATGTCAGTTCTCTCAAAGAAGTAGTACTACGACCTAGCAGAAAATATTTCTGATTTCTGAGCTTTGCGACTACGTTTCTTTCAGTGGGCGTTGAGAGCCGGTGGTTTGACTCGTCTACCTTTACTTGATTTTCCTCAATTTCCCTTTCCTTTATTACTCTAATCACATTACTTTCATCTTTCCCTGCCATGATTGACATTCTACTCTATGGTAAGTAACATTTGCGCTACGTACCTTGAAGTAAAAAGTCAATAATTACATGCAATGGAGATATATGAGAGATATGAGAGTGCTCCGAGGAATTGTTTTGATCAATTCTCGCTGCCGAATTTCACAACCGCATAACTCACCGTAAAAAAAAGTTTCATCCCCACTATGTGGATGAGTAGCGATCTACTACGGTGCACTTCTCTCGAATCTTCTTTACACGCACCACGACTCTGTGGAACCAGCTACCTTCGGCGGTCTTTCCGAACCGATACGACATTGGTACCTTCAAAATATAGCCTACACATACCTAAAAGGCCGGCAACGCTTCCGTGAGTCCTGCGGTGTCGTGGTTGTATATGGGCGGCGTTGATTGCTTTCCATCGGGTGGCATGCTTGTTCGTTTGCCCCCTATGCCATAAAAAAATCTTTGGGCAGCAATGATAGTGTACTATTGGGTGAACTGCTTACTAAATTGCCTTTAAAAGTGACTTTCAAAAATAAAACAATTCGTGCTTTAATAAAGTCTATGATGTTTACACCACAGTTATACTATAGGATTTTTATTATTTTTTGCAAACTGGCATAATGTGTGTCATTTTATATATAAAAAAATACTTACGTTAACAAGCCACTTAATAAATATAAGTTTACTGCATCTTGATTCGCACAATTCGCTACTGCTCGCGGAGAAAAAATTATTCAAAATAAAAACGTATAATTAGTACCGGAAGAACGTGGAACGCAATGTCGAGAGTTAGGACCTCGAATAGAAATCAGTCTAGTATTTTTGAAAGTGCTAATTTCCGACAACAGAGTAATTGCAAATAAACATCTCACGTGTAAAATTTATGTTATGTTTTTAAAAGTCAATAAAAAAAATGTGTAGAAAGATATAATATTTTATTTAACACGTGATTATATTATGATAGAACGGTTAGTTACATTCAATGTAATTTTGGGACTACCGTTCTTACGGTTGAACTGAATTTTCATTAATTTATTAACAAGATGTCAGTCAGAATTACTAGTATTTATAGTGAAAAATGAGTGTGGGCTTATTCTTTTAATCGTTAAGCAAACTGATAGTTGTTGACCACATTTCATTACAAAAAAAATATTAACTTTGCTTCCGATTTATATATTTGATGCTAACAAAAATTATTATTTCCTTGCAACTTAAATAACAAGTTAAGAAAACAAATGTATTTTTCCAAAAATTATATAAAAATAATGGGCTATAACTAAATGCATAGCCCAAATTATATTAAATATTTATAGAATAATAAAATCTTAAAATCCAACGGATATAAAGAGCAAGTGTAATAATTTAAATTTTATATAAACACATACATATAGATAGGTATTGAAACTTTTTCTTACAGGAAAATCTTTTAAAGCATAATCGAATATTTGTAAATTATTAAATTATAAAAAATTGTGTATTTAAATTATACATGTACATTGTTCCGTGGATGTGGATGTTTTTGAAAAGGGCTTTAAACGAATATTAATCACTCATCATTATACATTTATTTAATTTCATACTATTTAATGAAACCCTAGATAATACAAATAAAAAAAAATCAAAGTATATCAAATATTCCTCTATGATAAGAATCGAAGTAGTAAGGTAAGTAAATTTGAACATACCAATGTTCAAATTTACTTACCTTACTACTTCAATTGGTTAAAAAGTTTCGGTTTCAGTTTCTGACGAAACTAATATAGAAACTCAAATTGCGTTTCAGCTAAAATTCTTGTTTCGGTTGATCTATAGAGCAAAGGATGTAGGTACATCCTACATCCTTTGCTCTATACATCAACAAAATATGCTGAGCTCAAAGTAAACTTTGAACGGTAGTGTTGTAAGACTTTTATTGTCGAATGACTGTACAATATGTCATCTACAAAACACTAACTTCTTTGAGTATTATTTCCACCCACATGAATATGACAAGTTGCAATATAACAGGAAAGGCAAGTAATAATTATGATCGAAAATTGAAAAATGTTATTTCTAGCAGGAAACAAAGAAGAAGGAAAGTTCAAAGGCAAATTGGATTATTTCCTATTGACAAATATGAATATTTGGATTATGTTTCATTGCACAACTGGTTGTAAATTATGTTTAACGGGAAAAATTTGTAGGCAGAAATTTCTTAAACTTGACTTAAAGACATGATTCATACCCCTACTTTTTGTTTATATTGACTCAATGTCAATACCCGCCTTCATAAGATTAAGGCTTACTGCCTTAAATAACGTAAAAGTAACATGACATTAAGTTGCATTCTTCAATAAAGTCATTAATTTCGTCATCGAAAGAAGCTAAATGTGTTGTAGTATGTAAGATATAATAATTAATGTATTCATTGGAAATATTAACTAAGATGCAAATAAGAATAAAAAATAAAATACGAATAGTAATGATGTTTACTTGAATAACATTGTGATCGCGGCAAAATACCAGGTTTGTAATAAATTGAGAAGACATCTATTTATTCTTTTTATGTAAGAATTCAAAATTTCGAGAGCGACGAAGAAAGGACAAAGAAATGAAAAACAAATTAAAATAGTCAAAAAGGTTCCGTAGGCATTCTTTTTCTGCCCTATCTTACAGATATATTATATACTTAAAGATAGTTCACAAAAAATATAGAATAGTTCACAAAAAAGTAATCGTATTTGTAATTACATATGTTTTTAAAAGTGTGTGTAAATCTTTATAAAATCCTAAGAATCCGTTTAGGAAGCCGTTCAGGTCACTAACAAGGCTGATCAACATCTATTATCCGTTACAAAAGTTAATGAATAAATTACAATCAAGCTTAGTTTTTAATAAAGAAGACGTAGTTGTGCACATATATTGTATAGTTTTAGCCAGATTACAAGATGGTGATAAGCGTCTATTGTTTTACAATGTTGTGCAATCGGTAATTTCATAAGCAACAAACTCATATGATGTACATTTAAAGTGATTAAGCCACCGATGGAAGTTGGCATGTATTTGAAGACGTATAGTGTGTTAGAGGATATCCTACTTGACATTTGCATGACTACACCTTGTCCCGTGTCCTATGGTCGTGCAAACGTGTTCTATTGACATGACGTGACGTGTCGTCTATTGAATTTGCGCACACGCACCCATCACACACCCACACTACATCACAACACGGTAAGACTATATACGGAAAAACTTATAAGTTTGTGTCAGCTGTAGCAAATAGTTGTTAAATATTATGAAAAGATATAAATAAATAATAATAGATGAATGATGATGATAATAATGATGATGATGATGATGTAAAATAGTTTTCTTCATGATTTCTTTTTTAAAATAATATTGCAATTAATTGTTAACTTAATACCATTTTGAAGTTTGCCCATTTAAAAAAATAATATTAACGACACATATCGTATTATATCTTTAAATTTTATATACCTATAAGGGACTTAATGCGAATCGATACATTAATTAGATGCTATTCTCATAACAGTGTAATGAATAATTTAAATACTATAAATTGACAATTCAATGTGAAAATAAATAAATAAAATTAAAAAAAATATTTTATTTTATTATGGTATAACGTGTATATTTTTATGTTTCATATGCTATATTTATTTCAGTTTCAAAAATATAAGCGGAACGTTACACAAGAATGAACTAAAAATGAATATTTAAAAAACTTAGATTTTCAGTATAATAGTTTCCATCCCTTTACATTAATTTAATATCTGTTTATTAATAAGTATTGAGTTAGTGCATATGAAATTGTCCATTTTTTCTAGGACCAGAGGTGTCGCGCTCTGTGCCTCCAAATGCTTATCGGTTCCTTTGATCAAATCTTAAACAAGGTTTAGCATATAGCCTCTACCGGTAGTATACAATTATTAAATTAAAATTACTTCTATTGGTAATCCTGCTAATGTCTATTCTCCTCGGTCCTTTGCTAAAGGTTATGATTTTAGGTAATAATAAAATAGTTATTTTATAAATAAAGATCAAATTGATATAAAAAATTAACTGATTGGACTGTGGAACTCATTGCGCTTTGGTCATTGGCTCACTGGGGCGGCAGCCCCAGGCCTTTGGCGGACTTAGTTTGCTACTGGTAAAAGTGTGTGGAACCAATTTCTCAGTGTGCTTTGAAAAACTTATTGATTAGAACTTAAATTATTTATATAGAAACACTTATTTATTCTTTTTACAGTGTCACTTGCACTAAATTCACCACTGAACTCATATATTATTTGACATTTGCACGGTTACACCCTTCCCATAATGGCGCAAACGTGTTCTTATAGGATAACGCCTTATAACTAAAAATGTTAAAATAAAATATTTCCCCTTAAGTATTTTCTCGTGATGTATGTGTAAGAGTAAAATCAGTTGTTTAATCAAGAAAGAACGATATTCGGTATTAATCTTCCAATACTAATACTAAAACCATTATTTTTTTTAGCAATTTTTGAGGTTAATTAAAAAACGAACTTATTTACTTTGGTGTCGCTAGCCGAAGTAGTTAGTCCTTTAGTAGGACAAAAATTCGGCAACCGAGACCTATGCGTGTGAAACTTGGAACTTAACGGAAAAGACGAGCGCTTGTCTTGGCATTGTTTGGGAGGATAGCTTAGGGAACAATTTTCAGGCTAATGTTAGAAGACAGTAAGTACCTAATGTAAAGAAATTATAACTCATAAAGAAACAATTGTCAGGTTCTGCAAGTCATAAAGATTCCAATGGGCGGGGAAGATGGAGAAAATAACGGCAACAGAGCTGTCTAAACGATCTAAAAGTACACTCCGCAACAGAAAGGCCCCAAGGAGACCAAGAGAAACACGCAGGAAGAAATGGAAAGACTGTCTGGAAGAAAAACTTCTGTGTATAAATAAGACAACATTTTAGCGAAACGAGGCCCGAGAGATAAAATGGAATCGTAGAAAAGATTCACAGTGGGTTCGCCGTAATAAGTTAAGTTTCACTTCCCCTTGATTGGTGTGAATACTAAATAGGATATAAAAAATATACTAGGGATAGTCATACATATAATACGTCTTGAAATATTTTTTGAAACATATATATTGCTGCAGTAAGTCCTTACCTGGGATAGAAATGTGTCTTTGAAAAGTCTGGTTGCCAAGGAAGAGAAATATGTTCGAATACGGGTAAAGAAGTGTTCGAATGCTAAATAAATGGTACATATGTAAATGTTATACAAATTTATTTATCTATTAATTATAAAAACATTAACTTACTTGTACCGATTGAGTTCATTTAAATGAATAAGACATTAAAATAGTGTTTAACATGTAACAAAGAGTCCATGAAATTTTATTATACCAATAAGCCAGTATCAGTAATCAAGTAAGTTATGGGATGATATCATAGACAGTAAGCATACTTAAAGAGGTGTAACTTATACTAAAATTATATTTATTATATTCATTATACAAATATTAACCTCGATGTAGGAATTGAACTAATTGTTGGCCCAAAATTTGTTGTGGTTACACGTTTTTCGTTTGTTTTTTTTTTTGTATAAGAAATTCCATATTCGTATTAAATTATATTTAATGTACGTATAATAAATAATAAAAAAATATGTATAATATAAATTTTGCTTTGCGTTTTTAATCCAAGTTAATTCCAAGTTTTTAATGATAGATTGTTTTTATTAATAACTTACATCATGACTTAATAATGTGAAATATATTAGTTTATAATCTAGTGAAGTTACTTTTAATTTGTATGTTCAGCAAAGCTTGTATTTTTATATAGGGAACAGCAATGTTTTTCTTTAAAATAGTCTAAGGGCAAGCACAACCACAGCGGCTTCTATAAGTAGTAAACTTATTACTTTGTTAAATGAATAAATAAACAATAAAATTGGAAAGGAAAAAAAATTATAATAATAATAGAAACAAGTCCACTGCAAAACTTTAAATTATCAAATATAAGATATAATAGTTTAGTAACATAGTTGCTACCGTTACAAATAGTTATTCACAAGATATAAAAATAATTTGTAATCAGACTTTCTTTCGTGAAACTGGTTTACGATATGCGGCGACAGTTAACGACAAGAATACATGGGCAATAAATATACTTTCCAGGCATAGGTTACACTATGAAAACAAAAATCATTATATAATAGTAAAATTTCTTCACTCGTCAAAAGACTTGTACCACCAATAGGTACATGAAAACCATAATTTAGACATTCAACAATATATTATATAAAAATCAAAAATACAATTCACTCATTATAATGATTCTAGCATGTAAATTGTTATATAATTTCTAATACTGTCCAGTCTGGCTATATTTTGTATGTTAATGTTGTGTCCATCTGTAATAACGAGAAGGGATATGTTTTAATGTGTTGTACGAATTAATTAGAAAAATGTAATTTTTTAAATCCCTGTTGATGGTCTACAAATAAATAGAAAAAAGAAGACAAAATTAAAAGTTCGTCTATAGTAATCGAATTCTCCTAAGGTCATACTGGTCTTGATCTGGGCGTGCCACTTATCCGTCTTGGATAAACGTGGTGGGAAACGTCCATCCTTCCAGAAATGGAAAGGCCCGTAATCCAACAATAGGACATAAAATGAGCTGTAAAATATATTTATGATTTCTCCTTTTCTGTCTCACTCTCCGTTAATGCCGGATAATGCTTAAAACAGCTAATCTGTTTCGAAGATGTAGTATTTTATACCAAAAAATTGAGGGAAAAGAGAAATTAAATTTTCTACTCTTCTGAATGTTTTCGGTTTTAATTTTTTTACATTGACCAGTGTTTTAAATTTATGTCATTAAATTTTTTAATATTGAATATTAACTTTGTGCATTAATATAGGTCTGTGGAGTTTAGCAATACTACGTTAATTTTACTTTATAGTATTGTCTTTTATTTGTATACAACTGATGTAATATTATAATTATAAACGATGGTTATTTAGATGAAAAATTTTTATAGCGATTTTTATATCATATTATATTTTAAGGTTTAAGACTAGTGAGAGCGCAAGGAGAAAACACTCCTAAAAAGCTTTTGATTCCGTAATAAATTTATTGTATAGTATAGTTATAAAATAAGGCAGCAATTTAGAAATATGACACACATGACCCAATTAAGGGAATTAAAATTTTTCAACTGCAGATACCTGAGATGTAGTTCACATTAGAATAAGAAGTTTAAAAATACATTAGTAAAAACTTCCCAATATTTAACATAAACGTCATTCGAACTTAGAAACTGATTAAACTTTTTATGTACACTTCATCAAAATAATAGAAGATAGTACAAAATATCATATTCGTGTTATAAAAAGATAATGTTATGATAACGTGATGCCATTTTAGAATTGACTATAATACAATATAAATAAAAACCATTTCTTATAATTAAAAATACTCACTTTAACTTTAATCTGCGAAATTAGACGTTCCTTCTTAAGATAATCTTTTCACGATACCTCTATCTAAATCAAGGTTATGTGGGTAATAACCTCACACCAAGGAGACTAACTGAACATAAGTCCTCTAACAAAAAAAAAAGACTGTGCTATGGCTAAAACATTCATTATGGTATTTATGGTGATCGCGATGTTTTGCTTCAAATACTATAACATGTTCACTTAAAACAAAAGCCACGAGACTCCGTACGGATAACGAAAGAAAAAATCGTTTTCGAATAGTACGTCTTGCCTGTATTTTCTTACAGTACACCTGATCACCGACAGTCCACCTGCTATACAAGCTTAGAGTCTCTTAAAGGGGTTTCTCTGTTGAATATGATTTGGAATGTCACCCACATAGTTCTTAGCGACCAAGCTGAAACGGCAATGGGCTGAACACGTTTGTTGAAGAGAATGGGCACCTGCTGGACAGAGATGTGACTTATTTAAGATACAAGTACAAAATAAACTTAAATCAAAACTTACCGAAAATTGTTGGTTTAAGTTCCAAATAAATCCACTTAATTCAACAGAAAAACACACATTATTAATTTTCTGTTATTGTTTTGCTTGTCGCGGATCTTAGCTAAGTAAAACTATTGACTGTCCATATAGTGATGGATTTCCGCAAAGTAACGCCTGGCTCTATTAATAATCTCTGATAGATGTCATTGAAGAAAACCTAAATAGTTGTTTTAAAATTGTTTTGCAGTTAGAGTCTGCAGCAAATGATGCAATATTAGCCTCAGTGTCACTACAATAAAAAAATACACTCCTATGGAAAAAAAACGAGCGTTGTTGTTGATTTTTCTACATTGTTGGTAATAATTGTGTACTAAAGAGGTTTTAATAGCCAAAATAACTGGCACTTACACAATTAACTGGCACTTAATGAAGAGTCTAAGTATGAAAAAAAGTTAATTCCAAATTTTTCTTTAATAAAAAAAATAATTCCTTTTTTAATTTGTAACTTAATTTATCAAGACACTAAAACTAACTTTTATATTTATTAGAATATAAAAAGTTAATTGTAGTGTAGTTAATTTATGTTTTTCACATCACCCTGCCTTATAGTAGCTTAAAACAGATATCTTTGAGTCTATTGTAATGGCAGAAAAAGCAATAAGAGCTAGTAAAATTATAGCGCTGCTGGAAGTGGGGTATAGACAATATTACGTCTCACAGCGGTTAAACTTGAGTCGTTCAACCGTCCAAAGAACCTGGACTGGAGGTTGGTATTCGTCGTTTGTACTGGCCAGCGCAGACCCCCCCGCAGACCCCGACTTTAACCCCTTTGAGCACGTCTGGGACCTCCTAAAAAGTTAAATGTGTGATCTCGGCTGAGTGAGAACATATTCCACAGGACACCATTAAAAGCCTGGTGTTAAACATGCCAAGAGGTACTCGTAATACATTTTTGTTTTTTTTAATGTCTTTTTTATTAAAGTAGCGAAAACATACTCGTGGCGTTAATTTCACTATACTCTTATTAATGGAGTCAGGCGTTACTTTGCGGAAATCCATCACTATGTGGATAGTCATAAGTTTTACTTAGCTAAGATCCACGACAAGTATTCACTATACCCATAAAAATGTCCATTTTCACACGGATTTCTGTTTATATTAACTAAAGCACGGATTCTAGGATTTAAGTGTTAAAAAATATTCTGAAAAAGAATAAAGAAATTTCTAATCTCCTAAGCTAAAAAAAGCAATGACTGTAAGGTGCCCGTTTTTTGCATAGGATTTTTGAAATATAACACCTTTTTTAAATATAATCGAATTCTGCCCTTGTGGAGCGACTCTTCTCTTTTGGGGATATGATTATGAAGCCTCATCGAAAACAAATGTGAGATAAAATGTTTGGACAACTGGTTTAGCCTCATAAAAATCTCAATTAAAACCATAAAAAATATAATACTTTGACTTGTCAAATTTGTGCAACCAACGCAATCTTCGTAAATAATTCATGAAAAAATAAACTTAAATTCAATAAAATGTTGTTTTCTTACAAAAGTACTTTTATCTTTAAATAGTACTTAAATTATACGTATTTTGTATCTTGTATTTGAGATACCATTCCAGAAATTACTTTTTATCTGGTATCTGAGTTACTTAATTTAAAAGTATCTTGCATTTTGTATTCCAAATACTTTGTATAGGGTATCTTCAACATCATTGCTGCTGGTGTAGACGATACTGGAATTTATTTATGTGACCTATATCCTTTTTTACGTTGAGACAGCCCGACGGATTTATAACAATAATTTAAAATTTTGATTGACAGCACTATTCAGGCATTTTTATGAGAGACAAGCAGTGCTATTATATGATCTTCTCTAAAAGAGTGTTATAGAAACAAAAAGGAAATAGAATTTTTACGCTTACAAGTGAATTATCCAAAAAAAGTGCCATCTTTACTAACCATTAGTGTCAGTACATACAACGCTATCTAAATTATGATAAATACTGTGTTCAGGAAGTTGTCCTGAACGCAGTCTTTATCATAATTAAGATATGTATAGAGAACCATAATTCATATACATAGATTATAAACTCACGTTACACGGTTTATTTGTAAAGACTTATCAACTGTGATATAATAAAAAAATATATATATAAAAAAGAGTTAAGTATTGTACATATGTGTGTATATATAAACAGGGATAAAGACATGAGCGTAGCGCTACTATTTTATTAAGTATACTTGTGCTCTTTTCCCGCAGATGTAAGATTGGTGGTAATCTTCTTCGTCTCCCATCCTTATTCCCGTTATTTGGGGTCGGGGCTCCTCACTTTTTTGCGCCAAGCTAATCTTTCTTGCGTTGTCTTTCCATGCAATTGGGCTTTCCTGTGGTTTCTTTTTAAATTGATTAAAAAGAGAAATCAGATAAATAGAATTACGGCTGAAATTGGGTTAGATAACATGAACGACATAAAAATATAATGGACTTATTTAAACATTATATATGACCGGACTTACATCATTCAATATGGCTATCCGACTTCAGAAACCTCCCAAAGGTTACCTCAACCCTATAAAACGTATTTAAAAATTCAGCATACAAATTAACGTACCATAAACAAAAATTAATTGACATCACCGACAAATATAAACAAATTAACTCATAAAAGGGTATCACGAAGAAAAGCCAAACCATTGTGGCATACAGGGAACCGAACAACAGATAAAAAGAACTTACTACTGGCCTAACATGACTAAGTCTATTACTGAAATTATTAATAATTGCACACCCTCCAAATTAATGAATACGAACGTCTCCCTAATAAACAAAGCCAACAAATCGCACCTTTATCTTCAAAACCGTTTGAAATCATCCATCTGGACACATTTAGAGTCAGAAGTCAAAATTTTTTAACAATTATAGATACATTCTCGAAGTATTGTGAAGTATATCCCTTACATAGTGTAACTGGTATCAGCGTTATAAGTGCATTAACTATTTCTATGACTCATCACGGGCTGCCACTCAGTATAACAGCGGACCAAGGATCTGAATTCAAAAACTTACCCCTGAAAGAATTCCCCTTATTACACAGAATAAACTTACATTTTATTAGAGTCAATAACCCCCTGTCAAACGGAGCGATCGAAAGGTTCCACTCTACCATACTAAAAATACATGATCAAATTAAAATTATAAGCTCTCAGATAGAAAGTTTGGAGACCACCACGAAAGATCTTAATTTAGTATATAAATTTAGGTTCACTAGCTTGTACGACTATGTTAGAATACTTTTGAAACTACTGTAAACAAATATAATGCCTTAAGCATGAATAGATTTAAAAGAGATTTAATTGATGGACTCGGTACAATATTACGCAGTATAACTGGAAACTTAGATCACAATGACGCTATCAAAACACTCAAAAATAACCAAATGGAGTTAACATATCACGCTAATAAGACAGTTATCGTTAACAAAAAATTCTTAGACAGTTATAATAACACACTCAGCACCGTAATTTCCAACCAAGGAATTATAAGTAATAAAATCTCTGAAATCCTTCTCCAAGTAAATGATCCCGAATATCAATTTTACGAATATGTTTCTATTGATATAAACTATAGTATGAATATATATATAAACTATTGGTATGAATAGTCGATAACACGTACAAATTAATTGAAATAAATTTAGAAGTAATTAAGGACACATTGTTAAAACTAGAAACAGCCATTTCTTTTTCGACTAAACAATCGTCTTTAGTAGTCTTATACAATACGAAAATATTGAGTACTTTGTAGTATTGAGTATTTGACCCTGAAAATGCATTACGCTCCAGAACAACATATCACAAATAAGTTAACCGAATTTCGACTCTATTATAGTCTCCTAGATGTAGCATCTTTCTCCATACTTTAGTGGTAATACTCTAGTTTTTGTAATTAAGATACCTGTAATGTATAAGGATAATTACGTATATTGTTCCCAATTCGTATCTCAAACAACACAATCCTGGATTCCCACAAAGTCCTATCTGGTACTGAATTACAATGCGTACCATTACATGGAAGTAGAATGATTGAAATTAACAAATATTACTGCCAAGAAGATCTTTCTCCCTTTAATATCGATCAACGTTCAGATTGCATATATTCGCTGATAAAAATCCAAACGACACGTGAATGTAAACACCATGTCATATCAATGCAACACGAAGTCTTCCAAATGGTAAACAATAACTACTACATAATAAGCTGCACGACACCGATAAAACATCGTCTTTACTGCACGAACGAAGAGTATATAACTATAAACGGTTCGTACCTTTTAAAGTTACCTGAAAACTGTACAGCTGCTACAGGACCAAACATGTTCAAAAATATACTCAATAGATATAATGGAATTCCAGTATAATTTCTTTCCTTCATTAATGAAAATAGAGAACTAAAACCATCTCCTAAAACAAGAAAACATTAATCTCGGGCAGCTTCATACAAACTAATGAAATGATAGAACGGGAACAGCAAGATATGCGAATAAGCACATTGCACGTTAATCAAACGCACATATTATATATTGGACTACACCACTCTAGTTGTGCTACTATGCGTGACGTGTTATACTAATATTTTCTGGTTCTTAAGATACTCAATATCTTAAGAACCAGACAATATTGAAAATATAAGAAAAATCGGCCACCCCAACAGTTCGATCTCCTTCGGAGGACGGTCATAAGAAACGCCCCTTCATTATGTCATAAAGAAGGTTGCCTTCACCTGGGTGGGGAAGTGTTACATCATCCTATAGTATACACATCCGGCGATACGTAGGAGGTCAGTCAGCAACTCAGCATATTGAAGACAATAGATGACGACGAGGTAGTTCGGAAATGAATCTATTATATTTTATTTATAAATATACAATATTATTTAGTAAAATATACATCGAAGAACCATAACATTTTTTCATTATATTTTTTACACTGACAATTTAAAAAACCTGTATTCGAAATGTTGTTCTATGTAATTATGAAATATCAGAGAAAATCCATTTCCCAAGAGTTTCATGATTTATGACCGACCCCTGCTAGTTTTTAATAAGATCCATTTCATTCACATAGTGTAGGTTTTCCTTCATTGAGAAGAACCGCCCATTCTAATATATTGTATATGCGCATATGGGGGTTTTCGTTTTTCACTGAAAGAGAAAAAAGTATTAAAATGGAAACGTAAATATATAATAATATCTGGTTAGCGTATGGTAAAATTTCCTTTCATACTTGTTTTGTGATAAAGGCTTTTGTGTTTAATTGTTTTTTATTGCTGTTTCTTTAACAAAGTGCACACAATATAATATAATACTTACCATGGACTCTAACAAATTGCTTGGTAGGCAAGTCGAATGGTTTCCATTTGGGTCGACCCATTTGGAAATGGCTCGTCGACGCTATTCCTTTGTGTACTTCCTATAAAATAATAAAACAATAATATAATAGTATAAATATTAAGAGAAAGAATGGATGAGTGTGGAGGAAACGAGGAGGGTATGCCAGGATCGTAGCGGATGGAGCTCTGTAGTCTCTGCCAATCCCTGCGGGGGATAGGCGTGAATATATAAAAAAATATAAAATATTAAGACAAGCTTTAATATCATATAAATTGTATAATGTAATAAATTGATGGGTTATGTTCAATTTAAAGTTTATGTTCTTTTTAGAGCATTTAAATAAAAATAAAAATTTGATTTTTACAATGTTTTTTACATTTAATTTTTTTAAAACAGATTCATAAGGACCTTTTCAGGTTAGGTCAGAACAAAGTTCGATCACGATAACGGTATGAAAGCAAAGACACGATATGAAAGCAAAGACGACGATTTAAAAATAACTTATTTAATATTATCATTGTAGATTTACTCTCAGAAATTACAGTATCCCAAGTATTACATTTATCTCTAAGTCGATTTATCATTTTGGTACTTAATTTGCAGTAAAATAATAAAAATAAGACTACTCAAGGAACTTAAGAACAAAATACATTTTTAGCTACATATATGGTGGCGTGCTCATTACTTGATCCCATATGTTCTTTCTTATGATTTCTGGTTGCTGGCGGTCAGATCTTGCAGATTTTGGATTGTAATCGGGTGGATGATAAAGCATATCATAGGCACAAAGTGGAGCACTTTTTGAAACATATTTGGTGTTAAAAAATGTTTCTGTTGATACAGGTATGACCATTTGAGTTCTCAGGCGGTCTTCGAGAAACCATGACATTGTTATAAAATGTTGTATAAATAAAAAAAGGGCACTGAACATTGATCGCTGTTAAGTCATCGACAATTTTTTTATGTGGAGTTTATCATAAAAATGGATATAAATAAAAAATTAACCACATTGTTCACTTATGACAAATATATAAGTACAGATTATTTTTTTTAAAATCAGTCAATGACGAGATGACTTGAATTTAAGTTCAAAATTTTTGATCATTATTTTAATATTGTACCTGTAATAGTAATTTATGTATAATTAAAATGAATGTGTACTTAAATGTAATTTTATTTTTATCTATTTGCTACTACTTAATATGTGTGAAACATGAAAATATTGTTACGGCGCAAAAATGTAATGTAAAAAAATTCTGCTATCATATTCATAAAAAAATGTTTTTCAAGTTTTGTGTCCCTTTGTTTTGTTAACTACTCTCGCTGGCTCAGCACCCAGTATCGTGGGTCGGGTATATACTCGTATATAAATGACAGAAAACTTGAAAAACATTTTTTTTTATGAAAATGATAGCAGATAATTTTTAATATTGCGCATAGGGACTAAGTCATAAATAAGGGTATTTAATTGGACATAATTAGTTAAAAGTTGCTATAATATTACAATGTGCCTGCATTCACACATGTTGTCAAAATATTTATGAACAAGTTTCAATGCAGTTGTCAATTGCCAATATGAAGAGGGAGATATTTTTTTAACGAATTATTACTTATATTGTCAAAATTTTATCTCATATTCACAATTAATGTGGTCTATACTCAGTATTTCACCAAAAATAGGAATAAAATTATCAATATGGATTATAGAAGTGCCGAATCTGACAATCTAGGTCAGTTGTGAAATTATTTAAATTTGTTTCCACTTGATCCGTTTTATTTATTTTTTATAATTTTTTTTGAAGATCCTTTGGAATTTCTTATTCCCAAAGTAAAGAAAACAGACAGCAAAAAAATTAAGGAAAAGAACTACATACCAGATTTTAGCAAGCAACCTGAGATTCAGTTAGTAAAGAAATATTTTAAAGCGAAAAGTACAAAACAAATTTCTACAGAAGCTACTGATGGTGCTTCATACACGTCTGTTGTAATAAATAAAACGCTTAAAAAGGTCAGTACTTTTAAAATATTATGATTTGATTTATTTACCATAAGTATTAAAATGAATGCGCAAATAACGCACCATGTTATGCTCTAGTCATTCTATTTTTACATTGTAAAATAAATAACATATTATACTACAACTAAACATGTATGTTTTAAGTAATAACATGGTTTGTACAAGTCTAGTTATAGATATAGAAATAGCAAGCACGACAGCATTAGAAATAGCTTTAGAAATTATTGGGTTTTCACGTAAGTTCGTTCGGTTTTTTAACATTTATTCAAAGCAAAATACAAGCTTAAAAAAACCTAGAATAGCAAAATAAAAGCTAAAATAAAAGCTTTTAGTAGTAACTATACTCTACCAACTTCTGTACGGTGGTTACAGTTGGTGGTGAAAACATATTCATCATCTATTAAACAATGAAGGCCGTTTTATTGCAAGAGCTGTCAAGTAGCATATTCGGTAGCAGCTCATAGTAGGCTACGCACTTTACATCACCATAGACAATATTGTGCCCGTGTCAATTATTACAGGTCGTCCGGAGCGCTCGCAATCTTTAAGGCTGAATTTTCCGCTTCTGAATTTGGCATACCACCGGAAATGCTCATTTTGCTCTTCAATTTTACTATACACGAGGTCACAAATTAAGTAGCAAAATTAAATAAATTTTACAAAAAAAAGGAAGCCACAAGTGTACACTCCAACTGACGTCACGAAAATATCCTCTCCACCTAAATATTTTCCGTCCAATAGGCGTATATATCTGCGCGCCAAAATACGAACGAATTTATGTGACAATTCAATACAATAGAAATATAAGTATGATTATAGCAATAGTAATAATTATAGAAATACAAACAAAAATAGAAATAACAATAGATAGCAAAGTAGTCTTTTATTATACTAAGGTACAACCTATGAAAAGACTTTTCTTTTATTTTACGTCCAAATAATACATGTATCATTCAGCAATACTTTTACGTACGTGTGAACGCTTATCACATTCTACTTTCTATGATTAAAAACAATATATATTTTACAGACTCCTAAACAAAATCAAAGAATTAATAATAATTATAGAGAAAAAACGCATGAAATTCCGTTGATCAAGGTGACGGTGATACCAAAATCAGTGGAAACTCAAACCTTGCGTACGGTTAATAAACGAAAGCAAATTATCAAAAGAGTTCAAAGTACGATCTCAAACCAAGACAGTTCTGTCTTTACAAAAAACATTTACCTCGTCGTATCTGGACGGAAAACAGACAAAATTTATGAAATCAAAACAACGGGAAGCGAAAGGTTTTCCAGTTATCAATCTGTTAACAGATTTAGATATGAAGACGTATCGCTACAGCAAGTGAGTAATTACAAGCGCATCATAGAGTCTTTAGGTATGGATAAGAAGAAGAAGGAAAAAAATAGAAAGCACCTTTTAGAATCTAGCAGAGAATCGAGAACTGCACTTGTCAATGAAATTTTTGGCGGTGGGAGCTTTAATTTAACTGAATGTGCTTGTTTAAATACGAGAAAAAAGGAAGAGACAAATAATATTTATTCACGCAAAAGTCGTGTGAGAATTATTGGCCAACTTGGAGTTACGGATGAAGATCAATATATATTAAATTATACCGCTGCCACGGAACACAGCCCAAGTAAGTTTTATATATTTAAAATAATTTGCGATTTTTTTAAAACCATTCCTTATCATATAAAATCAAATTTAATTATATAATATTTCAAGGTTAGGGTACTCATGGATCTTTGAAGACTCTCTTTTTCATATGTATTTTTTTCTCAGTTGTTAATAACTTCACCCATGTGGAACAAAAATTGCTGCCACAAGATACTGCGTTTAGTAGAAATCCTAAACAGTGAGTCAAAAATATTAGATAATAATTGTTCGATTGGAGGATATAAATAATTTTGTTAACATAATTACAGAGAATTTGTAAATATAAACTCTGGCTGTTGCACAAATGATTGCATATACAATAAGTATGTTCGGTAAGGAGTAAGAAACTAATGAATTATGTGATTTATATAAAATGCATCATCATTTATACCATTATTTCCTTAGTTTACACTTGTTATTCATGACACTTGAATTATATTCGTTTATAAATCTTTTTACTACATATAATATTTTCATTGACTTTAGAAATCAACGAGATTCAAATGTTCAAGCTAATCTTCTAGAAATGTCTACGTATCGCCCTTCAGTTAAGAATAATGACATAAGGTAAGAAACGAAATATAAAATTAAACATTACATTCAATAAATGAATTGCGAAGAGCTTTTTGAATTGTTATTCTAGGTGCGAGTCACAAGCAGTCCAAGTGGATTTGAACAAGTGTATATTGAAAGATAAACTAAAGAAAAACAAAACTAAAGATCAAACATTACATTGTTCTTGCAATCGTAGTAACACTGGTGACTTGGTCAGTACAAGCGCTGGGGACGAAAATAAAGGTTCTATAAGAGAATCCAAAAGCCCTGTTGTTATTATATCAGTTTATCCAAAGTCAGGTCCATCAACAAGTGTGAGCAGTCACACAATTGTAAATCAAAGGTCTTCACCGCCACGATCTATAGAAAGTAATGCTAAAAGACTTAAGAAAGATACCAAAAGTAAAAATGATAAAAAAATATATATAAGTCAATCACCTTCACCAAGTGGTAAAATTTTCACAAAAGAAAATCCTCTTAGTCGAACAATCAATGCCAGGTTTCTAAGCACAAATCGTAAAAAAAAGAATACAAATTTTCAAGCTAGTTCTATAATGCATACTAATAAAAAACCCACAAAAACAGAAGACTTATGTAGAAATAATGTTAAACTGAAAAGTAAGACTGAGTTAAATAAAAAAATACCAATAAATATTAAATGCCTTGATTCCAAAGAAACCAATACGGAACGTGTAATAAAAAAGAAAATATTAGTTGACAATAATAAGAAAGCTGGTACTCGAAGTAAAAAAAGAGATTCCTTTAATAATTCATTTGTGCCACATAATAAAAATTCAAGACTTTTAGTTAATATTAATGAAGAAAATGGAAAATTCGATGTGCTCTGGCATCCACGTAATTCAAGCAGACATTTAAGAGTTCGAAAAACTTATAATGATCAAGAATCACAAAAATCAAGTGATTATGAAAGGGTATCAATGGAAAATTATCTGATGTTATCTGATGATACTGATACTAAAAGCTGGTCGCTTTCGCAGGCTTTTCGTCGTCCCGTAAGTTATTAAAAATAATTAAATTAATTTATATGATGATGATAAAAAATATTTCAGTTGAATGACTTAAAATTGAGTAATATTTTCATAAATATCATAGAAATCCAGTTAGCAAAAATTTGTGTTTTGTTTTTGATTATTTATTACAATTTACTGTTTTATTTAGTAGAAGGGATTTAAATAGATATGATGATATAGACGGTGTAGGTTTGTGTAGGTTTTACGTCGTGTAATTTTTTTATGAGATAGGTAACGGGCAAGCGGGTCGCTTGATGGAAAGCAATCAACCACGCTGATAGACATCTGCAATACTATAGACGATTACAGAAGCGTTGCTGACCTTTGAGATATCTATAAGCGTGTTTTTTTACAACTTAGTGTCGGTTCAGAAATGCCGGTGAAAATAATTAGTTCCACAGAAGTTAGTGGTAGTACGTGGAAATAAGTTACAATGTCTCTCTTTAGCATATAAAAACATATTATATATTCCTAGTATCAGAGACTTAAGTTTATCGGGGGTGTAAAATCAATCGTACTACATATAATACTACTATATGTTACTACTATTGATTTTATTAATTGTGCTGGAACCATGCTGGTTTATATTTGGATCGTCCCCGGGAGCACTGTAGCGTGCCGGCCGTTGTTGCTTACGGCGACACCCGGGATCTTTAGAGGGCTACTTCTAATATTTTTTTTTAAAAATGATATTAATTTATTCTTGCGTTTCATTGTACATTTATATAATATCTTATACTTTATTAACATTTTTCACTTCAAACAAAGACATCAGTCGAACTAATGCATTTTGTTTTATAACAATTTCATTTTCATTTTAAATTTGAATATTACGAATGTAAAAAAAAGTAATATAATATAAAAGATTTTAATGCATTAGTGATACATTTATTAATATTCACTTCAGTACCTACCACTCTAGGAAAGGACGTGAGTAGTTATTAGCTTTCCTACAATTTTTCGCCTACTAAGCATGAGTCCCGGAGACCTAGTTAAATGGTAGAGCATCAGCCGGTGATTTAGTTCAGTGGAAAGCTGCCGTTTTCGGAGTTAGTTGTCGCGCATCGGGATAAATATGTGTAGAGCCTACTTCAGGTATTTCTTCCGATTCTGGGTCCCCCGCTTATGCGTCAAGAATAAATGAGAGTGGTGGGTTAATGTTCATTCCTACAGAATGAAGAAGCTCGTGGCTAGTAAACACATATGCGGTCGCTAAATTTATGTAGTGTAATAGTACCTTTTTTATTCATGTACTGGCAATACTGGTAGTGAGCACACAATATTATTTTTCCCTTCCTCTTCTTATCTTAGCAAAGTAATTCTTGATTATATCTGAATTATGGATTTCCGCAAGGTAACGTAAAACTATTAAAATAAATATAAAATCAAAAGTTAAGCGTTGAAGGCGTTTTAAGAAAGTCAATATTTTTGTTTTAGTTTATTTTTATATTATGTAATTTTCAGCGATCACGATCATCTGACACGAGATCGTATGAGACTTCACGGCACAGCTATCAAGATTATATAGACAGGTGCTTTTATTTTTTAATTTTATTTAAAGAAACGGTAGACACGGTACAAATAAACGGTATAAATACATTCAGATTTATAGAACAATATGAGCTAGTAGTCGTCCAGTTATTCATTAAATTTCTAATTTTTATTATTTTTAGTTTTCATAATTTATCTTTGTGCACTCAGTCCGTTTGGTTCAGGAGCGGAACCGCGTACGCAATACGTTTGAATAGGGGTACAAAGCTCAAAACAAATATATGTATCAATGAAATTACAAGACGCTTCCATAAATATTTAAAATATTAAACATTGGTCACAAAAATTGGTCTCTATATTAACCTTAATAAGTAGAAACCGAAATCCAAGAAGTTGAAAATAGTATCCGTTATTAAGATACAATTAGTATTTCGAAAAAATATTTCCTGTAGCCGAAGCGAAAGCAATTCTTGTTTCAATCACATAAGCTTGTGTGATTAATATTATTAGTAATTAAAATGATATGTAGTTACAGTCTTATATTGACTACTGTGAACGTTTTCCTAGCCTATTCGGTTACGACGATGTGTTTTGAAATATTCTGAAGTATAAACGGCGTAGAATTTATCTATATATAAGTGCCTAACTTAAACGGCACTTTCTTTCTAATTTTAAAATGAATACAAATATTTAACCTTAAAAATATATATGTAAAGCTTATATTAAGTATGAGTATGAGTGACGACACGAATCCTCTGTTAGAGTTATTTATAAAAAAATTTAACACTAGCAGAAATCGGCATTATAAGTTCCGAAAATAATAGCAAAAAATAAAATCGATAATTCTTTATTCCATTTTAGCGGTCAAGAAACACCTAGGATCGGCTTCAAGGTCACCCAAACCAGTCACAGTTGCGATAAACTTTACGGTTCAGAATGCTTCACACAGTTTTACGGTAAATGTTACAATCGATTACATTTACACATAAATAGCACAAAACTTATAAGGTTTATTATAATACAAAAGGATTTTTATCAAATGAAGGTTCTATGCTTTTACAAACACTATGTAGGTAATTTAAAAAATAAAACTTTGTCTTAAAAATAGTTAACATGTGAAGGCGTTTTAAACAAAGCTTATTGTATTCCCATTGCATTCACACAAAAATCTAGAAAATATTACCATATTATCATCATCAACTAATGTTTGCTTTTTTATGGAAGAAATAAATAAACGAACAAGTGGGTCATTTTATGTAAGCATATAGTGTTTATCATTCATCACATCATCCACATTCACAAAACTAAGGGTGCTTCCGGATCCCTGTACTGACCTTACGAAATGTGGTACTTAAAAAAAAACGCTATATATTTGATCGACATTCCGTGTCGTTCTTTCTGATCAAGCTGGCCCATTGCTGCTACCCTAGCTCTACGACTATAAAAATAAACTTGGTATGATGAGAGGTAACCTAGAAATTTTACAATTCCAGCACCCATCAAACACTATCACGGTGATAACTGCAACGTATCAAATCCTCTTGAAAGAGACAAGGAAATAAGGGAGTTACTCGAAATACAGCAATGTCGACCAACAGTCTCTAAATCAATTACTCAGGTAAGTTAATTTATTTTATTCATTTATATACACAAAAAGAAAATGAGTAAAGTCTCTATAGGATAAATATAGTATAAAGCTATTTACTATCTTCCAGCGACCTACAATTGGAGTGTACCTTAAAAGAATATGAAATAAATAAAAATATATGCATATAAAAAATATAGACAATATATAAAATTAGATATTACCTAATTATTGACTTATATCACTCATAAAACATATTATTAATAATAATTTATTTATTTCGGGTAACCCAAGGGTTGCCAAAATTTTTATCCCTATATAATTTTTCGAAAACCAACAAAGAAAAAACATCGACCAATCCCTACAAAAATGTAATTTTCATTTAATTAACATAAAACTATTAGGTTGTATGTAGGTGTTAGTACATTTATTTTATGATTTTAAACATTTATTAAAGTAATTTTAAATTGTTACAAAATAGTTTTATGAAAATATCTTATTTTCATAAAACTATTTTGTATTTAAATTTTTCAACAATTTAAATTTACCCTAATATTTATTAAATAATAAGTAAAAATAATAAAGTAACAACAGATTTATTGCTTCTTAATCAATGAGATGGGTTTTCCTGGTGTTTCTTGTTTCACGTATCTTGTGTTAATTAATAGGGGTCAACTTAGACCTCGTTGATCCCTAAAATCAGTTTTTGTTTATTTCGACCCTTCGGAAACCGAGATCGACCTCAAAGTTCGACCTGAAAGGATATCGACCAGTTTGGGAATCCCTGGAGTAACACAACTCGAGTTTTGTTAGTAAACTGAATATTTATGATTAGTAATATGTATTATTTTGTTTCACAGCCCATATATGTATATCCTACTGCTGGGTACGGCCCTCCCCCTTTCTGAAGGAAGAGGAGAAGGAACGGACATTAACCCGGGAGGCCGAGGGGCTGAGGCCAAGGCCAATCAATTAAAAACAATGAGGAGGCTCGTACCCAGCAGTGGGACTATTGGGGGCTGTAGAAAAAATTAAATATTCGATTAACACAATTTTACCTAATGCCTTAAATTTTCAATACATTATAATTGGTGGCCAAGATCACATCAATTTATATCAGGCCTCACTAATTGCCATTTCCCAGAATAATTGTATGTATTGCAAGATTTTTATAACTGTGCAACAGGTAAATTGTTTTCAGGATTACTTATCTGGTATCTTTTGCCGAAACACACGTTACAAGCAATGCTGGTAATTTACAAAATTATTTACCAATGAAATATTACATAATACAATGTGCACAGAAAATAATCTCAATGTTTTTTTAGTGATTTGAAAAAAATTGTGGCATGCATATCCAGCACGTCTGAATGCAAATGTTGTAAAGTCGATAGAAAGACGACCAAGAATAGCCAGTGCAAACTTGTTAAAACGAAGACAACCACCACTCAATACGAATTAAAAACCCGTTCTCCTCCTCCTCCTACTCCTCCCTCTAAAATTCCTCCTCTTCCTACTCCTCCCTCTAAAATTCCTCCTCATCCTACTCCTCTCTCTAAAGTTCCTCCTCCCCCTAAGAAACAGAAATGTAATGAGGGACAGTTGATATTAAATCGTAACATTCAAGTATATTTACAAATAGAACAATTTACAAAACAAAAACCAATAATGCTGACACGGAAGCAATATGAAAAATTAAAAAAAACAATAAAAAACACAGTCAAGATTAAAAAGAGTAAATCAGACAAATCCAAAGACGCCTTAAAGAGCAGTGTATCTGTGGGTCAGGTGAAAAAAAAGGGTAAGCAATCCACCGGGGATATAGAAAACAAAGGAGTTCAAGCGGTTAAACTGATTAAACTCGAAAAGAAACCGTCGAATGTAAAAAATAGTGCATCAATGAATGATATAATATTTAAAGACTCGAAAGGAAAACCACAACAAAAACAAGCAACAAAGAAACAGTGCACTTGCCTGGATACAAATACATCTAGTATTGGTAGCATAAATAAAAAGGCGGTTAAAATGTGTATGTTGTTAAAAAATCAAGAAAAGCGTGAATCCGGAAACAACCCTTTTGAAAATGTACCAAAACAAGCTGTATCTTCATTGGAAATTCGATACGCCAATATTGCTTACAAACGTGTGACATTTTCAACGACAAATTTTGCTCCGTATGTATGCGAGACAAGTTATACAAGTCGAAAGGATAGTAGGTCTCTTCAAACTTTATTCAAAGGTAAATAGAATTTACGTTATTTATTTTAGGACACTTTTTTGTTGTTACTCCATAAATATTAGAAATAATTATACATATTTTCATGTCTATTTACAGAGATAATAATGCAAAAACAGATACGCTTTAACTGTATCCAAATGAATATATACACAATGAAAACATTTGGGATAGCATTTTAATAAGGGCAATAAGTTTTAAAGTAAATGTATTTTGGTTAGGTTACATCCTTATTTTCACGACGCCGATCTGTAAAGTTTATTTTTGAATGGAATAAAGAGACTCAATCTCAGCTCTCTCAATAAAAATTTCACCAAATGAAGCTACTTCTCTTTGGAACACTAATACCAATTACACAGCAAATTCGTTGCATATAATGGCTTCTAGCGTTATATTAACACTTAAGATTTTGACACTTTGAACAATTTTTGTCAAATGAAATTGACAATTTTTTTGTTCTTACAAACAATCAACAGCCGCAGTCGCATACCACTGCTGGACATAGGTCTCCCCAAAGCGTCTTTTGTTCTTTATTACGACAGTCTATGGTTCACTGCTAAAAGGTTTTTCGTAAGTTGGAAGGACTTATCCTTATTTGACACACTAAGCTGTTTCAAGAGTACAAAAACTGCATGTCATCCGGCTTGATAATATTTTTTTTACGGGATAGGAAGGCAAACGAGCAAATGAGCAATGAGAAGGCAAATAAATCGGAATAAATACCTGTAGGCCACAGGTATTTATTCCGAGTCTTGGAGCCCCACCACAATATTCCGCTTTGGACAAGCGAAGAGAGTTAATGTTTCTCATGAAATAGAGGGCCTTTGCCCAGCAGTGGTTGTGAAAAAAAAATACACCTTATTTAGGTAAGGTTGTCAGTGGAGGAGGTGAGAACCTTGTCTATCTCGTCCCCTTCACATGCATTAAAAATGCTACGAGTATTTAGTTTTCGCTTTATAAAACTAATGACTAGGTAGGGATAGCAAGTGTTGCCGAACTGTTTCGCCACGCTAAAGATACAGATAGGTGTGCTGCATGAGTTCTTCGACTAGAAGATCCTTCAAAGGATTGCTATATAGCAATCCTTTTCCAAAAATCTTCATGTAACTACATTTCTATCTAAACTACTATTGGAAAGGGCCAATACCCGGAATGGAGCCGTGATTTTATTTTATTTTATTATTATTGTTTTGACATAACTATGATTAACAATAGATAGGTTTATTTATACATATTTTGTTCCAGGAAGTCAAATACCTATGACTCCGAACCTGGACACGTCTATATACTCTCAATATTCGGAACCAAGATCCGATCCCTCCAAACAGTCTATTAAATACCTACTTTCTCCGTGCTCCAAACCCAAAAGGCCGCTTCTAAGACGGCTTATGTCTTGTCTTGTAATGCATTCAGTTAGAGCATCAAAAGTCAAGATCAATGATGTACCGACAAACAAACTGTCTGACGTGAACAGCTCCATTGACTCGTACTACATCAGTTCATCACTTGGGGTTAGTGTAGTTAGCTAATTGTTTTTCTTTAAAATTTTAATTTAAATATTCAAATTATATATGTTAACGTTGAAGTATATCACGCTTTTTAACGAGCAAAACGAAAAATGACCTTACACTTTTCATCATCGTCGACAATCGTTAAAACTTTTACTTTTGTTAGTCTCTGTTCTAGGGTTCTTATTTTTTTTCATCTGAAACCATTTTCAACCTGTCACCTATGCTCTTTAATCTTGTGCTTGAATACGCCCTGAAAAAGGCTCTACCGATTGGCGTAGAGCTAAATGGGAAACATAAGGAGATAGGATATGCAGATGACTTAACTCTCTTAGGTGAAACTCGTGAGGAAGTCATAATAGCCGCTGTTACTCTAGAAGCTGAAACCAACAAAGTAAAGCTCAGAATCAGTCACGATATAACAGAGTATCTCCACATGAGATTATACAAAAACACACGCGTCCCTTGTGAAGAACTTCAAGTTGGACATACATTGTATTGGGTGCAAGCAAATTTAAATACCTGGGGTGCACTGTGATTGAAACCAACAATGGAGAGGACGAAATTGGCATTCGTAAACAAAGCACCTTGCGATGCAGCGCAGCTCTTCACAAGGTGTTGGCGTCCAAACTTCTCAGTATAAAGACGAAACTCCGAATCTATAATACGATTATTCGGCCTATTCTAACGTATGGCTGTGAGGCTTGGACACTAACGCTAAAGGAAGAGAAGAAACTTCTAATTACAGAACGAAAAGTCTTCGAAAGATCCTGGGCCCAAATAATAGTGATGATGGCAGTTGGCGAAATCGAAAAAATGCCGAAATCGAGCATTTAGTGGCCCAACCTAATGTAATAGGAGTGATTAAGGCTCACCGACTTCGTTGGCTGGGCCACGTTGAGAGGATGGGGGAGGATCGTGCAGTCAAGGGAGCGTATGTGGGTCGCCCAACTGGACGACGTCCTGTGGGGCGCCCCAGGTACCGCTGAAGAGACAGGATCGAATAACTTGCACACCCTTCAAGTCTGTAACTGGCAGGAGGTGGCGCAGGACAGGGCACGGTGGCGTAAGATCTGTTCGGAGGCCAAGATCCATATTGGGTCGCTGCGCCAACAAAGTTAGTTAGTTAGAAACCATTTTCATTCCTGTCACAATGTTTACCATTTTCAATTTAAATTTTTACGTTATAATTTTTAACTAGGAAACATTTTAGTTTTATATTTACTCTTGACTATACTATAGAAATATTTTTTTCAAAGACAATATTAATAAGAAGTGGTTCTTATGAGCGAGGATACTTAGTCTACTCTTATAAAATTTTAAACAGTACAAATGTTACTATGCTTCATAAGTGAAATACAATTTATATACATACATTCCAATGAGTTATGAATGTGTACGTTATGCAAATGTGTTTAATTAGTTCTATGTTATAGATTTCACATTAGGTTAGGTTGTCAACTTGCTTCTTGTGTAAATATATTGTTCAATAAAGATATGAAATCTGTCGCTTTCATTTGTAATTCAGTGACATCGATTCAATATCAATATCAGCCCGCGGCAGTCCACTGCTGGACATAGGCCTATAGGATTTATTATATCATCGATTATACTAACAAAACCCTTATTGATCTCCTCATAAATAAGAGTTTATTTTAGCAATTTCCACCTTAAGAAGCACTGAGTGGGGATTGCATTTATTTCTTTGGTCATTTCCTACGACAAGCATTATTTAGCTTAGTTAAAATGATTGACAAAAATTCTATATCACAATTAATGCTATTCTTTTTTAAATATCATCGGATGGGCAGCAGCGTCTTTATGACATACCTTTAATTACTTATTTGCAGTCATAAGTACTTTATTGAACGTTTCTGTTATAGGCCATCGAAGTAACGTCTTCCCTGTACGACACTTCGGCATCTTTCTACAGTAATCATACAATAGTTCCCGTGAATAAAATGAAGAAAGGTTTCCTGAGTTCAGTACGAGGATTCCTTACTAGCCGCAAAAGCTGACGGCTTACTAAATTCGAAAGTTTCGTCTTAGTTTATTCGTGTTTTGTTGTGTTGTTGCAAAATCCTAATAAACTTGTATTTTTGCAGTTTTATTTATTAACAAGAAATAAATGTTATACTTTTATAGTGATAACTTATATTTATTATAAGAAATTTATAGTGTTATTTAATGGTAAATTATCATTACCACTCATAGAAATGTGAATCGAAAGAAAGAAGTATTGAATCAAAGTAGGTTTCAAGGTATTTAAAACTTGAATTCCTTGTAATATTTGATTGTATTTCCAACTGCAGTGTTCAAAATTCATATAGGTCTAATAATTGCGTACTTTCGTGAAGAAGACGTCACTTGAGACACATACGAGACCTTTCCGACAGCGAAAAATTCCGATTTAAAGACCTCGGAAAAAAACAATCCCACACAAATAATATACTAGCTTATGTAGGTAATATAATAAACCAATTTTATGACTTGTATGTATTAGGACAAATAAATAGTCAAGATACAATTTCACACTAGCCTAATATATATATATATATATATATATATATATATATATATATATATATATATATATAGTCTTTGAAAACAAATAACTAGTCATAGCTTACTAGTATCCAGTTTGGTTAAAATCATAGAGGTTAAATTATAACAGTCACAGTTTTGATCACAAGTTTACCGCAAAGATATAGCTAATATTGTTAGGCTAAATATATGGTAGTCAAAGTAAAGAAAAAAACGAAAAAAAATAAAGGGATATAACCTCAAAAAATTTTTGACGTCAAGTTGTATTTTTAGTCTAAATTAATAATATTTCACGTATTATAATTAAACCTAATGCAATAAAAATAGTGCTTACGCCTTCAAGCAATATGTCTTTATTGAGAAGATCTACGATTCTTCTAGGGAGCGTTGTTAAAAATTTTCCTCTTAAAACCCAAAGTATTACATATATACATACATACACAATACAAGTTAAAATCAGTAAAATATTTGTGTTAAATTTATTTTTTTACCTTTTAGCACAAGAAATTAAACGGTGGGTTGCACCAGTTTTAATCCAGTTAAAGAAGCGTGAAAGAAAACTTGGAGGCAAAAAGACTAACCCAAGAAACACATTCCTAGAATGGAACTTGGAAGCGGAACTTTTCGCGTTTGGTAAACGGTTACACGAAGAATTTGACTCAGACTTGTTACTGCAAGCATTTACGGACAGATCTTACGTAATAAAAGAAGAAATGAAGCAAAAGGAAATGGAATTTGATATAAAAATGATTGATAATAAAGAACTAGCTGCAGAAGGTATAGATTTTGATAAAACAATAACCTGCTATGGTGAACACCTGGTGTTCACCATTGCAGTCTATTCTATCAGTCAGTCAGTCAGTCAGTTCAATCTTGAGATTTAATTGATTTTTCATATTTGGTAGATAGATACATCCTGCAGAGTATATATTTATATTCTTAATTATATTTTATTGCTACCGGACATCTCTTTCTTACGCTTCCATTATTCACATTGTTTCCCTGAGGTAGTCAATATAACCGCAGTGCTCTTAATCCTGGTAGATGTTCATAGACAACATTGGTTGCTTATTATCAGGAAACCCACTTGCTTGTTTGCCTATATCTTCCATAAAAAAAAAGTCTTGATAGCAGGGCAGTTTTAATATGTTAATGACTAGAACTATGTAGTTTACACCAATACTACTTCTGCCTGTCAGATTCTGTGGCAATGTATCAATTTATGAGTCATTAATACATAGAAATTAGTTAGCTGCTACTAAGCATCAAACTCGACTGTCAATAAATGTGTACTTTTGTAGGTGAAAAATTTATGGAGCACTATGTCCAGATCTATCTAGAAACAGTATTACCAAAATTTCCATTAGAGGGAATAGCAAGTGTGAAAAATCATCTGACTAGTGAAGCAGTTTTATCAAATATATCTTTAAACCTTGGTACTAAGGATATTATTCTGTCTGCTGTAAGTAACATTTCAAATTAAATCCATTATGTTTTATTGAAAAATCAACATTTTGCTGGTGATATCATATTGGCATTATACTGTTGACAAACAACATTATCTTATATATTATACAAAATGATATTATACTTAGTACACACCACTTTATGTGCAGCACTGGCCTTTTTATTGCCGCTAACCTTTCAACTTTGCTTGCAGAACATTGAGGGAGGCAGAGGTTGAGTGTTTATATTTTATTGTTTTGATTTATATACCTTTCCATTGAGTACACAATGCCACTGCCACTCTGTTCACATTAACCTCTTGTCAATGTAAAATTTTACAATCTTGAGAGAAAAACTCGACAGTAAAATAAGGAAACAATGTGTTTGGTGCAGTCCGATACCATTTGAGCCATGGCTTGGTATAGGTCCATAGCCCCTGTTGGGAACCACTATATTGATGATATAGAGAATATTATTGTTTTCAGGAATACCCAGTAGACAATACTATATTAGCAAGTACATTTAAAGCGATTGTTGGTGCTCTCATAAGATCATCAGGTGAAGAACGAGCTGCTCATTTTGTGCGTGATTTTGTGATTACCCAGTTGCAAGGTAAGTTTACCACTGTATACAGATGTCTTATTCTTTACAAAATATTTAAAATTAAGAAAATAACCTTCCTGTAATAAATAATTTATGGATCTGATTTCTCTTAAGTTTGAATGTTACTATTAATGGACATCAATTTTTTTTTTATGAGATAGGAGGGCAAACAAGCATGTCACTAAAAGTATTCATCAGATTTCCATTTACCAATATATTGCACCTTTGAGCTTAACAAGATATCAAGTCTGATATACAGAATGTATATGGTTTCAATGGTGGATTAGTAAAATTTAAACAAATTCATCATTGATAACTGAAGTTTGAAAAAAAGAAATACTATAGGAGGTAGATCAATGCAACTTTATTAACTTTTATTCAATGTCTTCTTAAAAAGTCTCTCTGAATTGCAGGTCAGGATGTTAATGAGTTTTGGAACATTGAAGATCCCTGGACAATGTTAATTGAATTATTAGAAAGGGATGGAGCTAATATGGAACCAAGACTTATTGGAGAAGTTGGCAAAAATACCTTGTTGGCATGTTACAGGGTTGGTTTATATATTGACAAAAAAATGTTATCAACAGGTGAGAATGTAT